>CM032065.1:5780192-6380192 GCA_018831715.1 Matsumurasca onukii
ATGTACTACAAGTAGATCGTTTACGCAAAATAATAATAAATCAAGAAAAAGAAACGGCCCTAAAAACAAACAAAAAACCCACAACGTAATTACTCTTGCACCAAAAGTTACTTTCACCGCAGCACCCCTTGTTCTACGCACACCTACTCCATAAACCTTCTAACTAGTGTTGGGTCGATTCCAATTACCGATTATCGATTCAATCGATTCCTTGGGTATGGAATCAGTATCGGGTATCGGTCAGTCAGGTCGATTCCGATACCACAGAATCGGGGACCAAGAATCGGAATATATACCTAAAAAAAATGGAGAATCGGGTTTGGAATCGGAAATCGATATTGAAGAAAGAATCGATAACCCAAACTTGAACCATCGATGCTATGCAGTGTGGGTGGTTGCCGGCGCACTTTCCCTGGATGTGACACGGATACTCCCTCATCGATCATGGGAAGTGTATCGGTCGCTAATCCGAAAATGCAGTCAGCTCTGCCCCCGCCGCGGGCCCGTGTACTGCAACTGGTTCCAAGCAAGCACTGATTTTCATTCATACCTGCGACACCATTACTAGCTTCAATTTGCTCCTTTATGCATATTCTATTTCGAGATCCAGTTCATGAATTGGTTAGAAAGTAATATTGAAATTAGTCAAGAGGCGAGTGTAATTGTGGGAACTTTCTTGGTGGTTTGGTGTTCAAAAGTGCTGAGGAAAATTCTGTTGTCACCTGACCCTGCGTGTTTATTTGAGCATAAGTACCTTTGACTAGTTCTTACTTAATGTGTACTGTACTTGTATTGGGTATTTTATACTGGCTATTTAATTTAAAGGTTCTAGATCCCTTGCCAGCCAATGACGAGTTATCCGTTAATTTCATGTTATCATGGAAGTATAATAATTCAAAATCTTAAGGGTATACTCAATATTGGTCCTGATGGTACGTATAATCATATTTGTCATGTTAAAATAAATTATGTTAGGATATTATCAACCATAAATGTTAAAAGACAACCATTTACTATAGGGTATAAACTAACCAATAGAAATCAACCATAGTTGGGTCATATTATCAGCATTCTGAACTTGGTTCTAAAGCATCGTTGCACAATAATACAAAATTGCTGATGTAATGATCTAACCCACAAAAAGTCTCATGTATTTTTAAATTTAGCAATTTCACAACACTTACATCAATTGACTTAACAAACAACGGATACGTTCCCAAACCAATGTAAAGAAAATTGTACAAGTTTTTATTACCAATGGCGCCAACTGTAACATTTTTAAACAAATTGACCCAGTAATATTTCTTACCGAAATAAGGAAAATCACTTGTAATGACCGTGTATTATGGTAAATATAACCGTAGTGTTTCAGTAATACTCCCTTAGATTTACTCGCTTTTACATTACAAAAAGTTACGAAGTTTAAATTAATTCACGACATGACAGAATGTTTTGCAAACGCACTAATTCGCTCCCGAATAAAAATGACACGTTTTCATGAATTTATCATTTTTTGAAATCAAGTCTATATTGAGTGATCAATTTAAAAGTTAAGGAGTGGTACGGAGCCTTAAGAGTGCGCAGAAGTGGTTGTGACCTTGAATTTCGTCCCATTATAACAATGTAAAAATATGCATTTTCTTGAGACAACTTACGCCTATAGTTTTCATTGGATTTTTATGACACTTTGTTTTAAAGTGCAATACATGTTTTTGTGATTTCACTGAGCTGAACTTCCATTTTCTCATTTATAAGACCGTCATATAAACCCGAAAGTTGGAGAAAGTAGAACTATGAATTTATTTTTCTTATTTTTACTATGAAACTAGTATAATTTTCGAAAAAGTGCTCAGTGGAGTCATTGCCGTCTCGTCATCTTTCTGATAAATCTTTTTTTCAAAATATTTGATAACAGTTGTAAACGTGAAGTCTCTCAATAAAATGCTTGTTTTTACATTGCTCCCATGGAACAAAAACAAAATGGCTGACAGGTGCCGGACACTCCTAAATCCACTTCAGTCTCATTCACTCAGCATAGATTAGCAGAGCGAGAGGTCACTGCTGATTCCTTCTGACAGCTCCTCGCTGCCGACTTGAGCTAATGCTGATATATTGTCTTATCCTAACTTTCAAATAGAAAGTGCAACGCTCCCACAATCCAGGCCTAATTGTCTGATACTTTGTCTACAGATGTCCGTTTGTCTGACAGTTCTGGATGTTTTTGCTGAGGTACTTAGTGGAGTAAAGGTTGAGGTGAAAGTCGAGTGGAAATTGAGTAGAAGGCGGTTTGTTTTGAGTGATAATGCGCGCATAGGTTGCTTTTTATGTGAGTCATAGTATTTGATAACAGTATGGTGGAATAAATCGAGCGGATCCGTGGTGGATTGGTATCGTGCGCTACTCCGGAGCTCACCACTCCGGTGGCGCGGGTTTGATGCCCGCAGTCACCACTTGCAATTTGTAATGTGATGACGCTAGGTGAAGGTCGAGGTTGAGTGGTGAAAAGGACTTTGAAGACCTCGTTACTTCACCTCGTTAAACAAAACAAATTTTACCTTTACCTTTACTTTTTAAAATTACAAACTAAATTGGACTTTTTTGGCATAGCCATAAGCGATGATGATATGGTTAATGAATATGGGGGTTAAACGTTTATCAGCACAATACTAAGGCAATACTTGTTATTTGAACAAGTTACTCATATGCTGAAAATATTATTTGGTTGACGATGTCAAGTTTTGGAATACGCTTCTTTGATACTTTGATACTTTGATTTGAGACACCGACCACTCCTAGAGGGTATTATGAGGTGTAGTATTGTTACAAACTCGGGCCGACTGTTCCCCAGTTTGGGTCATTAATTAATAGCCCAACGACCAAGGGAATGGACCAACGGCTTTACGTGACTTCCGAACCACGGGGAGTGGCCATCGTGAAAAGTTATCACTGCGCCCGGGAATCGAACCCGGGCTGATTTGGTGCGAAGCACACACTGTACCACTGAGCTATGACCACCCCCTTCTTCAGATTGGGTTGAAAATTTTACTACTAAGAATTAAACAAGAGATTTATTTTAGTATAGCCAAGAATTAAACTGAAATAGTCGTAATTGATGTAGATAATTTTGCACTGATTATCAATTTGTCAACTCTTAACATAATTAAGACGTTTTTAACTAAACTGTCTATTTAAATATAAAGTAACAGCTGTAATGAGTAATCAGCTCATTAAATATTTGTATTCATGTTTCGTGTCGTGTTTCAGGTTATCTTCCACCTGATAAAGGAATCATATTTAACCCGAAACGTTATATTCTTATTGTCCACTAACGATGAGAAATGTCGGCGAGAACTAAGAAAACTAGAAACTAAAGAAACCCCCCATTGTCAACAACAAACATTTAAAAAAGAGGATTACTTAGTAGTTTATTAAGCACTTAATTTGCTTTTACGTAGACGGCCAGCTTATGCGATAAGACAGTCAATTGCAGTAGCTTTTCTGTAGCGATTACTTACAAGTTTAAACCCTGGTGGACAATCTGCTTAGTACATTTCTACTAAGAACCAACCATACTTCACAAGTGACAAACAGTTCTAACACCAAGTGGAAAGCCTTGAGTGAGCGGAGGAAAGAGGAATCAAGAGAAACAGGTGCATTAGCGTTCCTGGCAGATGTGGGAAGTGTCATGAGGTCATTGAAGATGATTTCTCGAATCAAATCATAGTTTCCAGCGTAGCTGCTGCATTCCAGGAGTCTCTTTGTGATTGGCTCGGGAATGTTGAGGCTTCTCTGTTGTGAAAAACATAAACCTACATTTGTGTTTCTTTTGGTTTCCTCTCGCTAAATACTATCTAGGGTAAAAATATGTCATGTTTTTGTTAAACGAGTTAATTTTGGAACTATGTATACAAAATCATATATACATAATTGTATAAAGGTCGGAGTGACGCTGTGAGCGGAACGAACAGCCTCGTTATACCCGTGGTCACACTGGAGGCCAAGCTGAGGTGATAGAACGGCCGAAGGCCGAAGCGATACTGTGAACGAAGCTAATTACAGCAACAAATTGCAAAGGAAATTTAACTCACTCATGCCAGTGGTGCTTTAGCGCCATGCAGCTGCTTTTCGGCCTGTTTTTATTGTATTGATTCTGATCAAACGAGAATGTACCACATAATTGTTACAGTAACTTCATAATTTCAAAAACTAAAAAGGATAGCTTTAACAATGCAACGTTTGGTTTCAATGGAAACTCAAGACAACACTTACAATTCAGTAGCCATCCTCAAACGGCTGCGGTGTAACGTTCGCTAATAATACCCGATTAGGTCCCTTGGTTAAGGGAGGTTACACCGTGGTTACCCGTCATGCCTCACGCTCGGGTCTGCGTTGATACCACCCTATTAGGTCCCTTGGTCGGTGGAAACGAACGTCAAGGAGGTCGGATGTGCACCGAGGATTAATGCAACCGAGGGTAATTCCGCAGCCCTTCCACGGGAAAGCTGTGTTTTTCTTGGTTTTCACGCCTCCATTAAAAAACCTAGTTTTTAACTCCGCTAAGCCGGTGGCAAGCCCGAGACTCGGCAATGAGGAGGAGGAGTTGGAGGAGTATCAACCTCGATAAAAAACCGGAGGTCATCTAGCCCGGAGGACGGTTTCTCTGTAAGGGCCCCTTGCCAGAGTGACGGCAAAGTTCTCGGCGATGGATCAGGTGAACCAAACATCTTCGGGAGTAACGACACTTGGAATGGCGGTGTAGAGTGGTGACCAGATATCTACAACTGCTGATCTAACATGGGGAAGCTTGCTTCAGTGACATGGATGACAGCGAGGAAGGTGAAGATCATCAACGATAATGAGATGAAAAGCAGTGGGATTATGTATGTATTAAAACTTACGTGACGAAACGATAAAATAAGTTTACCAAAAATATAACTTCTATTGTTTACATGTCAGCGGCGCGTAGCTGCGTATCGACCTGTGTGTTTTTTAACTAAACACTACAAAACAGAACTGAAAAAATCGCTTATAAAGAAGGGGATAATAAATATGCGAGAACTATTCCACTAAATGTTACCTTCTCACTTTGAAGGAAATCGAATCATTGACTTTCGCCCAGTTCCGGACATTAAGGTAAACACTCAAGTTTATGTCCGAGTGCTTCAGAGATATTGTTTTGTGTTTACTCTTGGAGATTGTTTGAGCTTTCAATAGTCGACGGCGTATTTGACGAAAGCTTTAGAAGGTGCACTCGATTACAGTATTTAGAGGTAGCCTTTCGCTGGAAACCCAATAGTTAAAGGGTTTGGTATGTTTAGTGAATAATGTGTGTGAAGGCACTTTTCGACGAAGCTCAACGCACGAGAGGACTTTGAATTTGTTTCTTTGTTATTCAGCAAAAGCTTTCGATCATTGAAAACCGTTACAGGATGGAGGATCGATACGGGAGTGATCTGTGATTGTAGGAGATGATCTCCGCTGCTCAAATGAGTGCGGTTGGCAAAGAACAGATAAACAAATTTCGTGTTAATGCTCAAATTCCTGGCGTGCTTTAAAGTTTACGAAAAGCGTCTTTAAATGCATCCACTGCCAAGAATTTCCACTTTTGCTTTTGCCAACTTTTGCTTCGAGAAAATGACTTGATGTACGTAGACCTTGGAGGTTATCTAGGATGACATCCATGTTTTGTCGGTCAACATATCCTTCAGCATGAAACCGGCCTCATCCAAATGTCAGACGATGGCAAAATACCAATGGAAGACAACGAGGGAGTCCTATAATTGTATGCATACTCTAACGGTCCCTATCACCGCACACCTGCTCTGTTCTCGTGAGCAAGGTGCAGGTCTAGGTCTAGGCCAAGACAAGGTCACACGCTCGTTATCTATTGTTATCACATTAGCATTCTCTCATCCCACGCTATCCCTCAGCACACTCTCACTGCTCTGTGTTCTGGTAAGCTGCTTGCAGGATGGTACTTGATTCATCACAGCTCGTTTTACGAGAGGAATCAGGGTTTGACATACTTTGGCAACAGTTTAGTGCTCGAAGAGTTACTCACAGAACAGAGCATACAACTGTTCTCCCGGTTCACACCGTGTCGACCTTCATAATTAGGCCGAGATATTTCGGCCTCACTGTGGAGTCACTGATTGGCTGAAACTGAGCTACTCGCTGTCTGTTGTCATGGAGGTTTCAGCCAATCAGTGACTGAAGATGGTACTACACAGCGAGGCAAAATATTTCAATCTAATTATGCAGTTTGGACACGGTGTGAGCCGGAAGAACTAGATTATAGTTGTGACACCAGCCGCGAAAGCCTAAGAGTTAAGTATACAGCGTACAGTTGTAATTTAGAACAGAAATGAAGGGGCTTCATGACTATCAGACATATTATGTTACAGATAAAATTTTATTAGGACCATAACAATATCAGGACATTGCTGATCTGGAGCTCTTCTAAAAGTCGAGGCCCTCAAGGCTCGACCTCAAGACCTCAAGGCCCTAAAGGCTCTAGCATCGAGGGCTGCTGAAATATTATACCCAACTAGCCAGATACTAGATCCATAGTCGCAAGCAAGGGAATCCATAGATGATTTCCTGGATGCGACCGCCTTTAACAATTGCTGCGGTACGATCGACGGTCATGTGGCATGTGCCAAAGATTTTGATTGTTGAACACTGCTGATCCACAGTTACCACTTAAAGATGTGTGTGCTTCAAGATGCGGTCTCCTTGGACGATCCATGAGGGATGATCAACGATCGTGAGTGCCAAAGAGTTTGGTCTTTGAAGACTGCCGGTACACAGTCACCTAACACATATGTACGTCTTTAACGGCTTCAAGATGAGACCACCCTGGACGATTCTGTATTTGAAAATAAGAACTGACAATGCCAATTTCATGTAAAAATATTGTGATCAATGGGAATAAAGGATTTGATTTGATCACTGCGGCATGATGGACGGTCGTGAATGTGGGCGTGTGCCACAGATTTTGATCGTTGAAGACTGCTCTTCCACAGATGGATGTGCTTTGGCTGACTCAAGATGCGACCACCTTGGACGATCACTGCGGCATGATGGACGGTCGTGAATGCGGGCGTGTGCCGCAGATTATCGGATCGCTGAAGACTGCGGGTACACAGTCACCGCTCTCTAACGACCTTGCCAATTAACGGCTGTCGCATCAAAAGCTGCGGGTGAATGTCTGCTTGCTTGCACTTGCTCCGATCATGGTTTAGTAGACTTTCACTGGACGACGGCTTTATTGTAGAGTAACGTAGAGTATAATTTATCGCTTACTTTACACAACAGAGAGGCGTAACAAATGTAAACATGTATATGTACAGCCTCAACACTATCCTGAACTGGACGGCTGAAGTCAAGAGCTTGCTTTATTATTTCATGAACAGGTTCTAAGACATTTTTAGAATACGTGATAATTATGTAAGTAAAAAAAGGTTCCTTGAAACTAAAATCTTCATGAGTCATATTGATTTCGGCCGTATTATGAGGAATTTTTATTTGGTTCTTATATCTCGCATTAAGCGTTATCGGAGTGGAAGTCTAAATTTTCCGTGAATTAAATAAGCGTATTTTAAAATTATCCCTGCTTGGATGGCACTTTTAGGGGTAAAAGTTTGTCTTGTGTAACGAAGCAAAGTTAGGTCAAAGTCCTCTTTACCACTCAACCTCGACCTTTACCTAGCGTTTCCGTAAAGTCATTCAATAAATTGTTAGTGGCGACTGCGGGAATCAAACTCGCGCAATTAGAGTGATGTACTCTGGAGTGCGTGATACCAATCCGCCACGGGTCCGCTAACTTTTGCAATATGAGTAGTAACTCCATATTTCTAAATAAACGAGAATTAATAACAGAACTAACAGACAGACATAGCTGCATTAACTTTCCCCAAAATCTCCTAGCATTCTTAGCGTTTCATTTAAAATGTGAACCATTTAAAATACCCATCCTTGATCAAGGACAGCAACTTCTACAGAGGTACGAATCATCTGCAAAAAACTAGACGCAGTTTAGAAAGGTCGTCAAGGATCGTGCAATAATAGGGGACTGTAATACCATCACATTAGGACGAAAGTAGGGCTAGTGAAATATTAATTCACCATTAGAGATCTCTAAGTATAGCCTAGACGGAGAAGATTTGCTTACTCAAAACTAAGTTATTAGGATCAATTTCCCTTCATTATTTTTAACAGTACATGTGTACGACTTGAATGGCTTGATTTGCGATTTCCTGCAATAAGAATCTTGTTATCTAGTTCTAAGATTAGTGTTTGAAAATAGATCTACAACTAGATTTGTAATACAAGGTTATAAACAGTGTGGAACAATTTTTAACATGAACAAATTTTCACGAAGGAAAAGCAGTATAGAATTAGCATAGACGGGGAATAAGAGCAAAGTTTTCATAATATATGACCCCAACTTTACTTTCCGCACAGTATAATGAAACTGTATAGCTGAACTTCTATCGTACAAGACATCTCTAGCGCACAAACGCACATTATCAGCGTAGTTTTAGTAATATAAAAGAACAGGAAATTAGGAAAAGCGAAATAAACTAGATGAATAGGTCCAATTAAACATATTTTTTTCGGAGACCACTAGACTTTTATATGAAAACAGCTACAATAGCAGAACAATTTCAATGTATGCAGAACAAACTCTAGCTTGAATACTGCAGTTGACTAACATCTGGCAATGCACAACAATCTGACTATTTTGTTACAACACATTTCTTAGAAGTATTTGGAAGTTGTTTGTGTCATTAAAATTGAAATTTTCTCTGGTTGTTTTAAAAGTCTCCATTTTTGAAGATGTTATACAGCGCGGGTCTCACTGGGTAAGTGATTCATGTAAATAGTAACAACCACAGAGTATCTAGGTGAAGAGACACTACAATGAATAGAAAATATTTATATACTCCGTGATTATTACCTATTCTCATATTGAGATACCCCGCAACAAACTTCACCAAGTCACAAAAATTAACTAAGAGTCAAGCGGCCGTTTACCACTATAATCTAGTTCCTCCGGTTCACAACAAGTCAAACATCATAACAATCAGCTTGACATATTTCGGTTTCGCAGTGGAGCACCATCTTCAGTCGCTGATCGGCTGAAAATGAGATACTTGCTGTCTGCCACCCTATTGGCTGCCCTGTGACCAATAGCATAGCAAGTAACTCAGTTCCAACCAATCAGTGACTGATGACGGTACTCCACAGTGAAACAGAAATATTTTCAGCTAATTGTTATGGTGTTTTGACGCGGTGCGAACCGAAAGAACTAAACTATAAAATGCAATAGCTTATTAGCGCGTCATTCAACCTGAAAGATATTTCGTCCACGCCCCAACTTCTTTGTTGGAGTTAGGCCAGATCCGCGATTCCTGCTCAGATACAGGGCTGCCAATGTTTTACACTTACAAAGGTGAGAAGGAGGTTGACCTTTTGTCCAGATCTCACTGCACCACTTTCCCCATATAACCCGTGATATATGGTGCACTGTGCAGGCCTGAGTGTGAGGCTTTCTAGATCATGTGGTGGCCGTCAGCTGACTGTGACACTGACCGCTAGGTGTGAGATGAGGAAATATAATTACAAGCAGAAAAGCAGGGAAACCCTTAAAAGGTGCACGAGTAGCCAAAAGAGTCCTAGTGAAATTTCAGTAACAAGGGTGATAATTTGACCTGAAAATTTGCTCTTTTGGGCTTCCTCTAGGAAGGTGGTTCGGCCATAGCAAACCATCGCTGCGTATTACGAACCATCGATTTGGTGTTCTCCTTCGAAATCCCACCCTTGTCAGTCCATGTCATTGCTCATAATGCCTAGCCATTAGAAGAAGTTTTCACTTTTAACAGGGCAGGGGCTGATTTTAGAAAGTCAGGCACCGAAGAACAAGACATACTACACAAATGAAATTGTTTATTCAAGCACTTTTATATCCAGGACACCACTTAAGCTTTGCACTAAGAGAGGTAATTTTCAAAACAACTTGTGATCTCCCTATAAATGTTGTTAAAAAGTTTGCCTGCGTCCGTGGCTCAGTGGGTAAAGTTACGGCTTGCAAAGCGCAGGGTCGCGGATTCGATTCCCGGCGCAGGAACATGGGTTTGGACTGCTTTCCCAAAAAGCGTTTGGTAATGCCCACAAAAAATCCTAGGTTAAGTCTCATAGTAAAGTGCCATTGGCGTAGACAGTAAAACAAAGTGATTTTATGTTATGTTTGCTTAGGCTGTAATAAGCCTACTAAAAGCCAACTTAAAGATCTGCTCTTTTGATTTTTGTGTAAGAGGGAATGTATAAAATGAGATAAATAATGAACTATAGAAATAAGCTTTATACCTTCGTGGAAGTCTTTACTATCATAGAAATGTATCTGGCTTAACTGGATGTTTTAGTCGATACAGGGAAGCTACGTTAATAAAATAAAACCAAGCCTAAAATTCCAATTGTTAATTTCAGCATCACATCCAAACAGATCTTGCGATTATTATCAGTCTTAATAAAATACCTTCTGAAAAAAATCCATTCGAGTTTTATCTTCTCAGCACGGTGCTTTAACCAGTTTAAGACATCATTGATATGAACTGCCGGCACTGGTAAGTTAGCTGGAGGCGCCTCCTTGCTCCTAGTTGAAGCGTGAACGTATGATATCACACTTAAACAGGTTCACAAGACCATAATTTCGTTAGCAGCTGGTAAACTGCACGAGGAAGCAGTTTAAGTACCAATTGAGGTGAAACTTTGCGCACTTCTATTACTATAATTTACAGCGCTTCCTCCCAAAACTCTAAACTTTTCGGTGGTTTCCTCTTCTTTTCGGGAGATTGTTGTAGTTGTTATTCTTTAGGTAATATTATTACTGGTTTTGAATTGTGGTTACTCCTACACGATGCTCCTGGCTAAAAGTATTAAAATGTGTTGTGTGGAAAGACAGCGAAATATTATAACAGTACGTATGCACTGGTATATATGCAAGATAAAAAAAAAAGTCAAATCTAGATTGGTATTTGAAGGAAATTGATGCTTTGAGAAATAACACAAGTGCAAAAATATAGAGCAACAGCCAAATCAGTTCAGTGTGAAAAAACCTCTTACTTATGAAAGGCTACTCTAAAATCTTAATTTTTGCCAATACTTTAGGTTTGATGTATTTTGTGTATAGGCCATACTATACGTCTTGAATCATTTATTTTAGAATTTAGGATAGTACCCCTGAGTTTGAAAATAGATAGAGGACATGTACCATAGCTTTTTCATTATACAAGAAGAACATCTTTCGAGTTCTGGTTCCTCAGGTGAAAAGTGATCTAATTCATAATAAAAATATTAGGGAATAAGATTAGGCTGATCAGTTACCTACCACCAAACAACAAGAGAATTCTCTTTTGTTCTGTTTGGAAAACCTCCACATATTTCACACTTCCATTATATTCCAAACTTGGCAATTCTACCAACGTCAACAACTGACTTCAAACAAATATCACTAAATCACTATTTGAGATGCCGACCACTCTCATGAGGGTATTTTAAGGCAAATATGTGGTAAAGGATGAGTGTGATGAGTGGTAGTAATGAGTTATGAGGTGTAGTCTTGTTACAAACTAAGGCCGACTCTTCCTTAGAATTGGTCATTAAATAATAGCCCAATGACCTATGGAAATACAAGGACCAACGGCTTAACGTGACTTCTGAACCACACAGGTGATGGTCTGATATGTCTAAACGATAGTGGGAGTTGATGCGGGTATCATCAGATGATCACTGAGACTATCTGAGCCACTTTATACCTAGATCATTTTCAAAAACTGACCTCCATTCAGCTGGATTACAGGACCACACCACGAGTCCTAGTCAAATTAGGATAGTGATCCTAAATTTGATCAAATTGCTTATCGCCTACAAGTTTAGTTTATTCCAAGTTAGGAAGGTATCGGGCGAGCCTTTCAGGAGCCCTAAGAGACAGTCAACCCAATAGATCCATCATCTTTAACAGAAGCCTCTATTAAACAAACCTATCTTCAAACCTCCAATGTCCACATTTCCATACAATGGGTCATCAGTCTCGAAAGTAAAATCTCCTCTACTATCCACGCAACACAGCTGCGCCCAGTAGTGGGTGACTGGTTAGATCAGCCTGTCTAGGTTATAAGGACAAGATATCAGGTTTCCTCTATAGACGTGTGGTGGAACTTCCTGATCATCGTACTCTATTGTTACATTGATAACTTTATAGACCTGTTGTGTTCTGATACAGGGTGCTCCAACAGCCTTCCTTATGTAACTTCAATCTAGATCCATGTGGCAAGTCCTTTACGTAAAGTGCGTCTGTTTCTCGAATACAACTTTAGCTTTCACGTTTTAACTTCTGATAGGTTTGTTTTTGTTGTGCGGCTTTTTGGGACAATATTCTTCTTTGTTACTTCTAAAGAGATATTCAGTCAAGTCTACTTAGACTTAAAAGCCACGTAAAATCTTTACTAACAAATAAATAACTAAGCAGTTTCTATGTATTTTGACTCTAAGTACTTCGTGGCCGGTGTCACAACTATAATCTAGTTCTTCTGGTTCACACCACGGCCAAACTTCATAATTAGGTTGATACATTTCAGCCTCGCTGAGGAGTAGCATCTTCAGTGACTAAAGATGTTACTCCACAGGCCGAGATATATCAACCTAATTATGAAGTTTGAACGCAGTGTGAACCGGAAGAACTAGATTAAAGTTATGTATTTTGAGTACAAACGCAGTTTTAAACTCACATATTAGGATACACCAAGTTTTATTGTTTATCTATGACCATATTAAAAGTGTTTTCTGTTTTAAATAGTAAAATACTTTTAGATTCAACTAAATGGAAAGGTTAGTGCTTGAAGTAACAGTTTTCCTTAATTGCAGTGATGTGGTTTTTCTACTGTTGGAACTATAAAACACTTTGTATTAAAAATATTCGTCTTCATCTCATAAAAAAAACAATTAGCCTAATCTGTATTTCATAGCTTTGTTTGCATTAAAATATGGGGAAAAATATGTTAAAGATAGAAGAAACTCTTTTTGACTCTATTTTAGCGTAACTATACCTCACTCTTAGACTATTCGTGTTTGACTCCGGGCCACGACCATAACGTTTTAAATTCCTCCAATGGTTCTGAAGCCAAGTTGACCAAAGATACAAATGATCCTTGGGTGTAAGCTAGCAATAATAATAACTGATCCTTTTGGCCTGTCTTCACCAAATACCACACGAGAGTCATTCCCTACACATTAAACCACCAAATCACATGTTTACCACTATACACAATCAGCTGACTATTGGTCAGCTGATCATGTGTTAGGAAGATCTCACTGCTGGCGCTTGCTGGTAAGATGAAAGCAGTACTAATAGCTTGCCCATACAGGGAGCTGGGCTGCTCAACCGCTATCGACGTTTCAGATCTGCAGCTACTCCCGCCGTCGTCAGGTGCACAATGCACGCTGCAGGCTATGCAGCAATCTGTCGTGCCAAAGTGAAAGGTTGCTGCAGTTTGTGAAATATATTTAAAGTGTACTCTGACTTGTTGTTTTAAGACACTTTCGATACTTGTTGTGGTGTGAGATAATTATGATTTTAAAGGCTTATTGGATAAAGGTTTAAGAATCAAAGGCTTATGAATCTAAAGACTAAGGTTGATAGAGAAAGTTTGTCTTGTCCAATCGATTTCGTAGCTCAAAAAACCTTTAAATTTTGACATAAAAACTGTGACATCAAAACTTTTAAGTTTTCGCCATCACGATATTTTCAACGCCTTTGTCAAAATATATGTAAACGAGCCTACATGTTAGATCTTTCGTTTCCCATTACGCTACGAAGTCGAACTTTTGCAGTCAGATAATACAGTAAAAGTACTCTAAAGCCCAATTAAAACGTATTTTGATTGAAAAAAATAACAAATTAAGAAAGTAAATCAAAATTGTAAACCATGTGAACTAGAATGGAGAATCATTGTCACTGGACTTTAGTTTAAAATATGTTTATACTAGTAGTCAGTATATAAGATTTGTAAACATAATAATTGAAATAATTTAATTTGAAATATAAACTAAATAAAGAGTTTTATAAAATAGTTTAAAAATAAATGTGTAACAACTAAAACTGCAAGAGCTGAGCAAATACTCGTATGCATATGAAAATAAAATGGACGTAAACCTAAGCGTTGGGCCCTACCTCCCCTAAGGGCAGCTTCATGAAGGGTGACATACAATTTTTTTTAATGACAAACTTTTCTTTAATATCTTTTGAGGGAACCCTTCAGTTCTATAACATAATCCCACAAGATATTTGAAGAAATATTTGTCATAAAACAATTTTTTAATGTTAAATGTAGCATTTAACATGATTTCTTGTAGTCTTCAAATGGGTATTGCCAAAAAACGAGTCGAGACAAGATAGGTTTCTTTGCGTCGTTGATTTAGTGTTAAAATTTCCTTTTTTTGAGGTGCCATGTAAAGGGGGGGAGTGTCGCAAAGTACGTGAAAGCAAACTTCTGAATATTATAAAAAATTCCCTAAAGGATTTCAAAAACTTTTCTTTCTTGAAAAGTTAAGGTGGGGGGTGGGCATTTAAACTCACCCTGTATAATTGAAAGTAGACTAAGTTCTTCAATAAGGTATGCGACTTGACTTAAGAGCTTTTAAGGCCACGTGGAGAACGAACAAGAGTGTGTGGATCGTAGGTCTATATAAAAAAGGACTTAGTAAAAAAATGTCTCAAACAAAGTTGGCTTTCTATATACTCATTTTATATATTCCTCTCTCAGCCAATTGTCAACAGACCCTTAACCTCTTTTATTTTTAACACTTTATATAGTCCTACTGAGTACTGAGTGTTTAGTTAAGCATGCATCAGGTGTTCTAGATCGAATGTTCTCAGGTCAGATCTTCCTGCTCCTGCAGAAAGCGGAAAGCGGAAGTGGCTTATCGATGAAGATGCAGATGTTGATATCTCCAGTCTATCGTCTCAACGCTGGAATGGCTTCGGTTGCGTGATTGATAAGATGCTCTTGGTTAAATAATGTGGTGATAATTAACGTTTAGGGGGCTAGTTAGAGAATGTAAAACAAATGGCCTGTTTTTTAGGGAATCCATACTAAAGAGATAGATTTAACTGTCAAGAGTAAATTTACTAGCCTCTAGGAATGTTCTTCTATCAAAGATTGAAGATTGGTTAGTATCTGTTGAATCCTAGCTGGGTTTGAAATAAAGTCTTTGGTCTAGACACAAAACCCCGTGGAAAACAAACTTAGTCGACACGTATTCACAAACGCTGTCGTGAGTTCTAGAATTCAGTAACCGCACTCTAAAATGTCTTTTTAGAGTGTGTTTTACTTAAAACAAGTGGTGATTTCCCCTAAGAAATATGTAGTGGTATTTCTATATAACTCAATTTCATATACATATTAAGTTAAATCAAAATCTGATCATAGTGTAGCTTTAAGCTTTAAATTCCATTTTCGGAAGAAAAGCTCGCGCCCCTTATAAGTTATACGGTGTTAGTACTCTTAACCCTTAGACTTTCACGGCCGGTGTCACAATTGCAATCTATAAACTCTGAATTTTTGGGCCTCACTCACCTGAAGAGTTCTTCACGTCTCTACAATCTTCAAGACATTTTGGCCTTCCACTAACCTTAAGGTGAGTGAGGCCCAAAAAGTCAGAGTTTATTGATTGACACCTCACCTAATAAACATGTCATTGAAATATAGAATTGCAATCTAGTTCTATCGGTTCAGTTTTAGCCAAACCGTGACTGAAGATGGTACTTCACAGCGAGGCCGAAATATCCCAACCTAATTATGAAGTTTGGACGCGACGTGAACAGGAACAACTAGGTTATAAGGTTGACTCAGAAGTTGTTGGGAAACCCAAATTTGTTCCAAAGCCTTTCGTTTAAAATGACAATACAAATTAACATTTAAAACAAATTTTTGATCGCTACTCACGTCAATCAAAGTTTGGGGATCACATACCGTACATAGGTAGCTACTAACGATACATAACTGTACATTGTTATTTGTTATACAAATAATAATATTTATGTTTAAATAAATTATACAAAACTAATTAGCAGTTGCACCTGGCACACAGCACAGTTGGCACTATAATTGTCACTGTACAACTACAGCTGATGTCATGTTGTCCCTTGTATAGCTCACAAACTCATTCTCTCTAGCAATATACAGCACCTGCTGCAGGTGCTACTTGGTCCGATGTTGCAGCTAAAAGTAGCCAATTAAATAGATTAATAAAAATACTATATATTTAACTGAGCCTTTCGTGACCGGTGTCATAACTATAATCTAGTTATAGTCGACTGGGACTCGTGGCGTGGTAATCCAGCTTCATGGAGGTCAGGTTTTGAGGATGATATAGGTCTAAAGCGGCTCAGATAGTCCCAGTGATCATCTGATGCTATCCGCATTAACTCCCACCATCGTTTAGACATATCAGACCATCACCAGCGTGGTTCGGAAGTCACGTTAAGCCGTTGGTCCTTGTATTAACATCGGTCATTGGGCTACTAATTAATGACCCATTCTAAGGAAGAATCGGCCTTAGTTTGTAACAAGACTCAAGACCTCATAACTCATTACAACCACTCATCACACTCATCCTTCACCACATATTTGCTTTAAAATACCCTCACGAGAGTGGTCGGCACCTCAAATAGTGATTTAGTTCACACCACGTCAAAACATCGTTACAATTGGCTTGAAATATTTGGTCTCGCTGTGGACTACCTCCTGATTGGCTGAAACTGAGATTCTTGCTGTCTGCCACCCTATTGGCAGCCCTGTGAGCTTTTAAGCCTCCAGCAAAGCATAAAAAACACAGTGAAAAAACAGGTTTATCACAAAATAACATCACAGTGCACTTAAATCTGTGCAATTATCCATTATTGTTCTGTAAAAACTGTGCTCAGAAAAAAATCAGTTGATTATTTGTTTTAAAAAATTATGTCATTAGAATCTTGGGCAATTTAAAGGAGTTTCGTGTCACAATTATTTTAAAAAAACTAGACATTCTAACCTTTTCTTCACTTTAAATTTATGATTCCACTTTATTTTACATTAATTAGTGTAGTTTAGTACAAGGCAGTGATATTCATAATAATGATACTAGCTCTTTAACTAGTTATAGAACCGACTATCACAGACTAGAATCATTCCAAAAATTACCTTCTCAGGCTGGAATTGCACTATTTCAAAAACCTTCCAAGAAAATACAAAGTCTTCAACACTCTAAATTGTTAAGAAAGAACTAAAGAATTACCTTTTCACCAACGAATTTTACATTTTGCAGGAGTTTATAGACCACTTACCACTCAGAAGTCTGGTGTTTATAATACATTCCAAATTTTAATCATGAAAATAATACATTGCTAATTCTAAGTTTTCCGTAGTAAATTGTAATTTTCTATGTTGTACTATACGTTGTTATCGGGTTTTTTATACACCGACACAATGCCAATCTGTATATTGGTTACTAAAATGTTTACAACCGTGACATATGTTTTCGAAAATGTTCGATAAATTGTTGTATTTTGTTGTCAATAGTTTGGTATTTTGTTGATCTGTAACAACAACTCTATTCTATTTTACGTATATTTTATGTAAAATTGAGCTAATGTAATGAGCTATTCTATGTAATGATAATGGCTTCTCAAATCACTCTTTGCACTCAATGTCTACGTATAATTTGTAGCGGCCACCAGTGGATCCGTGGCGGATTAAAACCGCGCGTGACTCTGGAGCTCATCACTCCGGTGGTGCGGGGTCGATCTCCGCAGTCTCCATTTACAATTTGTAAAGTGACTAAACGGTGTCGCTAGGTAAAGGTTGAGGTTGAGTAGAGAGGACTTTGTAGTCCTAACTTCGTCTCGTTAAACAAGACAAACTTTACCTTTTCCTTATAATGTTATTCCAATCCACTAAAGTTACTAAAAAACCAATGAACCGCTATATTAGTAAAAGATCTAACACCAGATAATTCAGTTTGAACATAAAAGCATCATCTCATAAAGCGTTAATGTATTAAAAGTAAAAGAAAGTGTTCAAAACTCCATCCAGCAGATGCTTTTAACGAGATACTGCAATCTTCTTACAATTGAATCAGCGGAGATCTAAGTTGAATTTCATCTCTTAATGTAACAAGTTGAACTGAATTTATGAGGTTATTTGTTTCTAGTTTGTACCGATATTGAATCAATGTCGAATTTGTTGATGTACAGGGAGGACTTAGAAGTAATGGTTTGAACTGAAATGCATACTAAAAGAAAATTTGAACTTAAAATAAATATCAGAAAACCTACCTACCCTAAGCGTTGTTTTTGAATTTATAATTACTATCTATGAGGTAACAATGTACGTTTTTCATAGTTAAAAAAACCTCTGAATTTCGTATTCTAACTTTACCGTTCCTTTACAAAAATCCATAACAAAACGTCATTTACAAAAATATGTCACACTGCAGGTTTCTACTATACTCAAGAACCCAGAAACAATGTAACCGAACTAGGAACGTTTAAACACAAAACATATTGCTCACCAGTAGGAAACGTAATAACAATATCACCCTATTTAATTTCTTATCTACATACAGTTCGTCAGGTTCAGCATGGCCGGTGAGATGGGCTATAGGGCCATAAGCGACCAGCAGGAAATCTCAAGGCCACTGGCCATGCTATACCTAACGAACTGTACTATATAACTGCTCAATGCCATTTAAACAAAGGTCAAATAATACTAAAACTATGAATAAAATACATTTCTTCTCGATCTATTAAATGCATGGATCAATGTGCCTTAATCAATATTTAAAAATAACTGACTATAAACATAGTTCTAAGAAGCAAGAACATATTTTAGAACATTCAAAATTTATTATCTAGTGAGTTAATACTAAATATAGATAGAAAATGACTAAATATAGAGGTAGTAAGTTTGTCGTCCACAACCCAGCATTGTAGCAATCTACTGAGAGAATAGGTTAACACAGAGAAGCCATTAATAGAAAATTACACCCTCCACCCTCCATCCCTCTAGTTTATGTGTTTCTCGTAGGCTACTATACAGGGTGATTTAAAAGTATGGACACTCCCTGGTAAGGTTTTAATGGATACAGATAGAAGAATGAAATTTAGGTTTCCTATAATAGGAAATAAAAGTAAACCTATTAGTCACTATTACAACTTTGTGTATTTCCCCAAAATACGATTTTCGGGAAGCAGCTTTAAATGGTACACTTCACTTTAAAGGTCTTGGTTAGAGAAAGAAAACAGTGGAAGCTAGAGTATTCTATCTGAATCCAGTACAAAATGGCACCTCATTGAAGTTAAGTGAAACTTAATGGAGCTGCCATTTTGTACTGTCATTTTGAATATAAGACTTTAGTTTCCCTTATTCTTCTTTAACTAAGACCTTTAAAATGAGGTGTCACTTAATGGGTCTTATTATTTACAAATTTTAAGTTTACCCTCAAAATCCCATTTTAAGGAACTGGGTAAAGCTGTAATAGTGGCGAATAGACTAGAGCTTTAAAGACGTGAACCTGGTCCACCAAAAGCTTTAGGCAAGAACAAACTTATATATTTAACAGTTTGACTAATTTAAAATTATATATACTCCAAAAATATCAGCCTCAAGACAATGTTGTGACTAAAGAGTTAACTTCGATCTCCTATAATGGTATCCTGAGTTTCATTTTTCTATCTTTATCCTTTTGAAATTTAACAGCGGATATCCATTCTTTTGACTCACCCTATAGGTGAAGGAGATCTGGTGGTAAGTTAATCGGCAAAAACTCACCATTTTAGTATTGAACAACACAAAAACTTACAGTTGACTATGAACAAGTTTTATTATTAGCTTGGCTTTCTTGAAGTAAGTTCAACGAAAATCGAACAATATACAAGTACAGCCTTCTTCACAGCTTGGGTATATAAGAAGACGCCACCGCCGGCCGATACAGTCTCCAGCTACTGAGGATGACTCTCCACAGTGAGGTCGAAACGTTTAGCAGTATCATTATTTGAGATGCCGACCACTCTCATGAGGGTATTTTAAGGCAAATATGTGGTGAAGGATGAGTGTGATGAGTGGAAGTAATGAGTTATGAGGTGTAGTCTTGCTACAAACTAAGGCCGACTCTTCCTTAGAATAGGTCATTAATTAATAGCCCAATGACCAATGGAAATACAAGGACCAACGGCGTAACGTGACTTCCGAACCACGATGGTGGGAGTTGATGCGGGTATCATCAGATGATTACTGAGTCTATCTAAGCCGCTTTAGACCTATATCATCCTCAAAACCTGACCTCCAAGAAGCTGGATTACAGGACCACGCCACCAGTCCCAGTCAATATTTCAAAAGTGATGGTGTAAACCGGAAGCCTTAGATCTTAGTGATGTCACCGGCCGCGAAAGCTTAAGAGTTAAGAATATACAAGTCTAAGGAGCAACCTGACTAAGGGGTTAAGCTCTAGTCTCGAAATCAAGAAACTTGAAGCAACGAGTTTCCCAGCAAGTTTCTACAGGTTACAAATTTCAATCAAGAACTATGTTAACTTGTTGGGAACACTTAGCAGCTCTATTATCGAATACGCCCGCATTCCGGCGTCTAAACCCACAGTTTCTACATTGTTAGTCAAGTCTTACTCTCGCCTAAACTTGCGTACGATATCTCGAATCATTCAACCAATGAAACAAGAACCGGATGAATTGGTTCGAGTATTGTAGATGAGTATATTAGAAATCGCGCCTTGTCGATCATTGCTAAATTTAGTTGTGAAAATTTGAAAACACTTTCATTATTCCCCCTTTCTCTTAATTCCCACAGATAAAAATACTGTATATGTGGGTAAGTGACTTTTTGTCCCAATTTCACGGAATTCGGTACACATTTTGTTTTGAATATAACAATTTTGTTAGGTATGTTAACCAGCTAAAGGAGCCCACCGAAATTGTTCTTTTTAAGGGGCGTTTTCAACCACAAAATTCGGGAAAACAGTATTTGCCAACATTTTGGTCTGACCATTTGGATTTCGTTGATTTTTAGTATACACTTTGGGTACAATAAAACAAATTTGTATCTTAAGTTCCGTCAAAGTCGAATTCTAAATACAATTTTTATGGCATAACCTTCATTTTTAGTGAAACGCCCTACCAAAAGTGCACTTCTGGTATAAATTGTCCCTCTTTTACAGAAACTCGCCATGATTCACGGCTACGCTTCAGATATATTTTAGAAACGCGCCGTTCACTTGAGTTAGTTATTTAAGTTAAAGGTAAAGTTTGTCTTGTTTAACGAGACGAAGTTAGGGCTAGCCAGTCCTCACTACCACTCAACCTCGACCTTAACCTAGTGGAAGTTCCCTCGATCACCACCAGGCGTTGTAGTTTACTTCGACGATTAGCGTCGTACAGTCACTTTACAAGTGGTTACTGCGGGGGACAAACTCGCGCCACCGGAGCCCTTTTTTGACTGGGACTCGTGGCGTGGTCCTGTAATCCAGCTTCATGGAGGTCAGGTTTTGAGGATAATATAGGTCTAAAGCGGCTCAGATAGTCTCAGTGATCATCTGATGATACCCACATCAACTCCCACCATCGTTTAGACAAATCAGACGATCATCTGTGTGGTTCGGAAGTCACGTTAAGCCGTTGGTTCTTGTGTTTCCATTGGTCATTGGGCTATTGATTAATGACCCATTCTAAGAAAGAGTCGGCCTTAGTTTGTAACACAACTACACCTCATAATTCATTACTACCACTCATCACACTCACCCTTCACCACATATTTGCCTTAAACACCCTCATGAGAGTGGTCGGCATCTCAAATAGTGATTTAGTGATCTACTCCCACCAAAATCACCACAGATTTCTACCAGAAGCGTTCTCTTGTATATGGCAAGTGCAGTGTCACAGGCGGAATGCGCTCTGGTACACTCTCTAGAGTACTTTCGCTGTCGGGGCGTGTCCACCGCACACTCATCGCTATTATTTCATCTGTAACTACCAGTTGCGTCGCACTCTGTATGTCCTAGCCTCTCTCTATGAGTTATCACCGCCAGACCCAAGTACAGTACAGAACAAGGTTAATGTCCACGGGGTATCTGGGCTAGGATGAGGTTCACTCTCTAGTGGAGTAAGTAGCTGGCTGGTTGGAAGTTATGGGGTTGTTGAAGATGATGGTTAATGGTGGGTAGAAATAATTGATTAGGTGGGATGTTTGGAGGTTTCGAGTGTTAGGTACGGTCTTGTTTGGTTTGTATAATATTTATATTGACTTGACTCCAAATAGATAGGAAGTTTTCAATTTCCTTCCACTTAAACACAACGCTCAAACCCAACCGAAGGCGAGGAAACTAATTAACTTTACACGAGAAAAAGTACAAAATATACATCTTTCGACAATATCCTTTAAAATATTTCCCCCCAACTACAACATCACCCTAAACGCAACATTTACAAATCACAGCCCCAACCCATTACCCAACCTATTCACACCTTACTCAGTTATAGACTTGCCAGATCCCAACACAATGCCACTCATTGTCTTTAATCTACTGTAAACGGAAGCACTAAGTAATCCATTAGCTGTGACAGGCCCAGAGGGTGCTTGAGTTATGAGTTGTAGATGCAGACGACATAATGAATCTAACCTTTACCAACCCGTCCCGTATGTTGTTTCAAATCATCGTCGGGAAAGTTGTTGCAGGGTAGTTGAATGAGTACTGGGTGATTAAAGTGCAGTGAGTGCATAACATGATGATTTTTTAAAATGAAGCTGAGATAGGCCTAGCTAAGTGGGTTTTGATTTGTTGTAGGTTCCACAAACTACTATTTCTTTTACTCAAAAGCGATGAAAAATGTTTGTAGTAGTATTTTAATTCTAGAAATTGTACTATCGTCAACAACACACTTTAAACAAACTGATGTAGGTTGTTTTGCATTTTAACTATTTACATTGATAAAATGATGAAAAGGGCGATGACCTGTACAGACAAAATTAAAGCCCTGCTGTTCGGACCCACTTGGTAAAGCTGATCTTTGAAAGGGCCCATACTAATAGAATTTTCGATATGTGATTTAGTCTAGGCGAGTGGCCCTAATACAAAGATGCTGTCCAAACCTACGAGCCTGCGTTGGGAGTCGAACCCGCAACCTCTCGTAACGTAAGCCGTGACTCTACCTACTGTGCTAAGGGCGTAGGCATACACTGTTTTGATAAAATAATGATAATTTATTGGATTTTGTACGAACTAGTCATTATAAAGTGCACACTGACTCACTGTCAGGCCAGCCACCGAACAGCCCCATTGGCTGGCTTGGAGTAACGGACGATCAATCACAGCCGTGACTCAGATTGCCCAACCGTAATGGAGAGAACACAAAAATACCTATTAATGCGCAAGAAATGGAAGAGAAATTGATGATTGTGAATCAAGTTTTACTAACAAAGAAGTTGAAATGATGAACCTACTTAAGAAAAATCCCTTTTCGGTGAGTCAAGGTAACTGATCATAGGCCTAAGCTGACCGTTAGTTTTGGCCAACTCATACATGTGTTGTATTTTAGAACAGGGTTCAAATTCTAGATTCCGTAACGTCGAGTACCTTCCGTCCACTCAAACCCATGGAAAACGTTCTTAAAACTTCAACCTCAGAAACTGCACCATCGTCAACCTTCCGTAAACACCACTACTTCCTACCACACACCATTGTCTCCCGGCACGCTCCAACTGACCGGTAATTACACAGTTATAATAACGAGCTGTTACGGATGAACAGGTGATGCAACTGTGATGTCTCAGGTGAGCTGGAGTGGAGAGAGGTGAAAGAGGCAGGAGGAGGATGGAGAAATGGAGGCAAGGTTTGGACCAGTTCTGCAGGGTTCAGTGGTTGGCAAGCAGCGGACTGGTTCAGAATGGGTTGGACGTACGCACAGGTACACTTTCTACACAACCTAGTTTTGTAAAAATATTTTTTGTGTTTAGATGTTGGTAAAGTTTAGTTGGATAAATTTAAGAGGCATCTGCAAATATTCCAATAATGTTAATTTATTAGGCTGAGGCCTTTCAAACACAAAGTGTACATCTTCAGAGGCACATCAAAACTAAAGGAAAATATATACATACAATTCAAATTAGTGAAAAATGCATAACAAATAATAATTGTGAACATATTTTAAACCTAAGAAAATTTTAAATTAAACTCAAGAAAAAATTATAATAATGTATGCTACGTAAAGTCCCGGTTAAACAAATTTGAGGAACAGTGAATTTTGAAGTAAACTGAGTTCATTATTTATTAATAGATCTTCATTTTTGTGCATATTTAAGGACTCGGTCGCGTCTAAAAATTGAAAAATTTGTACTTCTTGGATTAAGTTGATCTGGTTAAAATAATGCTCATTTTCTAAGTAGTGCTTCGCAATTGCCGAATTTTCTTCTTGGTTGTTTCTAAAATGATAAGTGTGCTCTTTCATTCTAGTTTTGATTTTTCTTTTCGTTTGGCCTATGTATTTTTTATTGCAGCAAGCACATGGTATTTCGTAAATTCCTGATTTGTTTTCATTTATTACTTTGTCTTTGGGATTACCGATCAGTTATTTTGATTTGTTTTTAGTTTTAAAAGAAACATTAATTTTTGTGTGATTGTTAAAGGTGTTTTTGATGGATCAATTATAGGGGCAAAAGAAAAACATGTTCACAACTATTATTGTAGCATATGCATTTGTTTTTTGCACTTGGTGTTTGAAAGGTCTCAGTTTAATAAATTAACAACATTGGAATATTTGGAGATGTCTCTTAAATTTATATGAATTCCAATAAGAAAGAGCTTCCTATACCATAAAAGTTTAGTGGGTTTAATTTTTAAGGAAGGAGACTGTTAGCAAAAACATAACACATTAAGACTCAAATATTTAATTTTCTGAACGTGATTTAAGTCAGGGTAGAATTTTTCGACTATCTTATTCGTTAAGAAATCTTCGCTCTCAATCTAAATTCAAACTATAGAATGAACGTATTTTTTTTTTCAATAAGGGGCGTATCAAAGTTTTGAGCTAACCGGGAAAATACTAAGATTATCCATTCAAGTCAGCTAAGGTTTTAATTTTGCATAGCTTCAATATATTAAAACTTTTAAAACCTTTTTTTAAACTGAAGTTTTCTTTTATAAGTTTTCGAGTTTTTTTCATATTGTGCTGTTGCCAGCCAAATTAAGAAACTCTAATTAGTAGGTTGTGATACTATACTTAATCTGAAGTTCTTTTTGGAGCAAATCCGTTGAACTTTTAAAACCAGGAACTTGTTATCAATGCAAGTAAAACTGAAGCCAATGGCCAAAGCGAGGATTAGCGTAGATAAGTGGCATATCAAAAACCAGTTTTCTTTTATTATCTTAATTTAAATAATGATTTGTAAATATGTAAAAAAGCTAAAAATCCACTTTGCTCGTAATAATTGTTCTGAACCCCCGAATGTTATTTACACGTTTAAACAGTATAACAGCAATTAAAATCACATCTAAATTAAAGAAAAACAAAAGGATAATTCCAGTTATATTGCAACCGTTCATAAAAAACCAAAAAATATTCTTGGAGAGCGGACCCGTGGCGCGTTGGAATAGTGCGCGACTCCGGAGCTCATCCCTCCGCTAGCAGGTTCAATCCCTGCCATTTGTAAAGTGACATGCGGTAACGCTAGGTATAGGTCAAAATTTAATGCTAGAGATGACTTTGTAGTCTTAACTTCCCCTCCTTAAACAAGACAAACTTTACATTTTTCTCTTTACAAAACAAAAAAATTGCAACCCGAAACGTGCCCAAGTTGCTGATTAACGCACACAACAAACACATTTCAGTCAATTAACCAGGACTAGACTAGACTTGATCATCAAACTTGTCATCAACCAAATGTTGGTTAATTAGTGAAAGCTAATCAGCACATTCTAATTAATGCAACGTCGAGCCTCTACTTCAACCCAGTCTTGTTTTGCAGTCGGCAATATAATTATGCAGGGTGATTTTGATTGTTTCTTTGTCTATTCGGTTGGGTTAGGGTCATCTATTTTCTGTAAATCTGAAGAATAAACTTTATCTGCTGATTAAAAAGGTTTTGTTGTTAACGCATTTACAATTTCTTTGGCTTTGTGAGTAGTTAAGTTATGTAACTTAATACATTTTATATGGTGTGTTAATGGTCTACAACTTCTGGAAAAGTGCTTTAACAAACCACATTTTCATTTCAAAATTGTTTAAGAGGGATGACATATTAAAGACAAATATAATGTTCTTAAAGAAATTTATACATTAGGAACTTGTACAAAATACCAACGTTAGTGGGCCCATGGCGAATCGGTAATGCGCGCGAATCTGGAGTCCATCACTCCGGTAGCGCGGGTTCAATCCCCGCAGTCACCACTGACATTTTGTGGTAACGCTAGGTAAAGGTTGAGGTTCAGTGGCTTAGAGGATATTACACAAGTCAAACAGGACCTGTTTGTATTTTAAAGCATTTTATTATCATTAAAATATACAGGGTGAGTTCTAAATGCCTCCCCCACCTTAACTTTTAAAAAATGAAATATTATGGGACTATGTTATAGGATTGTGATGTTTCTCTCAGAGTAATTTTTCTTTGCGTCATTGAATTTTGTGTTAAAATTCCCTTGATTTAGAAGTGCTACAAGGGGTGATTTGTATTTGAAAAATTGGGAAGGGGCTCTCCATTTTCGGGTGGGGTGTGGGTGACGCAATGTACGTAAAAAAAACTTAATAATCCTATAAAAACATTGTCCCTTTTTACAACATTACGGGTTTTTAAAAATATTTCCTTTTTAAAAAGATAAAGGGGAAAAACTACCCCCCCCCTCCAAACTGTATTAGTTTGTTTAGGTAGACACGAGTACTTAAGTTCATTTTGAAGAAGACTTTTCTGTCAAGCTGGCTTATAATAATTTTGGAACAGAGATGAATCGACTACTTGGCATTTTCATATTTTTATGAGGATTTATACAGTCTCTCTGACCACTAATAAAAAAAGACCTCAACTTCATTCAAACAACTTCATTCCAAACAAAACCAATTACACGTTGAATCAATAACCTTTAAAAGTGGATCAGGGGAATGGAAACAAAGAGAATAAACCAAAGAGTATAAACCAAAGAGTATAAACCAAAGAGTAATCGAGGTCAAGAGTGTTGATCACCGGTTGTCTAGGGACCACAAATCTGAATCTGTGGTGTGTTTTCGGTCACAATAACTAAAACCCCATCCCCTAACTCTTCATTCAACCCGCGTTCTGATTGAAACCTGATAGCCGACCTGCATTTATCACTGAATTTATCGCAATCTGTCGGACGGGTTTGTAATTAAATCGGTTAACTGATGTAGTTGAGTGTATAATGAAATAGCTGAACTGGATTTATTTGGATAAATAATTAGTTTGTATGTGATTGCTGTCGGTATGTGCTTTAATATTGTGTTTTTTTATTGCATGTTGCTCGTTTCAAAATGTGAAATAAAGCGCAACACCTGTATCAATGTATTTATTACCAGGATGTTTTTAACCGCCATTAACCTTCTGTATTTAAGTGACTAATTCTCGAATAGTGAATAAATACACTAAACTAGAAAGGTGACTTCTTCAAGTTTTTTTTTGGTGTCCACAACAGTTTTTCATACAGCCGATCTTAATCGAGACTTCCACAGCCCATTTGGTATTGTTTTGAATTTCGTAACTAACTGGTAAATTACAATGTGCATTATTTCACTCATGGGGTAGTAAGTATAATTTAATAGCTTTTGTGGGGACCTTTTCTTAGATTAGTTGGTGTCAGAGCTTTTGTTCTTAGGCTTACCATATAAAAAAATATGTGTCGGTCTTCATAAAAGTGTCATAACGGATTTAAAACAAAAGGTTTAAATACATATACCTTTAAGTCCCTATACCTCTAAAAATCACTTGAACTCTTTACGAGGTTAAACCATTATTATGGACATTAATAATAATAACTTTGTTTGTCATATACAAAAAAAGTTTTGTGAGACAAAAACCAAAACAAATCTAAATATAAAACAAATAAGATAAACTCATCACCAAAATATTCATCCCATATAGTACTACTTGCTACATAGGTGAAATGTTGTTGGAACAATTAGTTGTATTTGAATCATCCATACATTCACCAACATTTCCCATCGCTTTTTAGTGAACAAAGAGAACACGACGTTTTTGAATCAGAAATTCGACCCCGTCCTCGTACAGTTTCAAACTTTTCGTTTTTTGGGGGTTTTCTAAGGGTCACTTTGACATATCTAAGAAATCTATTACGAATTAAATGTTTGCCTAAATTATTACTTTGCCGTTTTACTAGATAAATAAGTTTACTGGGAAAATAATTCTTTCACGAAATATATTCTCAACTTAATTTTCTTCAGATGGATCAAGAGTTCCCATAAGTTCCAGATAAGTCCCCATCTGTAAAAACATATTTCTACGCCGACGCGCATAGGGTCCCAAGCCGGCTGCCACGTCCTGCGATGAGGAGTGCGACCAATCGGTAGTGGGTATCCGTGTCATCCGAATGATCCGGATGATACTCCTACATCCGGAGGTGGTTATCCGGCGTCTGTTCCGTTTCCGGATGACAACGCCGCGACATTGTCCGTGGAAATCATCTGGCATTATTCCTAACCGAGGTATTGAAATCAATCTTTGAGCATTCTTTGCACTTTAGTAAGAAGCAGTGGATTGAAATGTGATGGATGGACGTACCTTTATTTCGTTAATTTGACTTGGTTATGATTGGTTAATTTCCTCTTAACACAGGAATAAACCTTAAGAGACGAATAAAGGAATAAAGTTAAGTGTTTCCAATATACCTTTGCTTTGAGACACCGCGCCACTTGGGAAATTGAAGGTGAATATGGAATGATGGTGAGTGTGATGAGTGTTTTGATGGATGATAAGGTGTAGTCTTGTTACAAACTAGGGCCGACTGTTCCCTAGATAGGCTCGTTAATAAAAGAGCCCAACGGTCAATGGAATGGACCAACAACTTAATAGTTTACTACGCTTCCATTTGAAATATTATAGATGACTTCTTTTTATTTGGAACATAATTTACACGTTTTCTACGTTTTGTCAGCAAAAAACTGCAAAACTCGAAATTGATCGTGCGTTGAATTCTTCTCTACTTTAAAAGAGGCTAGATCTTCCGGTTCACACAGCGTCTAAGCTTCGTAATTAGGTTGAGATATTTCAGCCTCGCTGTGGTGTACCATCTTCTGTCACTGATTGGCTGAGACTTCTCTACTTGTTTGTTTGCTCTGATCTTACCTTATTTAGCAGCCTATGGAAGTAAACAAAATGATCGAATTAATAATTATAATGAACGGTTTTGAGATATAAAACTTTATTAATTATCGACACTATCATATTTTGTCAACTAAGGGTTGTCACCGTTAATTTCTGTACAGTGTTTTGTTTGCATAAAGATTTTAATATAAAAATATTTGTAGTTTTTAAGCATAACTATAAATAAAATGTACCTATTAAAAATATATTTTACAAAATAATTCAACAAGTTTTTCTGTAATACTCGGATGAAATTTGCGATTAAAATCACCTGTGCGAGAGTATTGAGGTATATATGTGAAACAAGCTCGAACCGAACAATAACAAAACCTTGTTTTTGCGTACGTTTTAAGCCAACGGCTCTATTTGCTTACACAACAACAATATTATTCCCTAATGCTTACTTGCTTTCACGAAATTCGGTTGTTGTTTTCTTAACTTTCACGTTTAATTTACATTGGATTTGATCAGGTTTCGTGCTCGATTTTAGATATATAGTTGGGTATTTTAGATTATATACAAGTATGTAATATTCATAACACTGTATGTAAACTGAAGAAATAAATAAATAAAAAATAAATGTATATAAAGTGTTGAAAAATACTCACAACGTGTTCTAGGGGCCAGGATCGGTGCCCGTTTCATCGTCCGGGTCTGGGGCTTACATCTAATTTTTTGAATGGGAATTCGGTAATAAAGGGAAAAAGTATAGCCTATTTCATAAAGTGTAGTAATATAACATTTTGGTAACGATCAAATAACACTTTTTTCCCTATCTTGCTTCAGAGACAAGGTTAAGCAAATTATCATACTTCATATTAGAAAATGGTTAGATTTGATTTCGTTTCAACATAAAAATTGAAATGAAAAAAAAAAACTGTATGATGCAAAACATGTCCTTGTGTTTTTATTTTCAATAACGTTCTGTTTCGTTTGACTTTCTTCACTTGTTTCAAACACTTTATTCAAGTGGACGTGTTTAAACGTGTCAATAAATTCTGCTATCTTCTTAAAATTTGTTCATAACTTGTTTAAAAAAACTGTTAGTCTTTGTATATATTAAGCTCATCACTCCTGTGGTACAAGTTCGATCCCCGCAGTCACTACATACAATTTGTAAAGTGACATTACGGTGACGCTAGGCAAAGGTCGAGATTGAGTGATAGAAGGGACCTCATAGTCATATCTTCACCTCGTTAAACAAAACTAACGTTTATTGTCTTTTAAAGCTTTTCTGTGTTCTATTTAAGTCGAACGACAACTTTGTTTTTATTATATATTAACTTAAATACATAAAATAAAATTCACACTTTTGGCGGTGGTAAGCAACTTTGATCCATTACGTCTTTTTATACGTTATGCTGCTCTCTTTTAAGCACAGTAATCCTCGTTATCTGTTGCTAAACATAAAACCAAAAATAGAGAGCTAGCCTTAGCTATATTTCGTGAAATTCAGCTGGAAGAGTTTTAGACCCAAAAACACATGTATAAAACAAAGTTTTCCAGTTAAAAAAAGCTAGGCCCTCAACCAACCATTTCAAACACCTTTGCACATATTACCTTAAAGGTAATAAACCTACTTACTAATCACAACCTCAATACATGATTAGCATATCGCCTACTGTCAGTAGATCATGAGAACAACCATAACACGCAGGTACAAGATCCTAGGACAGGATATCCTCAGGAGTCTCGTCCTTAATAGCCTCTATCTCAGTTTGTTCAACTAATTGGAAGATTAGTCTGTCAGCTCAAACACCTCTCGCTCTCATTACTGGTCAGGTGAGAATTGTCTATTTACACAGAGTAAACCTGACGTTATACAGGGTGTCCTGGAACAAACTGGAATCCTTTGGTAGGTTTGTTACTTAGTTAGGTAAAAGTAAATATATTTCACCATATAAGATAGCATATGATGTTTTTCAAAACTCTAAAATAACAAATCCACCAAAGGATTGCAGTTTGTTCCAGAACACTCTGTAGATTTTGTTAGAGAAAGCGGTTTTGTGGCTTCGATCTATAAATTCAATAAATTCTATCTACATTATCTATATACTTGGATCTAGTATTAGTATATGTTTATGTTTTACAACGTTATTGCACAGTTAGATAGTTGTATACAACGATGTTCATGGAATATTGTTTTGAATCATAACTCAATCTTTTAAAACTCTAAAGATGTTAGCGGATTCGTGGAGGTTTGGTATCGCGCGCGACTTGGAGCTCATTACTCATGTGGTGCGAGTTCGATCCCCGCATTCAATACTTACAATATGTAAAGTGACTTTACGATGATACTAGGCAAAGGTCGAGATTGAGTGATGGAAGGAACTTCATAGTCCTATCTTCACCTCGTTAAACAATTCTAACGTGTATTTCTTTTAAATACTCTCTTCTCTTGCATCGTCGACAAACCCCATTAATAACTTGCTTAGCCGTAGGCCGATGCGTCACCACCGTCCGTCGTGAGCGAAGTAAACGAACTATACTCTATCTGGAGTCCAAAAACATAATTTTTTTCAGGTCCTTAAAAAAAGTTTCAATATGGCTGAACAATACCTGAGTTTTAACCAATGATCATTATATTTATTTTAAACATTAAGTATACCCTGCACTTGGTAATTATTTTATTTATAGATTTTTACCGATTGAACTTTTTTAAAACTTTACGTCATAAAACTTATCACATCAGTCATGAACGTAATAAAAACAACAATTTCAGAATACGAACCAGTTAATAAATATTGAAGCTAAACAACTAGTGATGCAAACTTATGGTCATACATTGTTCATAACCAGTGACTTACTACAGTTTGAAATTTCGGTTACGTTTAAAAAAAACACCCTGTATACAACAAAGAAGAGAAATTTAATCTTGAAAGCAACAAGATGTTTGATTTACTCATCGTTCAAACATGTTTCGCAACAATATGAAATCTGACAAGTATTGCCAAGGCTTCTTGGATATTACAATACTTCAACTAAGATTAATATTTCTTGTTCCTCTTCAATTGCTCTAGATTCAACTTTGCACAATCACTACGACAGTAATGTTTCAACGTATCTTGCTGCTTAACAATATTTATTTCATCCATGACCTGATTCAACAATTAAAACCGGCTTCATTAACCTTCCAATCTAAAGTTGTTGCGTTTCAATCTACTTTGGTTTACTCAAGGAAAGACAAAGGATTATTCGAAATTGATTTCAGAATGATAAACAAAGAACGGAGATTGAAAGGAAATAGATTCTTTAGTCTACATTGCCTGAAGCCTCAAGAGGGATTTTTGGAATTGTTTTATTTTAAAGTATTCAAATCCGGCTCAATGTTTGAAAACAAAACACAAGATAATTGGTCGTTTTAATCAGGACTTTTTCATGTGCCGCGTGAGTTCAAACTATTTATCTAACTGATATATACGGAAACATACTTGAAAATAAAATAATTTTCTTTGAGCCAAGAGGCGTTTGATGTTAAGTTTGTAGGTGTGAGTATTCCAAACAAATGTATCATTTACAGACTTGTTAAAGTTTAAAAAAACAGCTTCTGTGGAGAACGGAAAACATAACAGAAGGTGGACTGTACTGATGAAAAATTGTTGGAAAATATTAAGGTTAGTTTAACAAATTCACCTAAAGAAATCTTTAAGAATTTCGGAAAAAATCAAGTAGCCACTGACACCTGCAAACTTGATCTAAAAAGCCTCTGTACACAAAGAAAATGATCTTTTATTTAGTAGTCATCAACGATAAATACTCTTTGAGCTTTGCTAAAAACCATGATTGCGTTTGTTTAACAATGACATCAAATTAGGAAATCAAAACCACAATAATACTGCAAAAATACAGATCAGTTAATAGAATATGTTGAAGCGAAAAAACTAGTGATGCAAAATTATAAACATTTATTGCTCGTACAGAATGACTTACTATAGTTTGAAAAGTTAGTTGTGTTAAAAAACACCCTGATTCTGATATGTATTCCACAGATGTAAGCGGTTTTAAGAAACTCACAAATCTGGATATAGTATATATTAAATCAAAAAATTGATATTTAAGGGGTCCCAATAAAGACATATTAAAAGTAATCAACTGAAAATAAAACAAAACACTGATACAATAAAAAATTGAACTAAATATTTCACTGACAAAATAAAACTAAAATCCCTATAGTTTGAACAAAACTACTGAAGTGATTAATTCTCATTGTTCAAACATTGAAACATTACTCACTCATGTATTCACTAATATTAAACAATTATATTCTCCGAAACCGTTCAGAGTTTAATTGCAGTAATTAACTAAGTTTCATTAATTGCGTTTAATTACTGGTTTCATCTGTTTGAAGTTTTCTATGCAAGTAATTAAATTTGTCGATGTTCTAGAACAGTGTGTTATATTTTCTCTATAGTTTGCAAATTATCCATGTGTCAAATTCATCTATCTGTGCAAAGAGTATAATGTCGCTGTGCATATAAAAGAGTTAACACTAGAATGGGCCTTGCAAAAGTTTAACCAACTTTAACTTCTGTATCAGCGTTCTTTTATGCGCTCTATTTTGTACTTACTGAAATATTAAAATGTATGTAGTATTTAGAAAATACGTTTTGTGGTGGGTTTTTGAATAAATCATCCGATAAGGTAAAAATTACAAGTTGAATAGTGCATGTTATAAAAGTTGAGGAAAGGTTGTTTAATTGTTGAACTGAATGACTGAGAGTTCTTCAGCTTTATAGTTAGTACAACCGTGTTAAATATTTCACGCTTGAGGACGAATGAAAAATATTATACAGGGTCAGGCAAAAGTGTGGAAACGCCTTTATAACCAGGTTTTTTAGTGAAACCGAACTCGGTACTTTTTATAAGAGGAACCTAAAGTACCTTTTAATTAATGCACACTGACACTTTGCCCCAGTTTTCAAAATGGGTGATTTTGGTAGCTACGCTTACTCTTATTCGCTACGCTCACAGCCTCGCTTCAGCCTTCGGCCTCAGACCTACGTGTTATTTTACTGCATGTTTAATTACATGACGTGAAGGGAAAACGTATTTCAAATTTTATTGACATCGGACTACTCGTAACACTGCTTTATAGTGTAAAATCACGCCATTGTTGTTAAATAACTCATTGAGTTTTATTATCATTTTACATAGATGGATATAATTACATGTTCTTTTAGTGCAAGTTTAATTTAATATCGGGAAAGTAAATTGTATTTCTAATTTCTTGAAATCGGACTACTTATAACGTTATTACAGCGAAAATAACTTTTCACGCCATTTTGAAACTAACTACCTAAAGGATTTTCATAATTTTTGGTACTGAATAGATAACATTAAAATAACTATTTATTGATCAAAATCGATTGAAATGTAATGTTTTAATACCATTAAATCAACTTTTTGACCAAAACGTCCCCCCACTGCCCCAAATTTTATTTACGATAAACTAATTTTGCTGGCCGAGATACTTGTACTAGGCGTGACTTGTAGAGGATACGCAAATATATACATATGTATATTAAGTGTTTTAAAAATGCTCAGAACGTGTTCTTGGGGTCAGGATTGGTGCTCATTTCACGATCATGAATATCTCGTTTTTCCAATGGAAACCAGGTAAAGCAAATACTGTACATACATAATTCATTTTAGATTTAGATATTTGATAAGGTACACATACAAAACGGTTTAAATAATTCAGCTCAAAATATTTGTAACCCAAACTAAGAAACACACGTTTGGTTACCACATGGTTTTCTGTTAAACACTGTAAATAGGTTAAATCCTATTCAACTGAACAAAACTATTACACCTCAATAGCCAACTAAGTAATTTGAAACAATAGTAGTTAAGCACTCCAATTAAATCCTGTTTGTTCAAACACTAACTCAAAACACCAAGCGCTTACTACCACTTACGTTTCAACTGTTTATACTGTTAACAAAAGCCAAACTGTTCATTGCTGTAGTGTTTAAAGGATTGCACGTCGATACCATAATGATAAAGCATAAAAATATAAAGTTGTCTTAAAAAAATGTGAGACTTTTATAACCTACTAGGTCAAATTCAAATTTTCAAATACAGGTGAAAAGTTTGAAAAAGAAAGTTTTCCCATGATTTCTTCACTCATAATAAACCTTTAAACTTTTAAAACTGTAATGAAAAAACTTGAAAACTGAGAATGATGCGGTAGTTTATCACTCTCAAGTTATTAAACTTTTCTCAAGAGACTTTGAAAAATGTGTGTTCTTAAAACGGAAAACTTAATAAAGCGGGGATTCTTAAACGTACTCATGCACAGTAATGGATTACACTGTGATCAAGGAGTTTATAATTAGCTTTTAGAAAGATAAGTAAGGTAAAATTGTTTATAATTGTTTCAGCAGATTGTTAAAAGATAATATGTTGTTACTAAAATATGTAAGAGCGCTTCAGTTGAGTTTAATTATCCTATCTGGGCAAGAGTTTGTTTACAACCTTTACTGATAATAAGACCTGTGTGTAAATGGTTTCGTTACAAATTTCAAAGGTATCAACTATAATTTAGTTCTTCCGGTTCACACCGCGTCAAAACATCATTGTAATTTGCTTGAGATATTTGATAACAACTTCAACAAAGAAGACAGCGTTAGATTTTCCAGAATCTGGCAACCAGTCTTAGAGAAATCTTTTTGATAGTGTCACAGCCAATGAGAACCTCGACGGTTGGCATCCGTGTTGCAACGGACGGTTTGCATTCCTGCCACCAATAGGAAAACAGCAGGAAGTAGTCAGCTTCAGCCAATATTTTGGTATTACTGTAAAGTACCATCTTCAGTCACTGATTGGGTGAAACTGAGCTACTTGCTGTCTGCTTTCCTGTTGGACGATTGGCAGCACTGCCATCAATAGAATAGACAGCAAGTGGCTTAGTTTCAGCCAATCAGTGACTAAAGATGGTACTCCTCAGCAAGACCGAAATATCTCAAGCTAATCATTATAATTTTTTGACACGGTGTGAACCGAAATTACTAGTTTACCGTTGTGACACTGGCCGCGAAAGCGATTACAGTCCAAAGATCTTAGCTTTATATTAAAACCAATCGTTTAGATTATCTAATAAATAACCAATTTTGCCAGTTGGTACGCTAGGTGTAGAAATAAACACAAACACCGAGAATATTTCAAGCTAATTGAACAAATAATACCTCAAACTGTTGAGAGGATGGAATAGATCGCTTGAAAGAGATCCCTATTAATTTTCCGCCTGAGCTAGTCTAGAGCTTCTTTACAAAGGATTCTTTAGAATTCCTGCAAAACTACTTAAAGCAAAGCTTAAAACTACTTAGTTACTTTATTGGTTTGGAAAATCACTTGGGAAGAAAAATACTGTCGTTATAAGGCTTTTAAAGATGATTTAAGCTCTTAGTTGTAAGGAGTTTTGAAACTTGTTATTTCTTACAATTTGTTATGACAGAACGATTTTGTAAAACACGTATCGTTTAGGTTATTTAGGTTGCATAAAAAGTATTTAGATTATTTCACCAGAAATTATTTGTCCTAATTATACTCCAAAAGACTGCTGTGGTATATCGATTATAGGTTGGAAGATAATTTAAAATTGGTTGAGTCAGATTTTGTAATTTTCAGACTTAAAAGGCATTTTTTACACGTACCTATATGTTATACGTATACCAAACGAGTAAGATTAGTTTTATTCGGTTTCTTACATTAACAAATTATCTGTATTTTTTTAAAGTTTCTTAGCCATGACGATGTATTTCTGCGCTCTCCAACATAAAAAAGTATTCATTAATATTAAAGTTAACATAGCTCTTTAGTTCAGAAACATGTTTAAGGGTTTACCGAACAAACGGATCTCCAATTTAAGGGAGATCATCGATCTTTCACCAAAATGTGTAACATTTCCTAGATAAAATCACTAAATCACTATTTGAGATGCCGACCACTCTCATGAGGGTATTTTAAGGCAAATATGTGGTGAAGGATGAGTGTGATTAGTGGTAGTAGTGAGTTATGAGGTGTAGTCTTGTTACAAACTAAGGCCGACTCTTCCTTAGAATGGGTCATTAATTAATAACCCAATGACCAATGGAAACACAAGGACCAACGACTTAACGTGACTTCCGAACCACGCAGGTGATGGTCTGATATGTCTAAACGATGGTGGGAGTTGATGCGGGTATCAGAAGATCACTGAGACTATCTGAGTCGCTTTAGACCTATATCATCCTCAAAACCTGACCTCCATGAAGCTGGATTACAGGACCACGCCACGAGTCCCAGTCAAATCAGATAAGGAAGATCATCGAACTGTCACCAAAGTTAGTAACATTTCCTAGACAAAAGTGAAACGTTGAAAAGTACACCAATTGAAAGTGTAGCGTGAGATGATACGGTAAGGTCTGAGGCATTAGGAACTGAACACTGAACAGTTATTGTTTTTGTGCAGTTGGCAACAATATTAATCTCGACAGTTGTGCCACTCCCACGGGAATTATAATCCCTCAAGCTAACAGCTCCGCAGTCGAGTTCTCTCTGTTTTAGCACATGAATATTTCATAAAGGCACTTAACTGTCTTCCGATTATGAGGTGAGAGAAGATGTACAACACGAGTTCTGATTGTAGTAAAGAGTTTAATCCAACTGGAAATAGAGATAAAAAGGTAAAAATTGTCTTGTTCAGCGAGGTGAAGCTATGATTACTAAGCCCTATCTATCACTTAACTTCTACCTTTACCTAGCGTTGCTGTAAAGTCACTTTACAAACGTAAGTGGTGATTGTGGGGATCGAACCCGCGCCAGCGGAGGGATGAGCTCCGGATTCGCGCACGATTCCAACTCATCACTGCTTTACTAAGTAACGAAAAATGTGGTCGTTGTAAATAAATATCACTTCAGAAATATACTTGAAATTGAAATTTTTTGTTTTGAAAATAAAATCTTCACAAACGCTTCAACTCAACACGAAAGTTTTCTAAACTTTGAAAGTCTTTCTTAGCGTTACTTAACAAACTTTCAAATGAGTAGGTAAAAAAAGTTCAACTAAGAACCCAAAAATATTAGAATATTATTAAAAACACAAAACAGCCTAAAACTTTTAAAATTGAATTAAAACGGTTATTAATGAATAGCTAGTTTTTGTACTTCAAGAACCATTCTTTGACTTCATATAACCATTTTCTCTAACCATTGGCACTAAGTATTTTGTACACATACATTGTCTTAACCATTTTTATTGTACAAAGACAAAATGAAATATATTTAATGTTAAATGGGTTAAACAAAATTTTCGTTTGGAATGGAGCTTATGTTGTCAATTTAAACGATGTGAATTAGAAAATCTTTGTTTACAGGGCTTGCTTTTGCACACCTTTATTTGGTACTTACATTTCTTTCGATTCACCTTGAATAACTCCAGTGCCATTAACTTTAACTGTACTTAACGGAGGGTACTTACGTACTAGTCAAAAGACGATATATTTTAACATTTTAACATTTTATTGTCATGTACAAAATACATTGTGTCGACAAATGATGATGGATGGTAAATGATACATTATTTACAAAGTGAATGGGGTGAATAACAAAAATGAGAGCAATGGTAATTTTAACCACTGATAAGAAGAAATAGTCTTATAAAATATAATTATACGTACGATTAGTTTATAAATGTTTGAATAGTTGTTAACTGGAATCGATAAATTCTGTAATAAATCGATAAATAATAAATAAATCGATATTTATTAAACAATAACATGAAAACATTTGTCATGAAGAACCAAAGAATGTAGGGGGACAAATATGAGTGTTATGAGAAGACCGCGAGGATAGATGTTACTAGCCGGGTAAAGTATGGCAAACATTATGATAACATCCCCTTCTACAGCTGTAGATGGCTGGTCTCTTCTTCGTTGAGAGGTGCTCTATGGTAGATCATGATGTCGTCTTTATGTTAGGTAGAGCTTTCCATCAGAGTGCTGCTTCTAGCAGGGAAATGAGAGTAGATTCAAGGAATAGCCTGGGTATCTTACAACTGGGTTATAGTAGTTTTAAAGTTTCTGAATAAAGAGTTTAGTGTAACAATCAAAGATTTATCATAAAGCAAAACCACTTCACTGTATCATTGATTGTCCACTTGAAAGATAGGAATCGTGGACAAATTGATGGAGTACCATCTTCAGTCATTGATTGAAACTGTTTCAGCCAATCAGTTACTGAAGATCGTACTCTACAGCGAGGCCAAAATATCTCAACCTAATTATAAAGTTCGGACGCAGTGTGAACTGAAAGAACTAGATTATAGTTTTGACACCGGCCGCGAAAGCCTAAGAGTAAAATTTACGGTCGTGAAGATAAGTGACTTTCAAAACATTTCAGAATCGATCATAGCTGGACAGCTTAGTTTTTCGAACAAACAATACAAAGCAGCTTACTTATACCTCATTTATATCAAACATGAGGGTAGACGTTCACAGATGGGATCTAACAAAATTAAAATACTATCAGATGAACAATGACTAAAATTAGGTTATTACGTCCGTCAGACAGTTCAAATTTTTGCAGTTAGTTCTGTTGGCTACATGAATCGTCATCTTCAGGCTTGAAAATCTTGATGATTCATTTATGTGGACTTTGTTATGCATGTGGATGAATCATCAAGATTTTCAAGCTTGAAGATGACGATTATGCCAACAGAACTAACTGCAAACATTTGAACTGTCTGTCGGATGTAATAACCTAATTTTATTAATTAACTACACAGTTCAGGGGTAATTGAAATGAATTTTAAGATGAACAATGTTGCGTTTTGGCAGAATTCCACAAATACTAGTTTCTTTGTTTTATACAAAAACCACCTTAGGCTATTAAAACACCAGCGTTTTGAAAGATTTCTCATAAACGAGAAAGGAAGAAATAAAGCAATTATAAAGGAAAGCACTGTCGGGCAAAGAGGGTAAGGAGCAATGTCGACCAAAATGAGACAGATTGCTGAAGAGACTCATTTATATCTTGGCGGGAACTTGTCGGATTGTCTCTTAGCAAATGGAATAATTTAACCCCGGCTCCATTGTGTGACGTGACAAGCAGAGTCTGTTTCAAACCGACAGCCACTAGATGTGTACCCGTGCTTCACCACTGCTAGCATTGTCCAAGTGTAAGCTCCTTCAACATTTAAAATGTTGACTGCAAAATTCGGGCGAAGGTCATTTAATTAAAGACAGTTTCACTTAATCACTATTTGAGATGCCGACCACTCTCATGAGGGTATTTTAAGGCAAATATGTGGTGAAGGATGAGTGTGATGAATGGTAGTAATGAGTTATGGGATCTGAGTCTTGTTACAAACTAAGGCCGACTTTTCCTTAGAGTGGATCGTTATTAATAGCCCAATGACTAATAGAAATACAAGGACCAACGGCTTAACGTGATTTCCGAACCACGCAGGTGATGGTCTGATATGTCTAAACGATGGTGCGAGTTGATGCGGGTATCATCAGATGATGTTCTGAGCCGCTTTAGACCCTTATCATCCTCAAAACCTGACCTCCATGAAGCCGGATTACAGGACCACGCCACGAGTCCTAGTCAATAGTTTGGGTATAGAAAACGCCGAACTCTCTTAGGAAGTCATTTCAAAAGTTGAAATACCACCGTAATGTCGGGTAGGCCGATCTCCCAAAAAGAAAGAAAATCACTCACTTTCTGATCACACCATTTAAATTTAAAATGTCAAAGGTTGTTAAAAATATGTCAAGTGTGTTCAACAAGGTAAAGTTAGGGTTACAAAGCACTCTCCACCACTTAACCTCGACCTTTACCTAGCGCTAATGGATAGCTTCTTTACAAGTGTTAGTGGTGACTGCGAAGATGAAAGCTACTAGCGGAGTGATGAGCTCCGGAGTCGCGCACGATACCACTCCGCCACAGATCCACTAAATGAATCGATATCCACTGTTATATCGATGTGCAGAATGTAGACTATAATTTAAAATAATTTGTAAAAACACATACTGACAGACAGACGAAAAGTTAGGACCCGCTACTGTAGACCCACGTTTATATTCTGAAATTTGTTTGTCTCAAGCTAAGGAACAGTGTTATATGAATTGTTCCAGAGCGTTCCGGGACACTCTGTATTAATGTTTTGAATTAATAAACATAAAACTTGAGACCTCTTAAAAATAATAGTTACTATACATTAAACTTTAATTATAGCACCTAATGATAGACCTCAGTAAAAGGTTTAGTCTACAGCAGACTCCTTACGTCAAGAACACTTTATTTAAATCTTATTTTCAAAATAAGGAAAGCGATATGTTATGTCTAGAATATAATTGTCATGATACGCTATAATACTGCACACGTGTCACTTTGATCCTGTTTATCCTGTATCAAAGCGTATTTGAGCTTAACAAAACATATTGTGTTATCTCAGTAGATATTATATCCGGATAATATATGTGTTGATATACTCAGGATATTTAACAACAACGTCACAATTGGTTTTGATGACGTTGGATAAAATTTTCCAAATATTCCAAATTTTGAGAAAGAAAAGCTATAAAAACATAGCCGACACGAAGTCACGAGCGTATTCGAGAACCACAGTTAATTTCCTAATACGGGGTAACGATTACGCTGTTTTGAGCCCTTTTTCACCCCTGTGGCCACTCTACAGGTAAGACTTTTTGTCTAATTGTCAAGCGTTTCCCCTCAAAATGGATCATTATCCTAGAAAAAAAGTATTCATGGTTTGATTTCGATTAAACTTGGTATAAAATTTATGATGCCGTACTCAGCATCATGCATACTAAAAATTTACAATATCAATCAGCCAGACCAACATGGCGGAAAAAATGGTTTGGCAAAACGGATTTTCTTGATTTTTAGCACACATGTTGGGTACAACACTAGTCTTGCTTAAACAGTTTGATAAAAATCGGAGCAAAAGTAGAGTTTTTATATCATAAAACACATTATTGGGCAACCCCTCCTTAAGGTCCAATTTTGCTGGTGAACACACTTATTCTATAGATTTTTAGAACGAAAATTTATACAATATTTCATGAAAATTGGGCAAAAATGCAACCTGTAGAGTAGTTAAACACACATTGATGTTATAACTTAAGTGTTACCATTTGACTCAGGATAGAAGCTCAAAACAGCAAACTGTGATGTTCAACGACGTTTCGTTTTCCCTGTCTATAGAAATGAAAACTTCTATTTCCTATGGCAATTCACTAAAAGAGGTTAAAGAAAACAAGGTTTCCAGCGTAAAAAGTCAGGAAAAGTAAGGTCAGGGGATGGAGGGGGGATGTCAAGTGTGACGGATGGTGGCTGGCTGCATTCATTATAGTCTGCAAAACCTGACACCTTTCACTCATACACCACTTTCGTATTAAAATATTGACGCAAGGCTTCAACTAGAATACTTTCTTTCTTGTTGATAAGAAATAACTTAGCCGATATTTTGAGAAAAAATACGCTTTAACATAATTTTTAGTATACTTAATGGTGTAGGTTTAAACTGTTCTACAACATACAGATATTGTGTCACAACTATGATCTAGTTATTCCGGTTCAAACCGCGTCAAAACATCACTATAATTAGCTTGAAATATTTCGGTACCATTTTCAGTCACTGATTGGCTGAAACTTAGCTACTTGCTGTCTGCTATTCTATTGGTCACAGGGCTGCCACCCGTCCATTGGAGCAGACATGCCAACTGTCGATGTTCTCATTGGCTGTGACTCTATCGAAAAGACTTCTTCGGGACTGGTTGACAGTTTAATGCTGTCTTCTTTGTTGAATTATTATCATTTTTAGACGCGAAAGTTTAAGGGTTAAGTTCATCTTGCAGTATTTTGAGAATACTTCCATCATTATGCACCAGTATTAGGTTATGACGTATAAGGCATTACTTAGCAACATTTAAAGTTAACGTAGAGGGTAGTTTTCTCCTGAAGAAGTGTCTGAAAAGTTCGCATTATTGTCTTGTAAAATAACTTAAACGTTGACCACCTTATATTTTCGTTTTCCAATTACTATTCTGTCTTTAGAAACCACTATTTTCACCTTTCTAACACCACAGCCCACACCTAATATACACTACGTACTGGCAATCAAGAAAAGTAATATAATTTGTCATAAGAAACATAATTACACCGCTCTGCGGTTAGAGATAGATCTCTCCTAGACAGTCCGGTCTGGGCTCACCTAATCTATACAATCAGCACTGCAATGATCCTGGCAGAGCAGGACATTACTTTCACCTTCAGCGCGCCTGGTGGACAAGCTCGCAACCACCAGGTGACCTTGACCACGTCCTTGACCTTGGGTCACGTGACTTTCACTGCTGCTGCACCTGCTCCATGGCTATTGTTGTTGCTGATAGAGTGGTTGTGTTGTGGTGTGCGGAGATTTTGTACCTTAAAAGTTTGCCTTGTTTAGCGAGGCGAAGCTAGGACTACGAAGTCCTCTCTACCACTCAACCTCGACCTTTACCTAGCGATACCGTATAGTCACATTACAAATGTAAGTTTTGACTGCGGGGATCGAACCCGCGCCGGCGGGTGATCTACTCCGGAGTCGCGAACGATTCTAACCCCCGTGCCTACCCTCGTGGTTTTATTAAAAAATGTCCTCCTTGTGGAATTGGAAAAGATAATGTTGAGTTACATTCGAATATTAAAATACCTTGCCGTAAATGTATTTTAGTTTAAAAGAGGCAGATAATTATAATTATATTCGTGTTATTAGCTTTTCTTTTAAGTTAGGCGCTGTTTAAAAATTTGTCTTAGATAACCTTCTGTAAAATTAAAAGGTGATCTTAATTCAAATGCTTCCAACGGATCACTATATATTTATTAGTTTAGATGCCAAATGGCTGATAGGACAACTTGAAGACTGAAACGGGACCTTCGACAAGTGCTTTGGATTCGTTCACAGTTTTACTTAATGACTCATGAGTGATTATTTAACAATGGTAATACAAGATAGACTTCACATATTCAAATAGATGTATAAACCATACGTTACTTCTTTATAAAACTTCCTCAGCTTCATGGCAAAAATAAACATTTTTAGAAACTATTGTGATCAAAACATCTTTGAGCAATGATCGAGTATTTTTGTGGGACTACTCCACATTATAAACGCTTGAAAACCTGTTCAAATTAAACGTATATTTTAAGAAAATTGAAACACATTTGACTGGTCTAAAAGGTTTTTGGAAATAACTTGGCCCTTTCTCTTTGTGGTTAGGCTGTGCAAATACATAGTGCGAGTTTGTGATATCATGGAAGTAGGGTTTTGACTGGGACTCGTGGCGTGGTCCTGTAATCCAGCTTCGTGGAGGGCAGGTTTTGAGGATGTTATAGGTCTAAAGCGGCTCAAATAGTGTCAGTGATTATCTGATTATACCCGCATCAACTACCACCATCGCTTAGACATATCAGACCATCAACTGTGTGGTTCGGAAGTCACGTTAAGCCGTTGTTCCTTGTATTTCCATTGGGCTATTAATGACCCATTCTAAGGAAGAGTCGGATTTAGTTTGTAACAAGACTACACCTCATAAATCATTACTACCACTCATCACACTCATCCTTAACACATATTTGCCTTAAACTACCCTCATGTAAGTGGTCGGCATCTCAAATAGTGATTTAGGCATCGTTACAAGAAATTCGTCTGCTCACAGAGCACTGAAGCTGAACTTGCGACCTTGCTCAAGTATGCAGAAAACGTTATAAAATATGGTACTTAAATCCAAACCAAGATATTTTTAAGAAAACCCCATCAGCATTTTAAAACTTAAGCCACGCAATAACCACGCGGTTCTCCGAGCCGTGTGGCGGCGGTCACACCTGTCACCGCGAGAAAGCCGCCTCAGCATTTCTCCACAAGCAGGCTCAGAACAGTCCTCTACTGCGGTAAATTAGAGGTTCTCCGCTTCAATTGAATTTCAGCTTTGAAACAGCTCTATTCTAACAAGCCTCGGTGACTGGTGATAGTGAAGAACTGTTGCCCTGCTTCTGACCGGATGCTATCAACAGACACCATTGTTGTCTGAGCTGTTAAACCGCACGTCCTTGCAAAGTGTTCGAGCTCTGTCGGTGAAAAGGATCGGTATGATTGGCTTTTGCGCTTGTAAGATAGTTGACGAGCAGAGTTCAACAATTACGACCTGACTTGCTCGGATAGACAGAAGATTTCAAAAGTTGATGACAAGGTGGCATTCCAAATGTTTAATCCCAGCCAAATTCTTTTATATTATTTTGAAGACCCCAAACAAGATGAAACTCGATGTAAAACGTATTAAATGTATAGCTTCTTCAGCAAACAATTAAATGTAACATAATTATATGGCCTTTGTTAACATTGAGTACAAAACAGCATAGACGATTTAAATAAACATTGTCTAAGGGACCATTCATATGGGTTGGCCAGGCCTCTGCGAGACTATATGGTGTGTCTGTAGATTTATTTATTTATTTGTGCATAAACGGCAAACGCCAATTTACAGTTCACTTGCTTAACATTTAGTATGGCTAAAATAAAATTAGTGTAACAGCAGTAGTAATAAAGTTTACAGTGAAATATAACAATTTGTCACAAATTGACAGTGGATCTCGGTAGTTCGTTATGGGGCCATTAAATTGAACACTGTGAGAGTTTAAACTCTAATAAATTATCACCAAAGAGAAAAGAGCATCTACAGAAATCCAATGGGATGAATAACGTTTAAAAGTTTAGTGTTTGTAGAATAGGCCGTGTGAATTACGATTTTCGATATATTACTAAATCACTAAATCACTATTTGAGATACCGATCACTCTCATGAGGGTATTTTAAGGCAAATATGTAGTGAAGGATGAGTATGATGAGTGGTAAAAAGAGATCTAGTTGTGTGCGAGTGGAAGGCTTTACCATAATAATATCAACGATTGCAATGCGTTTAAAGTGTACATATGCAATAAAGGTTAATTTATTTGGTGGAGAGGGAAGAGTTTATTTGAGGGAGAAGGAACAGGATGAGAAGAATAGTGCATTTTGCATTTGAGGTGCACGATGTGGCAACAGTGCTGTATACAGTTTCTTAGTACTAAGTAGCAACAATATAGATTTGACACTGGTGTATTGAATTCAGTATTATGTTTTCAGTGGTCTTGTGAGTATAAATGTGCTATAATCATGTAATTGTTGCAGGTGTGTGCAGTGTGCGCGTGTTTATGTGTTCAAGTGTCCTCCACCCCGCCCCCTGGATATGTGAAACCCGCAGACACGGATAAGGTATGTAGAAGTCTCAAAAACTCAAACGAAAACAATAATTGTAGTCGTAGTGTAAATCCCTACTGAAATATATTGCACAGGTAGCTTCAAGTTGTAATGTTTTATGCACGTTGCGAGTCTCCAAGATGGATTTACGTGTTAAAACTCGTTTACCTCTGGATGAGTAGGCCATAAAGAGAACATATTTCTAAGATTAATCAAGGAAAGACATTTTACATTTTAAAAATACTGTATGAAATGTTTGTATGGTCTCAAGGTCAAGGTCAAGTAGAGCTTCTTTAAGAAAATGAGGCCAGGCTTCTTTTCATCATTGAGGGAGAGCACTTATGTTTAATTACAGTTCCTACGGTGGTAAACAAGTTAAGGATTTATTTCTAACCTACATGTTCCGAGTCGATCCAAACTTGCTCGATATTATTTACCAAAATCCTTTTGACTGGGACTCGTGGCGTGGTCCTATAATCCAGCTTCATGGAGGTCAGGTTTTGAGGATGATAGAGATCCAAAGCGGCTCAGATAGTCTCAGTGATCATCTGATGATACCAGCATCAACTCCCACCATCATTTAGACATATCAGACCATCACCTGCGTGGTTCGGAAGTCACGTTAAGCCGTTGGTTCTTTTTATTTTTATTGGTCATTGGGCTATCAATTAATGACCCATTCTAAGAAAGAGTCGGCCTTAGCTTGTAACAAGACTACACCTCATAACTCATTACTACCAGTCATCACACTCATACTTCACCACTTAGTTGCTTTAAAATACCCTCATGAGAGTGGTCGGCACCTCAAATAGTGATACAGTGATATAGTTTAAAATATTCACTCACTAGGACAGTACCGGACAGGTACATGGAATGGCAATGTGGCTAAGTAGCCAGACTGATTGCGTACAAGGCACATTATCTATGTAGCCATGTAGGCCTGCCAACCTACCAGCATCACAATAGAGGCCTGATTGGCAGACAATACACACAACATACAGTAGGTGTTTGAAAACCCCATCTTTACTTTTGAAACACCAAACATTTTGACAAACTATTTATTAAACGTTTTTATAAGATCCTAAAGTTTGTTTTGACGTACTTTACGTCACTCACCCCCATTCAAAAACCAGGGGCGGGGGCTCCAAATTTTATAAGTGCAAACCCCTCCCTTGTGAGACCTCAAAAAAAAATGGGAATCGCAACAAAAACTTAACGGTGGAAAAAGAAATTTTGTTCTCAACTTTTTTCTGTTATAACCGTTTAAAGGTTGCAAAAAACCGGGTTTAAAATGCCACATTTCATTCAAGTATGACAAACACTTTTTTTGAATAAAATATTTGTTTTCAAAATACTCTTCAGGATTGTGTTAACCCTATGTGATGTTTTCTTCAGAGTATTTTGAAGACAAATTTGTCATTAAAAATAAATTGTACGTGAAATGTGGCATTTCAGTCCTGATTTGTGTTACCTTTGAGAGAGGGATACAGAGATACAAGATTTTTCTTGGCATAAAAAAATCGAATTGGCTCAGCTTTTTCCCTAAAAATCAGAAGTTTTAAAAGTAAGAACAGTTATATAGTACACAACGCGTACAATAATCGTTCATTGAACTAGATTAAACAAATAACACACTATTCTGCAAACACTGAAACACAAAACAAACCCAATTGAAAAGCTAGTTTGCCAGTTCTACATCAAACAAAGGAAACAACAAGTTTATAAAAGAACACATCATGCAATGAAGTTAATGGGTTGGATAAGTACTTCACTATTGAAAGAAAACGCGTCTACTGTACAAAGTAGGTCACACAACACGGAGATGCTTCTAAACAAGCTGGGGAAGCAAATGTCATACATTACCTCTCATAATATAACCAGACATTCTGTACGTGAATAATAGAACAGCTCGCTTCAAACCTTGCTTCTGCTTTGTTAAATCAAGTGTATTTCATAGCTGGAAGAATGCAGATTGATGTGTATTTGTGTTTTGGTAAAGGGAATCATAAATTAGTTCTTCCAAGTCGATTGTTTGGTTTTAGTGGTTAATTGAAGGTGAGTTTAATACAGTTTAAGATGTTATGTTTATCTTTCTGTTATTCTTTCAAAAGTTATCGTTTAGCGTGAAAAATCCAATATTTGTATGACATTGTACAATACATTTGGATACAAAACGCTCATTTATAAATCTATAGTTAGATCGTTACACATACCCTAGAGTTTAAACGAGAACTAATTAAAGGTCATAAGTGTCCTATTTAATTATTAAAAGGCAGTATTTAGTCTTTCCCCGGCCCCTCCGAGCACGGCCTTACCCATCAGGTCAAACCCCTTGGTCGGTATTCCATCTGCCCTTTTCAGTCATTTGATTCAAAATGAAAAATTACCTTAACCACAGATAATAGAAATTCGCTACAAACGTTTGTTTTTCACAATACAGAAAAGCATTTCTCTCTTTGAAAATCCATCACTTCGAGCGTCTTACCCGTGTCTCTCTAACCCGAGCCATTCACTCTCTCTCCACTCCAAAGGATATTTAAACCGCAATTGATAATAGGTTTGATAACGACACATCAAAACACGTCCCTAACCCATCAGACCTCTGTTACGTTCTTTCATTTATTCCGAAACCAAACCCAAACACTTTTACTCTCTCGTAGCTCAGGTTACCCGGGCACCGTGGTCCGATGAATTAACTTGGCGAAGTGACCGTGGTTGGATCCTATACTCGAGGATGGATTTGACAACCACACTTCAAAACATGCCCATAACCGATCAGACCTATAACACGAGGAGGGTGCCAAAGCTCAGTGATATGGTGCACCAAATCAGCCCGGGTTCGATTCCCAGGCACAGTGAGAACTTTTCACGATGGCCACTCCCCGTGGTTTGGAAGTCACTAAATCACTATTTGAGATGCCGACTACTCTCATGGGGGTATTTTAAGGCAAATATGTGGTGAAGATGAGTGTGATGATTGGTAGTAATGAGTTATGAGGTGTGGTCTTGTTACAAACTAAGGTCGACTCTTCCTTAGAATGGGTCATTAATTAGTATTCCAATGACAAATGAAAATACAAGGACCAACGGCTTAACGTGACTTCCGAACCACGCAGGTGATGGTTTGATATGTCTAAACGATGGTGGGAGTTGATGCGGGTATCATCAGATGGTCACTGAGACTATCTGAGCCGTTTAAGACCTATATCATCTTCGAACCCTGACTTCCATGAAGCTGTACTACAGTCACGCTAGTCGTTGGTCCTTTCCATTGGTGGTTGGGCTATATGTCTGGGGAACAGACTGCCCTAGTTTTTATCAAGACTACACATCATCATCCATCAAAACACTCATCATTCCATATTCACCTTGAAATATCCGTGATGTCTCAAAGCAAAAATATTATTTACCAAAACCATACCCAAACATTTTTACTTTCTCGTTAGCTAAACCCTCTCACTCGGGCATCGCGGTCTGATGAATTAATTTGGCGAAGTGACCGTGGTTGAATCCTACACTTGAAAATGGATTTGACAACCACACTTCAAAACAGTCCGTAACACCTCTATTACTCCCTTTATCCATCCCGAAACCAAACCCAAACACTTTTACTCTCACGTCAGCTGACCTGAACATCGCGGTCCGATGAATTAACTTAGCGAAGTGACCGCGGTTGCGGCGAGCTTTCGACCAAATAACAGGTTGAGGCCGGCGACATGTCGCTTCCTGTAGCTGGCGCGGAGCCGTGGCAGTTCTCAGGCCCCGGGGAAAGTGTACTTTCGTCTTCATCATCGTCCGTCCGAGATTGAGATGTTATCTGAGAGCTGACGCTGATAAGGGCACGAATGCCAAGGTAAATGGATTTTGGGTGCAGGTGTACAGAGTGGGTTTTGCTGACGGAGCTAAAGAATGTCAATACTCTCTAAATGTAAACGTATAGTTCGTAAAAATTCCACTTGTTTTGGAATCACGCTTGATATCTATACCAGACCATCACCTGCGTGGTTCGGAAGTCACGTTAAGCCGTTGGTCCTTGTATTTCCATTGGTCATTGGGCTATGAATTAATGACCCATTCTAGGAAGAGTCGGCCTTAGTTTGTAACAAGACTACACCTCATAACTCATTACTACCACTCATCACACTCATCCTTCACCACATATTTGCCTTAAAATACCCTCACAATAGTGTTCAGCACCTCAAACAGTGATTTAGTGATATCTTGTTTAAAAGGTATTTATTTGTTCTAGTGACATTTTTTCGAAATAATGCACATTCTAATAATAATATGACTTAAAACGTTCCTGAACTTTAAAATTTTGTATTCAAGTTTTATTTGTATTTTTATAGTCTGTAGCAAACAAATAAGCAAGTATGCGTTAAAAGACATATTGGTTCTCCAACAAGAAACTAATGGCCGACACATTAACTCCATTGCATAATATTTGTCACTTTTCTGAATTCCCAGAACCGTGGCTCCAACGTTTTACTTTTCTCAGAAAATCAACTATACCAGTGTAATATTGGAGTTGCTGTTTGTTCAGTTGTCTATTTCTTGTTAAACGTATTTTTCATTGACCACTATGATCACTATTTGAGATGCCGACCACTCTCATGAGAATATTTTAAGGCAAATAGGCTATGTGGTGAAAAATGAGTGGTAGTAATGAGTTATGAGGTGTAGTCTTGTTACAAACTAAGGACGACTCTTCCTTAGAATGGGTCATTAATTCCAATGACCAATGGAAATACAAGGACCAACGGCTTATCGTGACTTCCGAACCACGCAGGTGATGGTCTGATATGTCTAAACGATGGTGGGAGTTGATGCGGGTATCATCAGATGATCACTGAGACTATCTGAGCCACTTTAGACCTATAGCATGCTCAAAACCTTATTTTGCAGTTTGAAATATTTTCGATAGTTTCCAAAAACTTGTGTTGTACACGTTTTCTATCAATAACAGTGTTATCTATTGAAACATTTAGCAAGTGTGCTCTTCACTATATTTAATTTCTTTCTCACGTGATGACTTTCTTTATGCACTTTTTACATGATTTCAGACAAATAAACTAGGGTGGATTAGACCCACATTAATTAAACAAATCAGAGTACTGCATTTTTTGTACTTTTAAATGGAAGTTAAAAAAAATAAATAAAACTTTGAAAATCGGCTTTTAATCCACTCTTAAATTACATTGAGTAACACTTTTACAACGGTGGCACTTGTCTATCTACAACTCTCTGCACCATAACTTTCCCATCCTTACAAATCTAAACCGAAATAATGGTTTGAAGACAACAAAACAAAAGTTACACCAGATTTCACTAGTCCAAAAAGAGCTCTCGCCCACCTGCTCGTCCTGCCCGCGGGCGAGGCCGGTCTAGCAGCGCCTAGTGGTTTTGACAGAGAGGCGAAAGCACGGCCTGGTCGTTTGTAGATCTACGTGTTAATTCCAGAGAGGCGCCAGCCCAGAGGAAAGTGAAACGGAGCGATTGTGTGCGTTGACACACGACCAGAAATATAGAATACGTGCTCTTTCACTCAGCCACGAGTCCAGATAAGGATCTTAGAGCAACAACGTGCTTCAGGTTGGATTGAAATCGGGTGTTAAGTGAATTGCAGCTGGAACTGTTAAGAGTGCACAGTACCTGCCGGCTATTTTGTTTTTTGTTCCATAAAAACAATTCAAAAACACATTTTCTTGAGAAACCTCACGCCAAGAATTTTTATAAGATATTTTTAATAGGTTTTATTAGAAACATGACAATGTACAGCAGTGACTTCGCTGACCACTTTTCGAAAATTCTACTAGTTTCATAGTAAACACGAAAAATTTATACAAAAGGTCTTCCATTTGGTTTATTCATTTACAGATTTTTAAGTATGAAACAGAAAATTCGTTTCAGCGGATACACTAAAACATTTAATACACTTTAAAACAAAGTTTACTTAAAAAAATTCCGACTAAACTGTAGGCGTGAGGTGTCCCAAGGAAATGCCTCGTTTAAACGTGTTCTTATGGAACGAAATTCCAGGTCACAGCAACTACTACGTTGGCGTTAAATGACGTTAAATACCGTTATACGAGTAACATTAAACCGGGCGAACAGGGATCGTCCCAAGTCAAGAGGTAACACAAGTTTGGGTACTTAGAAAACAAATCAGTTTTATTATCAACAATGAAAGACATATTTTTAACTACTTCTTTATTTTTAAGCTTAAATTTTGATTGATATTTAAGAACAGGTATTTGTTTTGAACACGGGTCACCTCGCAAATCTAGGAAGGGTTGCTGAAGGGATAAAGGGGTTAAATTTGCCCATTAACGTAGCCAAGCGAGTATTCCATTAGACCCTTCGTCGGTCCCCAGCACGTGAGTAAATACCTTTATTGTCCTTCTTGTAGCTCAAATTCAACCCATTTCCTAGGTAACATTTCTACGTCAGCAGATTTTTATAGTGGTTAGTTTATTGAAATTATCGTAACTCTTTAAAAGCAGTTTTGGAAAAGTATCTCCTATTCAAGTTAAGCTCCTTCCAAAGAGATGCACCTATTGGTTTATTATTGTTGTTTCTTTCCAAAAATACCCATTTTTAATCTTCAAAAAACGCAATTATAATTGTGCTTAGTCACAGGGGTCTTGTGAAGGTGTCTTGAAAGAGAACAAGATATTGACCTTTCTTAGCTTTTATGGTCTTGAGAGTGTGTGCAATGGGTGCAGAATAACATACATCTTTTTTAGAACCGGACAATCCCAAACTACCTTCTAAGTAATCCTGATATTCTATCATTCCCTAATCACAAGACCTCATTTTACCAGAAACAGTCCTTGTATTCTTGTATCAAATTGTATAATAAGCTACCAACTTGTTATGAGCATATTCAATGTACAAATAAATTTAAACACAGTGTAAGAGTAGCCTATTTCTTTTAAACAAAGAGCATTATGATTTAAATTAATATTTTTTAATGGTGAATTGTAATTAGATAATGTAAATGTTGTGACATTTGTCGACGCATTTGTGTTTTATGACAATAAATGATTTGACTTATGCAATTAGGTTAGGATAACGCGTTGCTCATAAATTTGTTGCAAATAAAACCAAAAACACCTTTTCCCAATTAAACAACCTTCATGAAAACGATGCTAACACTTACGAAATTACGAAATGTTCACGAAAACAGCTCAATATATCCTGCACGATTGGGAAACCATCTGGAACACGTTTGCCACTTTGCTTAATTAAGTATATAATATGTATCTCGGCGGAATGTTGGCACTCCTCGTGAGTGAGAGGGTTTGGAGGTCACAGGTTCAATTCTGACATCATCCACCAATTAAGAGGCACCAAACCTCATCCTCATCAGGGATTGGTGAATGTAGCTAGACCAGTGTCGTCTCCAGATCATGTCCAGGTCAAGGATTGCATAAGGTGACGCACTGGACGTATAAACTGAGATGTGGACAAGTTTGGAGCAGATCTAGGTGTTTATGGACATTCTCTAGGTGAAAACAGAGTTGCGATATGAGAGACTTTCAAGGACTTGAGTCTCAAACGCTTTTTAAAACCGACTCTTTCCTTGAAGGCTTGGGAGGGAGACTTTGAGGTAGGTTTTTGGCCTCCTCCAAGGAAAGGTAATCCGAGGAGGCCTTACACGTTGGAGGAATGTTTGAGAATTGCGATTTCAGCTTTGAGGGGGAGTGTGAGGTCTCCTTCGAGGAAATTCTATGCTGGATACCTCCAACTAAACTTACTATAGATAAGTTATTAGTCCTCGTCAATTAATCCTTTATGGAGATATTCATCATTGATTTTTAGTCAACCTTAACACCTAGGGCTAAAATAAATAGTTGTAATACCTCTAACGTTGGAGAAACGTTCAAGAAATGATGAATTGAATAATGTTTAGGTTGGGGAGGATGCGAGGTCTTCTCAAACTTTAAGGAGCGTTCAAGAATACCGCCATTGGTCTTACGACTAAGGGAAATTTGCCCATTTCTCGGGTTGCAAAAGTTAAAAAACCGACGCTTTGAAAATAAGATTTGGGAATTTGCACTCATTTTGAAGCCAACAAATCCAGTACTTTTCTAGTAACTTTTCTTACCTAACCCAAAGTAAAAACACAAAGACGTAAACGTTTTTGGAGACAAAGTGAAGAGTTATAATTATATTTATTAAAAGTCCGGCTAAGTAGAAGAGAAGATCGTCTCTTCTAGTAAAAAAATCCTCCTTGACATTTGTAGTACATTACATAAAAATACCAATAAAAACCCAGAATCTCTCAACTTCTGATATTTTAAATTTTTCTGGCAATGCAAACATTTTTTGACTGCAAGGAAACAGTTTAATGATCTTTGAAGAAACATTCTACATTCTGTTGCTCTCTAAGATCAAAATAAAAAATAATTTTGTTCAGTATAAATGAACAAAACAATTGCGTCAACATCTGAAAAGACGCTGAAAAGCCTATAACCTCACAATAAGCAAATTAAAAAACATTTAACGCATGACAATACCTTCATGTCTAAGTACATGTTCTACACAGTACGGTAACCATTCGGAATTATTTATTGAGAAAAGCTGAATATTGTAAGTCATGAATGATACCGTTTTGAGAGGAACCGTCAGGACCTATCAAAACCAACCCTCCCGAGACACAAACGTAGCTACCGTCTCATAACTCCTAATCATCCCTTAAGAGACCACCCTCGTTCCGATCTTTGACGTGCGTCTTAACCCGGCTTTGTAGTTCAATGATTCAATGATTTTCAACGATTATACTGAGCTTTCAAATATAATCATAAATTGGCTAGGTCAGTATTCTTTAGGGCTATTTTAAAAGAATTTCCTACTTTCATTCCTCTGTAAATTTAAGATTAAAGGTGTTAAATAATTTGCCTATGGTTGAAAAGAGGAAAGACCAAAGTTATGTTTACGGATACTGAAAAGCCACTTCAGCTCGTTATTACCAAAAGGATTGCTGCCCTTCAACCAAAATCACTATACCACTATTTGAGATGCCGACCACTCTCATGAGGGTATTTTAAGGCAAATATGTGGTGAAGGATGAGTGTGATGAGTGGTAGTAATGAGTTGTGAGGTGTAGTTTAGTTACAAACTAAGGCTGAATCTTCCTTAGAATGGGTCATTAATTAATAGCCCAATGACCAATAGAAATACAAGGACCAACGGCTTAACGTGACTTCTGAACCACGAAGGTGATGGTCTGATATGTCTAAACGATGGTGGGAGTTGATGCGGGTATCATCAGATAATCACTGAGACTATCTGAGCCGGCTTAGACCTATATCATCCTCAAAACCTGACCTCCATGAAGCTGGATTACAGGACCACGCCACGAGTCCCAGTCAAATATTTTGAAATATTTTACACTTCCTCACCCGTGGATGGGATTACATGGGAGTTGAAGATAAGGTTCTTCCCCTCTGGCGACTAAGGTCTCCAGATCTAACCCTTGTTGGTCTATATTAAAGAAACATTTTATGTCCCACTTTCCCAAGAAATCTAGTTGACCTGCGGAACCTTATCAAAGCTGCAGTCAACACCATAAATCAATATTATACGTATAAATTTCTATACGTTCGGAAGTAACGTTAAGCCGTTGGTCCTTGTGTTTCCATTGGTCATTGGGCTATTAATTAATGACCCATTCTAAGGGAGAGTCGGCCTTTGTTTGTAACAAGACTACACTTCGTAACTCATTACTACCACTCATCACACTCATCCTTCACCACACATTTACCTTAAAATACCCTCATGAGAGTGGTCGGCATCTCAAATAGTGATTTAGTGATTAATACATGTGTAATTGAGTGTAATATTTCATTCAGTATTAAGGTTAATAATTAAAGTATTATACTTAACAAAACTGGTCTGCCCATTGAATTAACATTAATCATGGAGATGAAAGCATTACTTAAAGTGATTAAATTTAAGGTTTCGAGCTGGAAAGTGGTTTAACAGAGCTATAGAAAGATGAGAGAGGATATATAGATGAAGACATTGGCACGTCTTACTGTGGCACGCACCGCGGTCATTGTTTTCCAATATGGTCGCGTCCCAGTACACTTACCTGCCCAGTAGATCTTTATACGTTTTGGAAAGATTATATGATAAAGTTAGTTTTTCAAAGCTTTTAAGCCTTTATATCTATCTGTATTTGTTGTTAGAATTTGTCCAATGTACAGGCTTGAACCTGATTTGTTCACCTGAGTACCTAGATGTCAACTGGTTTGAGAAAAAATTTCCGTTTGGGAACTTTTTCTAAAATTATGGTTTTTAAAGTATATAATTTTGTTGAAATGGATATCTTAGTGATCCATTAAGTACACCTCTGCTAAAATACTTGCTAGAGGTGCTGACCTTATTAAAAATACGGCGGGTAGAGCGGTGCGGGAAAAAGGTGCAAACGATGTTTTAAACTGGTTCGTGCACTTAAATAAAAACACATTTCACTGGAAGCATAGATCTATTAAGGCTGATGCATGTAATATCTTAAACTTCGAAGAACATCGAAATCGAAATGTCGTAATAAGTATTTTATTGAGCAAGAAATATTTACCTTTTTCTTTTATATGATACAGCATTAAAGGCTTCCAGTAAAACACTTGTCCCAGTCTAGAACTCTGGTAGTATTAAGCCTCAAACGTAGAAATCTTTATTTGTATTAAAATATTCTTGTAGTTTATACTATTTAAAATGTAGGCTAGGCAAATATAACTCAAGGAAATATAGTATTGCTCTTATGAACTCCGATTTTCAAAAAATGTTGAGTTAATTGTGAATATTTTAAAACTAATTTAGTTATTTTTTTGACTTTAGTTAAAAGCACAGTAATTTTTTAAAACATATACTGGTTATTTAAAATGCACAAATGTAGCATAGGTGTAACACATGATCGGTAGTTTGATGCCGGTACCCAAGAAACAGCCTTCCTTTTTTAAAAAAAACACGAGTATACTTTGTTGGAAACACTTATTTCAACCGTGGCGAAGCACGGGTTCACGGCTAGTTGTTTATAAAAGCTGATATAGCCTTTTTCCTATAATCATAAATAAATAAATAAATAAATCTATAAATCGTAACTTTCTTGTACTAAACCGAGCTTTTATTTGACTCGTAAGGTTTTTACTTTTACTACTAAATTTAGGTTAAGGCAGAAATAGAAACACATAATGATGGCGTGTGTTTCAAACGAATATACTCGAATGTACGTCTGGACACTGCTTAGTTGAACACCACACATGTTTAAATAAGAATATGTCTAAGTTCTATCAGCTATACAAGTGTAATAATGTTTTACCTTTCTGTAGAATTCCATTTAGGCTAGGCTGGAAACTGCTACTCACAACAACACTGTAACATCACTGTAGTTAACACACATAACACTTTCACATAACACTAAACTTTAAAATATGATAAACATTGTTAAATACGTTAGCACACTAGGCACTGATACTTTCAGTACTCACAAGCAAGCTATTGTTTGTAAACATTCATGTAACAACTTGAGGAACAGTCAGCTGTTCAGACAAACAAAAATCAATAAGACGCGAGCTGAAACAAACCACAGATTACGACTAGGTTATTTACTCTTCTGAAAATCAACGTTACTAAATCAAATGCTTCCAAGCACATATTACAGTTCGATACATTTTGCACTTTTATCGTTGGGGGAAGGGATGTTCCTAGCCATGTGTGTGAAGTGTTCAACATGTCAAGGATTCAATGCTGACATGCCGAAAACTTAATCACTAAATCACTACTTGAGATGCCGACCACTCTCATGAGGGTATTTTAAGGCACATATGTGGTGAAGGATGAGTGTGATGAGTGGTAGTAATGAGTTATGAGGTGTAGTCATGTTACAAACTAAGGCCGACTCTTCCTTAGAATGGGTCATTAATTAATACCCCAATGACCAATGAAAATACAAGGACCAACGGCTTAACGTGACTTCCGAACCACACAGGTGATGGTCTGATATGTCTAAACGATGGTGGGAGTTGATGCGGGTGTCCTCTTTAGACCTATATCATCCTCAAAACCTGACCTCCATGAAGCTGGATTACAGGACCACGCCACGAGTCCCAGTCAATACACATGGCTAGTCAGTGTGACTGACCCATCGAGGTGAACATAGCTTGTTTCATGGACTCACAACTTAAAAACGAAGTGATCATTAACGTCACTACGGTGACATGTAAAGTGATATGGTCAGTTGGCCTCATGAAAGCGATGTGTTCAGTGGAAAGTGATATAACTCTCTCAAGGAGGGGCTGTTCGATTGCGCAGTCCAGGTCCACTTTATGACTGTTACACGAGTGAAACTGCAGAGAGGAAATAATTGCAAGATTTGTTGTAGTTGAATAAATGTGCAAATCATGTATTTTGTTACATATGCGTTCGTAAATTTTATCTGTAGAAAACATGGGGTACTTCATGTACTTACACTTAGTTAATTTCACTGTCGATACTTCTTCCTCTGTGGCCAAGAAGGAGAAAGAATGTAAGTGGGTAAATTATAATACGTTTATTTAACATGTAATACAGTTTATTAGTAAACGATTTTATTCGACTAAAACAACAAATATACTTGCAGGAAAAGGTATCAGCCTATGATTGTCTAAACGACAAAACTGTTTTGTTGTTGTGGCAATGAAATATATATTTTTATATCGTGCTATATAGCAAGGCTTTCATTATTAAGATGTTATTTATAAAACAGCTATATCAAATAATTTTTGAAAATAATGTTGTTCAAGACCAAAATTGGTTTTGTTATTTTAAGAAAATACGATACAATTTATGGCAAGTTTAACAAAATAATTTTTAAAATTGAATAACTTTGGTGGGTAGTAAAACCAGTAAACAAAACCATTAGTTTTGGTAAGGTGAACTCTTGTTTATCATGTTACTCACTTAAGTCAGTTATTTGAACATTTTTTGATTACCTTTAAGTCCACAGTAGTTATAAAACCACTAAATCACTATTTGAGATGCCAACCACTCTCATGAGGGCATTTTAAGGCAAATATGTGGTAAGGGATGAGTGTGATGAGTGGTAGTAATGAGTTATTAGTTGTAGTCTTGTGACAAACTAAGGCCGACTCTTCTTTAGAATGGGTATTTAATTAATAGCCCAATGACCAATGGAAATACAAGGACCGACGGCTTAACGTGACTTCCGAACCACGCAAATGAAGGTCTAATATGTCTAAACGATGGTGAAAGTTGATGCGGTTATCATCAGATGATCACTGAGACTATCTGAGCCGCTTTAGACCTATATCATCCTCAAAATATAAGACACTATGTTTCATAATGTTATTGTACATGTATTGTAATGTTCTACATGGGGGGAGAAAAGGTGAACTACAGCTACTGATATTCATTTTTTTAACGTTGAGCTCTCTAAGAAATCACTTCCATTAGATTGCATTAAAAACAAAACTTCCCCGCCATATTACGTCCTTAAAATAGTAGCCACCGATTCTTAGGCAACTATAGCTTTACAATAAACATACCTTCAACAGTGTTGAAGCAATAACTAAATAAACAGTTTTAAACAAACATGTTATAAATCTAGCTCAACTACATTACCATTGAATGCTTTCATGGGAAAATAACCTCCAATTATTTATTTAAAAAGACAACAACTACGGTTACTTTGACATTGAATAATCTTAACTTAATAATTACAGTGGTGCATTTGCAGCTAATATCATCATGGGTAAACATTCTCTGAGTGAGTTGCCTTTTGACAAGGTAATTATACTTAATTAGTACCGAAATGCAATTGAATTATCATCAGTGTAATGTACTTCCATTGAGGTGATTTGATGGTTTAACACTATACAGAGTTTGTTATGTGATTGAAAAGTCATGATGAACATCTTGAAATTTGATATTATCATTTGCGAAACTATTATTGTGCTGGAAATAGCTTTGTTTGTATAAAAGACTAATTTATGACATAAGGAATACAGACGTGTTAGATTTATTTAAAATATAATAATTTGAATATCGTTGTTTTCCATTGTCTTTTAGTTTTTTTTCTTTGTTATATGTTTTTGTTTGTATTACCATGGATAAAAGCTTAATGTCTTTCTTATAATAAAACTAACGTTAGAAATTGAAAAAACATTATTTAGAATTAGGATTTACACAATTTTAACGATAGGAAATTAATTATCGTTGTGTTTTTTACATTATTTTTACTAGTAAGAATGTGAACCCCCTAATGTGCAAATTATGAGGAAGTTTGTACAAATAAACTTCAACAATCTGTATATTGTGTTGTGATTATAGGGTAATCAGGGCTGTATTTAGATTAATCATCATAATTATTGAAGTATGTGCAAATGAACCTTATTCAGGTTTAAAGAAACAAAACCTGATTTTTATTCTTTTCCAAATTTAGTTTTATTTGTCTCTTTACGTAAAATAGCCACATTATCCACCTTTTAGTATTATACGCAATCTTTCGATGCGAATGGCTGATTGGAAAATACAGTTTGACCCAAATTTTACCTTCGGGCACAACCGCAAATTGTAGCCCTGCATAGCAGTTATTGTGAGAAGTAAGGTTTATGTAATTCATATACTGGGAAGCGGAAGAGATTTTTTTAAAGTATCAATTCCATCCGATATCAATTTTAGAGTAGTATTTATTCTGTCAAAACTGAGATGAAGAATTATTTTATATCCCTCTGTTAGATTAGAGATTTTATTTTTAGAATTCGAACAGTATACGCAGGCCAGAGGTCATAGTTACTGCTAATAACTTCGGAAACTCAACATTAGGGACCACCTCATTAGCGTATCCGTGGCGGATTGGTATCGCGCGCGACTCCGGAGCTCATCTCTCCGGTGGCGCGGGTTCGATCCCCGCAGTCACCACTTGCAATTTGTAATGTGGCTAAATGGTGACGCTAGGTAAAGGTCGAGGTTGAGTGGTAGAGAGAACTTTGTAGTCCTAACTTCGCCTCGTTAAACAAGACAAACTTTACCTTTTTTTTTTACCTCAGCTTCGCGGCGACGCTTCAATGCAAGGGTTTATGGCAGCCCGTTTAAACTTGTTTAAATAACTTTTACATTAAAAAAATGATATATTTGAAAACTAGAGGAGTTTTATGACACGCTGATAAAACGATTTTTCAAAAGTATGAGTTTTAAGTGTACATAATGGAGTTGAATAGCACTAAAACCCTGACAATTTTAAAGTATTATTTTATTTGTGAAATTGTTGGACAAATTATGAGAAATCAGGCTTTATACACGAGTTATGGTTATTTTGAAAGGTGAAAATGAGCCAACGTAAACATCTGCAAGCGGTTAGTTCGACAGTTAGGTCGCATCAGTTGAAAGAAGGCACGTTGTTCAACCAGTTGTGACGTGCACGGTGTCGTGTGTTCCTTGGGCGGACGAATTCAGCCTGTCTCGGAGGTGACCACTGAGGCATACCCTTAACGATTTATTTTGACCCCCATTGTATGAAGCCACCCCTGACGTTGAAAGCATTCAATCCTCTGATCATAAACCGATCTATGAATAACAAATTCTGGTTTATCCTTTGTAATCTAATTCCTTAATGGAAGGAGAGAACTATAGCTATAAACGTGTTAATAAAAATACCTCTTCCCGTAATCTACTAACGCTTGTCGTCCTCTTCCCCATTGTTCCTGATGTACATCAAGTCCCACGTTACTTGCAGAAACAAAGCTAGAAGCGAAAGTGTGGACGAGTTATCAGTTTTATTGCTGGATGTAGTGGCCAGCCTGGTCGAGAAAGCCGCCTCTGGGCGCCGTTTCCGGTTTATGCCTCATCTCTGCCCCAAGAACAGTTTAACCGCCCAGCTGGAACTGAAGGTGATGAAATTGATAACTCCACTGCAGTCGAGACCCGGGGACGGGAAATCAGCTGGAACAGGTGGCCTTTGTTGGCCTTCCGTGTGTGACGGGTACTCAGTATAGTCGAGCTATGCAAGAGTTCTAAACACGTGTAAGGGCACCTCAATATATCTTCAAAACATGCTTCAATGAACATTGATAATGCTGAACGCGTTTTTAAGTAATAAACGCATACTTAAGCCAATCCCAAGCCTGCCAATGACGTCCCGTCAAAAATATTTTAAAAATCGCATCAGACATAATTATGTTCCTATAGTCTATTAAGTAGATTGTTTTCTTAACTCTCAGGTTTTCGCGGCCGGTATCACAACTAAAATCTGGTTCTTCCAGTTCAAACCATGTCAAAACAATCTGTTTGGGAAAATAAACCTTTATAATTGTAAAATAGATTGTGCGTTCGGATAATGGATGTGGTATAAGATTCAAATGAATTCTAATGTATGTTAAAAAGTCTATTTTTTGTAAGGATAACTACTTATAAGATTTTACAAGTAATTAAAGTATGAACCGATATATTAATTTTGAAGGTGTAACTTAAATACAACTCGTAATATTCGCTGTTCGTAAATCTGTAATACATACTAAACGTAATAACTGTCTTTGTACTGGTTAAAATAAATAAATTTTCTACACACTTGAAAATCGACTATCTATGAGCTTTTGAAAAGCTTAAGAAATCAAAAGTTTTAAGCTTAGCACCTTAAAATGATCTGAAACTTGAATAATTTGATATTTTATGTTCAGTACTATTAAAACATAGTATCATCTAGTTATTTCGATTTACACCACGCCACAACATCATAATAATTAGCTTGAGATATTTCGGTCTTGCTGTGGAGTACCATCAGCACTGATTGGATGATACTGAGCTACTTGCTGTCTGCTATCGTATTGGGGGCTGAGCTACCAACCGTCCATTGAAGCAGCGATGCCAACTGTCGATGATGTCATTGGTTGTGACCGAAATATCTCAAGCTAGTTATCATGATGTTATCCGTTGATGTTTATAACGAATTTTTTATTTACGAGTATATAAGGTAAACACAATGTTTACAGTGTTGTTACAGTGCTAAGTGAGAATGAAAACAACGTGCATTTGGAGGATACTGTAATACAAAATAGTAATAACTGGTAACTGATCTCGTCCGATCCCCCTTACTTTTGATGTACTTTATTTGTTGTATTCTTTCAATGAATTCAACCAGACGCAACTCTAGCTAGTGCGACAGCCATGACACGTGCAGTTTGACCACTCGATGGTGGTTTGTGTCCGGTTATGTCCAATAATGGACCGCACTACCACTAAATCTCAGTAGTTTCCAGCAGTAACATTCCCTAGACAAATCATCTGCGAAATTCCTCTCTAGAAAGTGAAAAATGTCCTTCGACGTCCATCACTTTTGACATATGATTTGAGTAGTTTAGCTGAACAGCTGAACTCCCACATTCTTATCTATAATCTAGTTCTTCCGGTACACACCGCGTATCGTCATTATAACTTGCTTGAAATATTTCGGTCTCAATGTGGAGTACCATCTTCAGTCATCGCTCAGATGAAACTGTGATAGTTACTGTCTGGCATCCTATTGGTCAAAGGGATGCCAACTGTAAATGTTCTCATTGGCTGTGACACTATCGAAAATATTTCTTCAGGACTGGTTGTCAGCTTCTTGATAGTATAATGCTGTATGTTATTTGTTGAAGTTATTATAATTTTTAAGTACTATATGGTTTCTCGGATGAATCTTGCATAATAGTGTGACGTTGTTGCCAATACTTTGACTTCGACAAAGTCTACTGCAACTGTCAATTGACCATTCAAATTTCACATTTTGACTCGTTTGACTCATTCGAAAAACCATTGACATAATTAAAATGGTTATACATTCTACAAAGAAGACGGCATCAAACTTTCAAAAAGCTAACAACCAATCCTGAAGAATTCCTTTCGATAGTGTCATAGCCAGTAAGAACATCGACAGCTGGTATCCCTGCTCCAATGGACGGTTGGCAGCCCTATGCCCAATACTTTAGCAGACAGCAAGTATCTCAGTTTATGCCAATGGAAGTTGGTACTCCATAGCGAGACCTAAATATTTAAATCAAATAATAATGATGTTTTGACGCGGTGTGAACCGGACGAACTAATAGATTATAGATGTGACACCGACCGCCTAAGAACTCATTTCTCACATTCTTTTGATATAATGGTTACCAACACGCTAGTAGACAAAACACCATGGTTTCATACTTTCATAGTTTGAGTTTCTAGTCTTAGGTAATGACATGAAAGTTCAGCAGATGAAGGAAACAATTCTGTTTGTAGTGAAGTTCAAACTAGCTCAAGTAGATGTAGTATGCGATGCTGGCAATTTCGTTTGAGAAATCAAATCAATTGATAATAAGGAAGAGATTGGCAGAGAAATCCAATATCTCACCAATAGAATCAGGAACAACAGTAGAATCGGTAGAAATCATTCTATGTTCAGTTTGAAATTCCCGTTATTACGCATTATTTGGATGTTACTTAGTCTGGAAACATATAATACTAAACCAATCTATAAAATTTGTATCCTCTCAAAAAATTGTTTAATTTATTAAAAACCATTTGTAGCAAACAGGATAGCAGACAAGAAGCTCAGTTTCACCCAATCGGTGACTGAAGATGCTACACAGCGATACAGAAATATCTCAAGCTAAATGTTTTGATGCGGCGTGAACCGGAAGAACTAGATTATAGTTGGTACACCGGCCGCGATAGCCTGGAGTTAAAGTACATCATTGTAATTACCCTAACATTTCCTTTTGGCATTAACCTTTGATTCTAAATAGATCCATCCAAGAGGGGATTGTTATTACGTCACAATTCTTATTACAATGCGTAGGAATACTGTCATATTTTCGTCACAAGCTGGATGAAAGATCCTTGTATTTTAGACAAGGTAGGAATTCTTCGCGTGGGGCTGAGTTAATTCCAAAAGCTCATTTGACAATGTGCCCGCCTTTCTGTATGAGCGGAATGTAATTTAGAGGGTTTTTCATCGCAAGAACCTTTGTGTTAGCGACGCAAAGCATTTCTCCACTTACCTTAATTCTTGCGATGAGTTTTATTAAAATAAATATTAATTTAGGCCATGCAAATATATTAATCTGTAGGTTTAGTATGGGTTGATGTGTAGAGGACTGAAATACAAACTGTTGAATGGATTTATAATGATTTAGAAAAATAATTATAATAATATTTTGAAGCTATTTAAATGCACTACTACCACTTGGGCATGGGTTTCCTTTTTTTGATCTAATGTCAACTTATATTAAGTGATACTTCTTTCTAAAGGGTTTAGCTAGCAGGGAATAATGGTGCAATTTCTCTGACAAATTAGTTTTCATGTGATTTTCCGTACTGCGACCATATTCTATCTTGTGGGTTTTCGAGTATTTTGACCTACTGGTTTTGAGTGTGCAGTACTGGCTGTGACCTTGAATTTCGTGCCATAAGAGCAATGTAAAAAGCATGCATTTTCTTTGGACACCTCACGCTTACAGTTTCCGTCGGATTTTCATTAAATACATTTTGCTTTAAAGTGTCTTAAATGTTTTAGTGGCTCTATCGAGCCGAACTTCCATTTTCTCCTTTATAACACGGTGACATAAATCCAAAACTTGAAGAAATTTAATTTTATGTTTTTATTATGAAACTAGAAATTAGTAGATGTTTTGATAAAGTGATCAGAGGAGTCACCGCAGTACGTTGACATATTCCAAATAAAACCTATTTAAAAAAATATCTGATAAAAATTATAGCTGTGAGGTGTCTAAATCATTGCTTGTTTTAGAGCATTTTTCTTTAAAAATATGGCAGAAGAACGTATTTGTTAAATATATTTTCTGTTATATGTTTCAGCATCCGCCAAAGTACGAGTTCGGCTACGACGTGAAGGATGGACAAGGCGGGGGTCAAGGCCACTTGGAGACGAGAGAGGGAGAGTACGCCCTTGGCAAGTGAGTGAAAAATTTTAGTTTTTTGTTGTAGTTTCAACATTTAAAATCTGGAAGGGAATCTCTATAGTATCATAATTATTGTGAACCTTGTTTATTGTACTTTTTACACACTCGTAACAGAAACCTGTCAATTCGGTCGACCGACCACGTATTTCAAATTTGTGGTTTACGGAAGCAAAAGGGAAATATACAGGGTTGACTCTTATGCTTTCGCGGACGGTGTCAGAACTGTAATCTAGTTCTTCCGGTTCACACCGCGTTTAAACTTCATAATTAGTTTGAGATATTTTGGCCTCTTGCGGATTAGGCCGTGCAGATGGTACTCCTCAGTGAGGCCGAAATATCTCAACCTAATTATGAAGTTTGGACCCGGTGTGAACTGGAAGAACCAGATTATAGTTAAAAGATACCCCTGATTACTTTTGAACGTCTGAAGATGTAATTAATTATTTGCATGGCCACATGCTTATAGAATCTTTTGACTTTAGATTTAGGATTCAAAATTCGTATTTGTCTCATACAAGTTTTGTTCCAATTAAAGAAAAAAGGAAAAAGCTCATTATACCACGTTGAAAATTAATAAAGGTGTCTCTAAACATTTAAACAACCCTGTATAACAAACTACCAATCAACATAAAATATGAATTCAAACAAACTAAAAATAAACTCCATCAGCCATTTAATTTCACCCAGATGTACAAAAATGCACTTAAAACAACCACTTAAAAATGTTTGGTTTGTAGGTACTACGTGAACCTCCCCAGCAACGAGCAGAAGGTGGACTACTTCGCAGACGATTGGGGCTTCCACCCCCTGGTGGAGTACAAGACTTCCTCAGGGTCATCATCCATGTCCACTCAGTTCGCCCTCGGGGAGAAGGCAGTCGCCGCACTCTCTCGCCAGTACGGCGTCGTAAGTCTTGAAGCCTGGTATAGTACATTAAAATTTGAGCCTACTTATGAAAAAACTGAATGTTGGAGATACTAGACAAGAAATTGGGAAAAGGATCTAGTGTTTTGCCATTTTTACTCGTAAGTTTCCTACTGCCAGTAAAAGTCTGAAATGGTTAATTCACATTTGAAGTTGAAATATAATACCTCGAAAGATAAAAAACACAAACAAAATTTATTCGGTTTTCAGAATTTTCAAAGTTACATTTTTGAAGTTCCATCTGGGATTGTTTATTTTTGAAATTACTGATGCAACACTTGCGAAAGACAGTAGCCAGTGTTGGCAGTAAAGCATTGTATACTGTCTAGCCAAGTAACCAGTTACTTCAGAGGAACGTAAAGGCTCTTGTTACCACTGGTTCTGCTTATGACATCTACTGGTCCTGGTTACCTGTTACTCTGCTATTGTGGTAACTGTGGTAATCAATGTTGGGTTGCTGACCTCACCAGTTTGTCTTTAAAACGTGTAATCTTAACTCTTAGACTTTCGTAGCTGGTGTCAGAATTATAATCTAGTTCTTCCGGTTCACACCCCGTCAAAACATCATACTAATTAACTTGAGGTATTTCGGTCCGGCTGTGGAGTACTATCTTCAGTCACTGTTTAGCTGACACTGAGCTACTTGCAGTCCACTATCCAACTGTATAGCGGGGCTGGGCTACCAAATATCCATTGGATCAGGTATGCTGACTGCTGATGTTCACATTGGCTGTGACACTGCCACCAATAAATTGGATAGTAGACAGCAAGTATCTCAGTTCCAGCCAATCAGGTACTGAAGATGGCACTCCATAGCAAGACCGAAATATCACAAGCTAACTATTGTGATGTTTTAAAGCACGTGTTGGATGGTTTATATTTTGTGAATTTATGATTTAAAAACACAAAGTTGAGTTTAAAGTGTACAAATGTTGTACCATTTTTGGTGTGTTGATAACTTTAATGATATTTTTCATTATGTAAGTAAAAGTAACATTCAGTTGTATTTTAAAGTGTACGGTTAGACAATCCAATTTGTAAAATCGTAGAATTACTACAACTAAGTAAAACATATTTTGAAGTTAAGAATTAAAAATAATTAAAACACAGTCTAACAATAGTTTGTATGCTTGCAGGCACCCCCGCTTGAGATCTTGAAGACGAAAGTGGCAAACTCCATCGTCGCGGGGTTGGGACCCCAAGTCTCACTACCGGCTTCCTCAGGTATCATCCCAGGACCTTCTGCAGAGCCTGTGCCCAACTCCTTATCAGAAGGAGAGTCGTACTCCCCATCAAGTACTGTGGCTCCTTCTATACTCCACGGAGCCTCTCCGAGCTCTCTGAGGTACGACTCAACACCTTCTGTGAACAACCAGTACATCTCTGGAGGATCTACTGTGTCACCTGCTACTGGATACAGTAGTACCACGGAGAACTACCCTTCGTCACTGACTGCAAGTGAAGGATCTTACAGAACATCCTACGAGGGGCAGAGGCAAGGCTCTTACCAAAATGAAGTATCTGGATCTGTTGGATATTCGACCACAACAGAGAACTATGGTTCGACCGCAAGTAGTGTTGACGAATCCCAAGGAAGGTACGAGTTAAATAGTGGGAATTCTTACTACGAATCTGAGTCTTCAGGAAGAGGATATGCTTCTTCTGCCTCTCCGATTTTATCTCCGAATAGAGAAACTATCTATTCAGCCCCACCAGGAGCTTACTCTTCCGTATCCTCTGAGACCTATTCACAAACCTCTTCTTCATCAGCTTCCCAGAATGGACACCAGATAACAGCGTACCTAGCTGACCCGAACGTGGCTGTCGACGTCACAAGCAAAGGAAGCTCACACGGTTTACCCGGACTACCAGGTGTTACTGATTACTCCCCAAACACAAGGATATCCGCTGTTCTTGTTGCTGAAGGAGGGAACCAATACAATGAAAATGATATCAGGAGTGAATATAACAGATACGTATCGTCAACTACTCCACAACCTCCTAAGACGATATTAAAACCGATAATTGTAAGTGAAAACAGAGGATCCGCGTCTAACTTGGCTCTTTTCAGTGCACATGGGTCGTCTGCTGGTGACTATCACACGAATAAAATTGGAAAACTGTACCATAGAGAAAACAAATTCAAGAACGCTGGTCTGTATACTACAGCCTCAGTGTCTGATTCGTCTACGATAAACTCTGTGAATGTCGATGATAAAGGGTATTTTTCAACTCCATCTCCTACTCCAGAACCTGTCTTAGTCACACCAAGAGTTGAGTCGTCTCGTTTGACCTCTTCAGAAAATATTCTCGCACCCATACAAGCCGCTCTGTCGATATCCGCAAACCACCATGGGGAGGACTGCAACACGAACACAGGTTATGGAAAAGATCAGGATGGTACTCTTGTTACTGGACCTGATGTAGAAAAACAGGAGTTGCGAGAAGAAGCTGTTTACAAAACTACAGTAGATATACAGAAATCAATTCCTTTTGAAATTTCTTCCGAGGACAATAATCATAGTCAAGAGCAGTTCAACAGTGCTCAACATGCTCAACAATCGTCTGGAGAGGTTCAAAGTGGATATGAAGAATCTTCACGGGAAAACTACCAACAAAATGTGCACAGCGAGTATAGTCAAAATATTGAAGCTGCACATCAACAACAAGCACATCAAGAAAATTACGATCAGAATGGCAACGTGTTGAATAATAACAATGTGGTTCAAACATACGGAGCAGAAACCAACGACGGCTCTCAGAACTTATACGATCAGAACATTCAGTTAGGCCATCAAAATGAACAATATCAACACCAAGAGTACCAATACCAAGATTCAAAACAAACTCAAGATTATTTAAACTCTCAAAATGCTAACAGCAACAACAACTTTATTCAACAAGTTTTATTCGCGTATCATAAAATGGCCAATGGAAGACCTTACCAACCGGAGAACGATGCTTATCAAACTAGTGCTCCAGTTTCAAACCAACCACTCTTTGTTCCAAATAGATTATACTATGTATACATGCAAAGATACAACCCTTATGTGAACCGATATGGCACACTCTACACTAACTACAGGCCTGCAGGGGCTCAAGCAGCTGGTGTCCAAGCAAACGGAGCAAACTACCAAACAAACGTTGAACTCAATCAAGCAGAGAGAAATGTTGAAAACTACAATGCTCATGTTAACAGCGAGAGCCAAAATGGATTAGGTATAATCAACGTTGCAAATGTAAATACCAATAATGCTTACAGCAGCTCAGCTAATCAATACAATTCCGAAGCAGCTCAATATATTTCACAAATTGAGCAACACGGTCAAGCAAACTATGAACAGAATGAAGCAGTCTCATCTCAACAAGCTGCTCAAGAATATGCGAGTCAGTTGAATGCTCTGGGTAATTCAGCAAGAGAAGTTCCTCATCTTAGTGCCAATTTAGGACAAATAAATGCTGAGTACTCATCAGACAAAGTGGTTGAAAACCAGGCAACATCGTACGTTCAACATCAGGAAGGAGTCAGTACACATGGTCCAGAGAGCAGGTATGAGACAAATGGAAACGTTGTAAACCAAAACCCCAACATACTCATCAAAGAAGTGCCTATTCCTCAATATATAGAAAGAACAAAGTTGGTGGAAGTAGAAAAGCCTGTACATATTCCCCACCCGGTTCCCATCGAATACACCAAAGTGGTCGAGACTCCTGTACCCGTTGCTCACCCAGTGCCTGTTCATCAAACTCATTACGTCGAGAGACCAATACCCGTTCCACAACCGGTGCCAGTAGAAGTTACCAGAGTTATCGAGAAGCCAGTTCCAGTCCCCCACCCGGTACCGGTCGAGTACACTAAAGTAATCTCTGTTGACAGACCAGTCGCAGTTCCACATCCGGTTCCTTACCCTGTGACAAAGCTAGTAGCTGTGGATCGCCCTGTAGCTTACCCTCACCCAGTGCCTGTTCCTTACGCTGTACCTCATCCCGTCGGTGCCCGTGCCTCATCTGGTACCTTACCCCAACTTAGTCCCCGTTCCTGTCAAAGACTACAGGCCGGCCACTGCGTATTTCTACAGGAAACCCTCAGCTGGAAGGCTGCTTCACAGGGAGTCTCACGGTCACCATGGGAAGAACGTCGCCTTCAGGCCGAGCCAGCCGGTGTTCGCTTCCCAATATCCTCCTCAGACGTACACGGTCATGGGGTACTTCAAGAACCCCTACTCCAAGGCACGAGGGCAAGCTAGGAAACTGTGTATAGAGTACGGGGGCTTTAAGCCTCCCATGGTGCCTTCAGTGCAGGTAGACGAGGAACCTAAGCCAGCGTACGGACCCCCTGCTGAAGACAAGAAAGACTAAATGTGTAAATCAGTTTGTAAATAGTGATTGACTGTTGTACAAAGTGATACTGTAAATATAGTAAATTAATATCCACATAGATGTAAGCTGAGAGTAATTTAAGTCAGAAAGGAGTGAACATGTTTTGAAGTTTTTAATACTAACCTTGAAGGTTCACTGGTTAAATTCAACGTAACGTATAAATCTTCATATCTAAAAGGATAGTTCAAGTTTCCTTGATTAACTTTCCTTGGAAGTACCCAAGCCAATTCGTTTGAACAGTTAGTTGTATGTCTATAATTAATTTTGAATAAACCAACGGATGTTTTATAATTACTCAGTTCTGTTTTAGTAGTTTTGTTTGCAATCACTAAAGGATGAATTGGTTTTTATTTCACCTGAAGTTGTGAAATTAAGCCTATTTTGGTAGGCTACACTCAATTCGGTTTTTATAATTACGATAAATAAAATTTAAACTTCTCTACTGTTAGCAAATAAATCCCAAAATTGGACGAAAACTTAAGACCCACTTATAGCTGTTTAGAAAGCTACTTATTTTAAATGCAAATAGAAAGAACGTAACGTCGAAGGAATGTATGAAGGGTAATCTTCAAACAGGGGTGACTACATTTTATAAATGTATGAACTATTTTCAACTTTATCTTATATGATTCTTTACCTTTAGTTCAGATTTTGGATTATCTTTTGGTACGTGAAAAGCTTGAAAAGATTATTTTGCTAGTGAACATAGGCTATTTAACAGTTGCTGTTTAAGAAAATTTGTGGCCATAAAAGCGTTGTGAAATTTACTTGGAAATTGTGATCAATGTTTTCAATAAAGACAATTGTTTTGTTTTATTATTTTATTTCGATTCCTTTGTATTTTGACCTAGATATTTAGTACTAATATAAAAATTATTCCATAGTGCCCGAATAGTTTTTCCATGGTTTTGATGATGTTATAGGTCTAAAGCGGCTCAGTGATCATCTGATGATACATCAACTCCCATCGTTTAGACATATCAGACCATCACCTGCGTGGTTCGGAAGTACGTTAACGCCGTTGGTCCTTGTATTTCCATTGGTCATTGGACTTTTAATTAAGACCCATTCTAGGAAGAGTCGGCCTTAGTTTGTAACAAGACTACACCGCATAACTCATTTTACCACTCATCCTTCACCACATATTTGGTGAAATATCATCATCGTCAATGGACTTAAGTGTTGATGTTTCATTGTTTAAACTTTAGAAATTACTAACATTATTGAAAGAAACTTTGTCATATATTATTTTGGTTGTATTCAGAGAAAGTTGCTGTAATTAAGTAAAAAGTACTACAGTAAAGTTTAAAAGGTTATTTACCTAGAATCCATTAAGTTAAAATTATTTTAAAACCAATAAAATTAAAACAATTAAACGAAATTTCTTTAGTCGAAAAAGTTAAAAGTTGTCTGTGAGTACTTCGAGTTGTCTTCACAAGTTTTCCAATTCCTCAAAGTACTTTTGAGTGGCTGACTTGTCGTAATGATTTTATGATTCTAAGAAAGTATTTATTTCAATAAAATATTCAATGAGAACCTTTATTTATTAAGGAGGATTAAAAAGATACACCTATTGATTCGAGGACAGTGAGTGCTCCTCAAATACATCAGTTCTATATTGTTTATTGTAAAATATAAAAATGAAAATCACGTTTTTCCCTTAACTGTGTTACTACTGTACATGTTGTTTTGTGTTTTGTTATTTTTTTAAGTTTAAGAAGGATTTCTACATTTATTAAGTCAAGCTTCTTAATGAGGCTCATGAGGTAATTTTTAAATGAGTTGATGAGGAACTATGTAGAACTATGTCAACCTTGGAACTATGTATCATCGTGCGCGACTTCGGAGTTCATCGCTCAGCTGGCGCGGGTTCGATCCCCGCAGTTGGCACTAACAAGTTGTGAAGTAATTTTTAGTATTGCTAGGTAAAGGTCGAGGTTGAGTCGTACAGAGGACTTCCCAGTCCTAATTTTGCATCGTTAAACAAGACGAACTTTACAAACTACCTTTTTACCTACAGTGTTTTAATCTCCTAGAACGATCTTAGTTAACATAGGCCTACACGTATTTTGTATTAACACGATTGGTGAAATATGTGTTAAAAGTGTTGGGCTTTCCACTGCTTTAGTTAAACCTACATTAAAACTAGATAACTGAAGAACCGCAGAGTTTAAACTATTACTGCGGATATTTAGCGGATCCGTGGCGGATTGGTATCGCACGCGACTCCGGAGCTCATCACTCCGGGTTCGATCCCACAGCACACAATTTGTAATGTGACTATACGGTGACGCTAGGTAAAGGTCGAGGTTGAGTGGTAGAGAGGACTTTGTAGTCAACTTCACCTCGTTAAACAAGACAAACTTTACTTTACCTTTTTTATTTTCCATCGTTAGTGAGCAAGATGATTACGACGTTTCGGGATCTGCAATCTGATCCCATCTTCAGGTGAAGAACTGCTAACTGAAGAAACACGCTTTTTCAGCAGCATGCTCATTACAACAAACTAACGAGCATAATGAGCATAAGTCCTCGATTATTTTTAACTAACGAAGACACAGTCATTCTTTATAGCTCTAGGATTTACAAGGGTTACCACACTCCAAGATTGATTTGAGATTCATATCTTGGCTTTTGAGATGGAAAGCAAACATCAAAAGAAAGTGCAGCAAGAAGAGGTCTGAGGTTAGGGGTGTGAGGGGTGGGAGGTGATAACGGGGGGTGGTGATGGTGATAGGGGGGAGGGTTGGTGGGAGGGATTGATAAAAGCGACTTTACGAAGTAACGAGTAGAGTGGAACGAGTGGTTTCTTTACAAATGGTTATCCTCGACTCAACCCATAGATTCTATTTTCTTGTTCCTTTCTCTCCCTTAGTTCTTGTTCCGAGGCACGATCTATCGCTACGGCAAAACACTCATATCTGGATTGTGTGAAACTGTATATTTCCATGTTTTATTTTGAATGACTATAAGAACCATTGCTGCCTTACCATTTCATGAAAGGTTTGTCTTTAGATTATAATCAATGGTCATCAACAGAAGAGTATTATTTTAGACGCTAATAATATAAGTGCTTTACAGGACCTTCATATTATTTTACAAGCGGAGTGAACAGTCTCGAAGCTCTCGGGACCACTAAGTCTGACGCCGCCGAAGAGTGTGAGTGGAGCGAATAAGAGAAACAAATCGCAAAAGAAATTCGATTCACTCACGCAAGCGCTTAACTGCGTGTCGGCCTGGTTTACCTTCACACCCTTATAAAGTAATTACTTTACTTCTCTACGCGGCATGACCAATTTATTCGTTCTTTTAATAGTCTTTGAATTAAAAGCAACGCCCTATGACATGTCCATTATGTTATTGCTATTTGACTTGGTTACCGATAAAAAAGGTTTCCAATTAAATGTTAACTTTAAATCTGCATAGTTGTTAGCTATTTTTTTTAGATTTATCTTAGATATTCTTTGCAAGACAACCCATTCTCCAGTGGCCTTCTCATATTTTAAAACTTGTAATGTGCAGTGTGTACTCACGGTTTATGTATAAGGAGATCCACTCTTGCAAAGTCAGTTGCTTGTATCTCTACCAAGTCAGAATCCAGTGTTGTGTCTTCTGAACAGGTTCTGTGCTTCGGACGTCATGTGAATCTGAACATAGAGTTCGCTGATATGAAAACAATGACAAGTATGTCCATATTTCAAAACTAAGTGCTGGGATAAACAATTGCTAGAAGTTAAAACTCGACTTACTTAACCTTTGTTGAATAAAATGAAAATCTTGAAACAATGTTTACATCAGGAGAGTTATTTGGGTTGAACCTTTGCCATTGACTTGATTGTGCAAAGATCTAGCTTAAGAAAGATGCATAATTCATCATCTCAAAGGACTGTTTTTAATAATTTACCTGGGTTTTATCCAAACGGGTGCAGTACACCTTCGGGGCAAGAACCGAGGACTGTACTAAGGCGTGAAGCATAGGCTTTAAGTTCTAGGACAGCCTCGGCAAAAGATCGTTGAAGGACAAACTTCTTGATTTGTTATTTTGAAGAAGGAATTCACAAACATTACATTGATGTACGAGTTGAACGTGTAAGTGAAATTTTTAATTTGGTGTTGGCTGGTCATGCCAAATTGTTTCTACTTGTAAACCTGATTTGAAATCGCAAATTTTGAAGACAAATCAACAGGCAAATACTAATTTTTATTCTAATGGCTTAAATTAAATATTAAACTAAGGGACGGACGACCGAAGAATCTTGGTAATGATGATAGTCAAATCTTCTATTCCTCACAAGAAAGGGAATCTGAAAATACAATGTTTCACTTAACTACCTTAACACTATCCCTACACCTTGACCTAACAGTTGCAGCTCGTACACGCTGTCTGAATGCCGAACTTTGAAAAGAAAAAGAAAAAAAAGAAAAGACTACACAGCAAACAGACAGCGAGTCAAAGTGTAGACTCACCTAATATACATCGATTCCTCTTTCCATTTGTGTACGAACTGAAACTGGGTATCAACTTTGTGTCGATAAACGAAACACAGTTCCGAATGTACTACAATTTTGGGTTAAAGTGATACCAAGAAACAACCGGGTAGCCCCCTGGATATCACTTTGGCAAATAATAGCAACCAAGTGCAGGCAATAGGGGTTAAAGTTTACATTGCCTTCAAAACACGGGTTGACTATTATACTTTATAATCGAATAGTGTTGTTTATTCCTACAACTCTAGTGGATCAACAATACAACAAATCTACAACTACACTTTAACATCCAATTGATAAGCGACAAAAACTACTAATTGGCTCTTTAAGGAGAACTTGGTTAGCAATTGTGTTTTATAATCAGTTTTACTCGGCCGAGACGAAGGTTTTGTCCAGTGTAGACATATAATCTTGGCCTAAAACAGCTCAGAGCGCACCGTGGCCTAAGTGAAGGGCACTAGCCAGCACGAGTTGCGACTGTGTCTACTGTCACTTAGTCCTTTAACAATCTGCCCTGTGAAAAGCCAAGCAAACCGCCACGCGAACTATCACTACCGGACTACTCACCAGGCAAACACTAATGCAAACAAATTTCAAAGTGCTCTTTCCAACTAGCGTTCTAGCGTACCGGAGCACTTCGGCGGGCCTGATTGAAACTGTAGAATCGAGAACTCAAAATTTTGTAGTCCTTAAGGGACACTTAATGACCAGCCAAACACCCAAATTATGAAAACACCGTACTTATTTTTTAGCCTATCCCTAATCATGTATCCACTCTTGTACACCTGCAACATATAGAAAACAACCAACCTATTGTAGTTAAGCAAATCAAACATACGTATTTTTATATAATCGTTCTAGCTGTTTAATAATAATCTTTGAATAAGTTTGACATAGATTTTATATGTCATTTTGAACACTTTCATGGTTAACCATAGGCTAATTTTTATAGTTTGATACGATATAATTATCAATTCTATTTAAAACTATATAGTTTCTAATTCAGTAGCCTATACTTTTTTAACGTCGTCAAGGCAAGACTGTTATACATATTTTATAGGTGCATAAGATTTCTTCACAATAAGTCTTCACCTAAAATATCTATAATTTATGTAAAATCTATCAGTACGGTTTTAGAGTTTCCATGGCCAATAACGACTTGCAAGAAAGAAATGTTTACTTTACTTAGTGAAATTTGTAAACTGATTAGTAAATTTCTTAAAATGTAAAAAAATGTGTTCCTTTTTATACAAGATAAAGACCTTCCAAGTAGCCGTTCCTATAGTTTATCTATACTAAAACCTCTGTCATTGAGGTTAAAATTATGTAAAAACAACTTTTTTAAACTTATTTTAAAATAATATTATATTGAAATGTTACTTACTTGAGTGCTTGAAGAATGGGTTGTCATGCAAAGGTCTTAGCTTTCACTTTCAGATTAAATAATATCGTTCGTTTTAATTTATACGAGATTCATTCACATAAATTTAAAGTTAAAAATATATTAAATCATTTTAGTAACATGCAGATTTAAAATTCCTCAATCATCATTCAGCCTTAACAGCCATCTTCTGCAGAATAAAAGTCAATACATTTGTCACACCTACAGTTTTAAAGTAGCAGCTCATTTGGAACTAATACAGTTGTAAATTATTTTCTATATTATCAAACATTTGTTAAATACACCAGCAAGTTTTTATATACAATTTAGTGATCTCCACTAGCTACTGGCCGAGGAAAGCCCAGTGCCCTTATACACAAGGCTAGTAGTGCCCTAATTGATGGCGGCCAGTACTGGCCAGTTGTAGTGGACGCCACTACTGGCTTCGTGTACGACGACCTATACATATAAAGCCAATACTTTTTACATCCTAACAATAGGTTCTTCGATGGTGTTGTAACATCTAGTCCTAGTTGTTATTACATCTATGACATGTGGAAACGTGGTTTAAATACACAAATGATATGCACTCCATACAAGGGTATACACTTTATATATAAATCCATAAATGAATCCACATTGTACATGAACAATAAAAATGAATTACGTTCAAAACAACACATCCATAAACTCGCTATTCCACTTAAGAGCTTGGGTAAAAAAAGGTAAAGTTTGTTTTGTTTAACGAGGTGAAGTTAGGACTACAAAGTCCTTTCTACCATCAAACTCGAAAACTAGGGGTGGGGGTTTAGTAGTGTTTAACTGTGTACTTTTCTACAGTTACACAAGGGGTGAAAAAATGGGTAGAACCAAAAATAGTCCTCGTAGTATATCCTAGTTTCGCTATAGATATGGTACATCTCTATAGTGTATTTCGGTTAGGGTTGTCCGGAGTGTTGAGATCTCGGAGCTGGGGTAATTCAGATTTTTTGAATAGAAATGGTCCTTGGTGTGTGGAGGGTGGAAACAAATAAAGTTATATAGATTTTTTATTTTTTATGAGGTTTTGGTCCCCAATTCCCCATGTTATATTTCTTTTTGTAATATTTATTAGTAAATATCAACAGTTTGTTTGAAACTCGACACATAATTATACTAAACCAAAGACCCCTACTGATTTTGGGGTTCGGGGCTACAATATATGGATGGGGGGTTAAGGGGAGGCATAAAAAAATTGTCAAAGCAAATAAGTTATTAAGAGATAGGTCGGCGGGATGGCCAAGTTTACAAAGCGGGCACCGAGGCCGTGAGCCAATGCTGGCTCGCGAGCGAAGCGAGCTGAGCGTGCCAGAGGTCTGAGGGCGAAACCCCAGCTGGCGCAGCTAGTGGATTTCAATAAAAACCATACATATACATTTCTTGATAGGTATCATAGTGTATACTCTAAACCGCTAAAACAAACAACTTAAAATCTACAACTCACGGCTCTGGTTAAGTATTTCAGCATACATGAACTTCTGTGGCAGCTTACATCACAAGAATTTATTACACACTGATTTTTAAATAAAAGTGTAACCTAGCAACATTAAAAATTAAATTAATTATAGTTTGTCGAATAAGTAATTTACGAACATGTGTTTTAAACGGTTACTTTTGGGTTTCGTCTTTAAATACGCCAGCGTGTAGATTTTATATTTTTTGGGTAGTCCTGACAAACATCTAAGAACATGGAAGTATTTTTGTTTGTTTACACTAAAACTAAATAATAATTCTGACATTATCAGCTGTTTACTTTTAAAATGAGCTTGACAACACTAAGATTTTTGTAAAATAGGCTTATTTATACAAAAATCTATATCAAAGGTACCAATAAAATGCAGTATCTGCATTACTCAAGCTGCCACCCCATGCATACCAAATGCTCCATTCCAAAAAGTCTTTCCTTAAGAGCAAAACATCTCTACAGCGATCAATCTAATTTTAATAATTACATTGGAAAGCTATCGAATGTCCTTTGCAACGGAGGGTATCTCGATAAAACTGCAATAAACCAAATAAAAAATTCCAATTCAAGAATAGTTTAGGTTTCAAATTTGAAATGTCAAAGTGTTAAAACTCAAAATTTCACATCAAATGTACCACCCCATTAACCTTTAGAATTATTCCGATAATCGGCCTAACCATACCAATCTATTATTAATTACCAATACCAACAGCGGTACAGGTCCACGTTGTATAGTACAGAGCTATTGTCTGTTCATGCCTAAGCCTATTAATTATGATTAACAATAGCTTCTAATCAATGTGTGGTCGACAATATGATTTGTATTAGTTCAGTGGGCGTGTAGGTAGTTCATTGCCAAGATTATCCATGTGGAAGGCTGCAAATAATTATCTATTGGAATTATTGTGACTTAAAAACTTATTATTGATGTCAAAAAGAGGTTGGTTGAGTTAGAAACATATTTGTATTTGTCTTAGAGGTTTATTGGTAAAGGGATACAATAATCATAGATTAATAATACACTGTTATTAAAAAAGAATGTCCTAATTTCATTTTCCTGTAACGATTATAGTATGATTGTTTCATAAATAATTTACATATGGTTGAACAGAAGAAGTTTCAAAGTTTTGTTTACATAATTATACTGAGAGGTAATTTCCGCCTTTAATTACCAACAAGATGGCTGCCCATTCAAGGCAACATATTTCACGATCTTGAATTTCCAAAAGCCAGTCAGTTTTGTTCAGCGATAGTTTCGTCGTAGATTTGTGGTTTCCTCGTGAATTTCTTTTGTGAGGCTATGTAAGGGTCAAGATTTACGTACCCCCTCTAACAAAATCTATTTGACTTGCTGAACCGTATCAGATCCAAAATCCATAAATCAATATTATAACTTCGTGATCTACGGTAAAGGAGTTTGACTATCGGCTAGATTTTTGCCAAACAGTAAGGGAGGAGATGTTGAGCATTTATAGAAGAGTACCACGGAAAACAAACTTTAAAAAGTACTCTTTTTACTAGTATTTAATTTATGTATATCTAAGTAATAATTAAAGAAGGAGAGTTGTTTGAAGTTAGGACTTTCTTTTTGAATAGCCCGTATTGCTAGTTAAATATAATAAGAGACAAAACCGATAATTTGAACCAAGAATTTGTGTGATAATTGATTGTGCAAAATTCTTAAACTGCTGGACGGAAAAAGAAAAGAGTATTTTTTCTTCTGCAAGTTTTCTAAACTAGTTTTATGTGAGGAAAGCTACAGTTTGAAGTGCAGTACGATAAAAGAAATTGTCCTTAGAATCTTAAAATCTTAGAAGCCAACTACTTGATTTATTTAAAACTATGTAATTTATTGTACTATTTTGACCTTTACATTAAAAAGGCTGCGCTAAGCTAATTTAAAAGCGCAACATTAACACGAATAACTATTTTTGTTCATACTGATTTCATAGACAAGGAATCATTCATAGGGATTCTCTTGTCCCATTTTTCATCCCAATGAGAAAGCTGACATATGAGGAGAGAGCGTCAATCATCTGAAAATATATAACATTAGATAAACAAATTGAAAAGTAATGTTTAAGTTATTAAAGTCATAGGGTTCTGAACGAAAGGAAATTGGAAACTACTATAGTACATTACATTACCGTTACTCTACCGGCATCAACAAATGTAACTAGATTTGTCAGAACTAAAAATTACAAAACGATTGATTTTGATTGTTATATGTAAAATGGTACGGAAAAATGAAGTTAAAAGAAAGTTGCCAAACGTCCATTGGAACAGGGATGCCAACTGTCTGTGTTATCATTGGCTGTGACACTATCAAAAAGACTTTTTCATGACTGGTCGCCAGCTTTTTGAAATTCAGACATAATTTTCCCATTTTGATAATTTTATGTTATTGGCTGAGAAACAATTTAAATAATTAAAAATTATAACAAATTCATCAAAGAAAACAGCTATAAACTTTCAAGAAGCTAGCAACCAGTCCTGAAGAAGTCTATTCAATAGTGCCACAGCCAATGAAAACATCCACAGTTGGCATCCCTGCTCCAACGGACGGTTGGCAGCCCTGTGACCAATAGGATAGCAGTCAGCAAGTAGCTCAGTTTCAGCCAATCAGAGACTCAAGACGGGACTCAAAAGCGAGGCCGAAATATTTTAAGAAAATTAAAATGATGTTTTGACTTAGTGTGAACCAGAAGAACTAGATATAGTTGTGACAGCCGCGAAGGCCTAAGAGCTACGAAAAATAATTGTTTTAAAAGGAACCCTTAGAAGAACTAAGGGAGTTCCTCTTAGGCTCACTGCTGGGGCTGTTTTATTTTTGAACCAAGGGTGATTGTAAAATCCCCAAAATCTTTATATTGTAGCCTATATTTACTAGACAAAATTATTCCTTTTAAAATATATTTTAGTGATTTCTTTACGTTATAGACTAAAAGTAAGTAGCAAAAACCTTGTAGACCCTTTTTTACTACCACCAATCTTTACCTTATTGTAAGAGGTTCTCTTCAAAGTATAGATCCCTGTCGTGAGACTGAGGTTCTTCTTAGATACCGTCATCATGGTCAACAGACTCTTCCTGAAACCTTGGGTTCTTGTCCACCCAGTTTATCAAGTAAAGACTGTCTGCTAGATTCTCAGACTGAAAGAGATGCATACAGGGTGTTAAACATATGTTCTTTCGGTAAGGTACAAATATGTATCCAATGAAAAGGCCAAGTCCTGGGTGTGCTAAATAGGCGTTATTAATTTTTTCTTCCTTAAATAATCTTTATTTCTTGAGTAGTTTTACCGATTGTCTTAGCTAATAGGTTGTGTGTTGAGTTCAGACCACTTCCAAAAGAGTGGCTCGACTGTCACTCTTTTGGGAGTGGTTTTCACTCTTTTTATGTAGAGTGTAACTAATGAACACTTTCTGGCTAGAAAAATAATTTTACCTCGTCTATAATCTCCTGGCCAAAGTTGTTGGTTAACAGAAGAGTACAGAGACAGCCAAGTGCGGTGTTTAGTTCGTTGAACAACATTTTTCTATGTTCAAACCATTCCTGGAAAAATACAAAATAACACATAAAAAACATTAATGTTTTAGGTCTTATTTTTGGTCCCCAGCACGTTAACCGTATATGTTTTCATAATACATTTTTAAAACGCAGCCTTTTTGACAATTTTAACATTGTACATTTTTTAGTAAATCTGTGTCGTAATATGTATGCACAAGTCTTGCGAAACATTGTCGGAAAGCTTTGATACTTTTGAACTAATATCACACTCATTTTGCAACGGTTAAACATTCACGAGATCTGTTTAATCAAAACTGCTGTGAATTGAATAATATTTCTAATGATGTTTAACATGTTTTTTCTTTACCTGCCACAACACTTAGAACTTATGGCTTGTAAACTATGAAGTTTGAAATTATTCCTCTGTAATTCTAAGGCCTTATCCACTGTAAATACATAGATCACTTCTGTACACATGATAAACACGTATAAATAATATTATTATAGATGGGATTTGGACTATTTAAAGAAATCGCAAGCTACTTTACTAACTGTGCTATAACCTAAGTAAGGAGACGTCAGGGTAGAAGACGCTGACCTAAGGAAAACATAAATTCCTCTAACGGCTCATACTGAACGACTCTTTTACCTTTTCACTTGCTAAACCATTACAGGTTCTTTTCTTGGACTTGCAAAACGGGGTTGTCCATTTGATAGAGAAAGCTAATTGAATTGTAATTATTTACTTACACTACACTTTGATCTTGACTGAAGTCAATCAAGTATCATTAGAATCCGTGCGTTTCTTCGTGGCGCTTGACCTTGACGACTAAAACCAGTTATAAATAGGTTTTCGAGGATGGGGTTAACCAACTGTTCAGTCTTTCCATGGCACTCGTACTGTGAGGAAAGGCTATTACTGTACTTTTTGAAAACATCGATTTGTTCCCCCTCACTTCCCCTCACCAAGCGCCACGAAGAAACGCACGGCCTCTATACATAATATAAAAATTAATCCAAGTTTAATTTTTAATTTAATTTCATTCTATTGTTGTTTGTATTAAAAAGGGAACTTGCATATGTGTCCCTCAAAATAAGTGTCTTAATACTGCTCTGGAATCTGACCACATGGTAGGGGCAGCTATAACAATGCAAGGGTTTACGGCGGTCCGTAAACCTTTTAAATAATTTTTACATCAGTAGATATTATATATCAGAAGTTATAGGGGATTTTCTGACACGTACATGGAGAGTTTTTTTCGAAATTATACGTTTTAAATGTACAAAATGGAGTTAAAAAACACTAAAACTCTGGCAATATTAGAGTTTATTTGTGAAAGTATTGAACAATTTATGAGAAATTGGGTTCTTAATGCGTGTCGGAAATTCCCTCTAGTGTCTAAATATATTAGGTTTATTAATGTAAAAATTATGGTGAAAATCGGGCCGCCATAAACCTTTTCAAGCGCTTGGTAACAATTAGGCCACATCAGTTGAAAGAAGGCCCGTTTGTGCGCGGTGTCGTGTGTTCCTTTGGCGGACGAATCCAGGCTTTCTTTGAATTGGACCCTTAAGCACTGTTTACCATTTTCACGTTTGATGTAAAGTCTAAGTAGTTATTTAACATTTCCAGGTATTCTATGCAATGCATACTCACGTTCACAAGTTTTGTGCTCAGAAGGGCCAGTACAATCAGAGCCACCTGGCTGTAGAACAGGTTCACCCATCTGAGTGTGTTTTCAGTCAAAGACACCTGTCTAGAACACGTTACTTTTAGAGTCCATTACCAGGTAGAAGAGGTTCAAAGTTTTACAATATACAGGGTGGTTCTAGATTATGTTAATAAACTTCAAAGATAGGTTTCTTATTTTAAAGCAATGAAAATATTCATATAAACATGTATAAGTTTATTATTATTCAGGTTTGAGATACTGCAAGTCACAGTTGAAATACAAATACTGCTAAACGTTTCCCTCGCTGTGAAGAGTCATCCTCAGTAGCTGGAGTCCCAGCCAGTCAACCAGCTACTGAGGATGACTCTTCACAGTGAGGTCGAAACGTTTAGCAGTATTTGTATTTCAACTGTGACGCGGTTTAAACCGTAAGCCTTAGATATTAGTGATGACACCGGCCGCGGAAGCTTAAGAATTAAGATGGGCGCTTCGCTTTTATTTCTACTAAAAATGCTTCGCCTACCCCCTAGCTTCCATTTAGTTCTTCATTAATTACGAGTATATACTCGTACTATATCCTTCACCGTTATAGGATTTGGCTCAAACTTAGTATAAATTTGTATCTAAGTAAGACCTTAAAAATAATGTGATACCAGATAGAAAGTCTTTTGACATACATTAACTGAAGGTCCTACTCCAATTGTAGTGACTTTTTTCCATGTAAAATTTGTAAAGGTGTCTATACATTAGTTAAAGAATACAAAAAACAAAAAAAACGAACGTTTAAAATCTGCCTAGCTGATTCTAAAATAACTAATATATAACTACTCCCGAAAAAAGGGCATCAAACGTGAATTATTCTTACTTCATAATTTGAATATGGTCTTGCAGAATCTCCCGAAGAAGTTCATTCGCCTCTTTCTTCACGTATAGCCTCCTTGCTAAATTCAACGCAGCAAAATCAGCCGCATCAAAGTCCTCCGGGATATCGTCCAACATTGGGCACAGTGCAAAGTCCAATTTTCTAACTTTGACCACTAAAAGCTTTAGACAGGTGGATATATGCAAAGAGGAAAACACAAAGGTGACATACCAGCAAGTATACATAGATGCAGCAGCCAGTAAAGCCATGCTGGACAGTAAGTAGAAAAACAGAAATTTGTATTCGATGTGAAATCGAAAGGAACCCTTCCAAAGGTAACGGAATGGTCAGAAAGGATTTGCTTGATAGCAGAAGTGAAACGACTGGATAACCAAAGAACGAAACCAAACTACTCATCAACATGATGAAAATGCATAAGTTGATTCTCACCACCCGATTAACAAAACCTTCAACGACTTTCGATTCCAAAGAATCTTTTGGGAAAGATTTGAAAGCTGTCAACTGTTGCTCGACCAATACTGAAATACTTTCCTTTCGCAGGACTAGAATAAGCAGATGAACAGAAACGCAGGAGTAAATTAAAGAAACAAATATTGTTTCAATGAAATCATCTATGTGCAAAGTCAGGGTGGAGACGTTCAACAGTAAAGATGGGAATAGTATGAACAAAATGCATGTGAAAAGAGGTCTTGGCGTCATCGCAATGTTCAAGCATAAAGTAGCCCCGACGTTGTAGGCCGACTGGCAAACCCATTCCGGGAGTACTTTATTCATCGTGTATCTGTAACGTAATAAAATATAGCATTATATATTCAACTTTTAGCGAATTAACGAGACCCTTTTTTTCAATGTTGTTTACAAATTCAGAGTGGTTTAAAAATGTACGAGTCAAGTTTTTTATTAGCTATACGAAACTGACTTTACATTAAAACCAAATGATCGACAGGTTTTCAATCGTTCAGCATAACATATGCAGGCCTTTAACATGTTTGAAACCATTCCTGAAAAATTTGAGGAGTGATATCCATCAGGACTGATCATATGTTTTTCTTCGGATTGTATCTTCTCTGAGGTGTTGGCTTGAAACTAGTGTCTCGTTCAATTGACTTCTCATACCCAGCAAGACGTCTTGATCTTTCATTTTGTGATGCTTTTTATGGGGAACACTAAAGGAAAAGTGTTTCAGGCCACCACCTCAAAGTATTCGAAATCTGCAGCATAACAAATCAGTTTAATGGATATCACTCTTCGAGAACGTCCAGGAATGGTTGCATAAATCTAAGAAGTATGGAATATGCCAAACCTCAAAGGTAGAAAACATGTCGAGCATTTAGTTTTAAGATTAAGTTAGTTCTGTATAGGTAATTAAAAATATACTTACCAAAAAATGACGAGTACTTTTTTGGACTAACCTTAATAATAAACAAATCTAGACAACATATGGAAATTATAAACTAATTAAATCCGACTGCCTTATTATTTGTTGAGATCAGTACATTGGAACAAATTAACAGTAACTTTCATTACGTTATCATTAATAAATACAAATACATTTTACCTTCGTATTCTTGCTGGTTTCGTGGTGCAGGTGGACATCAATACTGACCTAAGTCACCCTAAAGTATCCGAAATAACATGTCTTCCCTGTTATTATACAAAACTTGCAGCCCAAACAGAATATCAGATCATTCTTCAAAGAAACAACCCACTGAGACTGTTTGAAGCTATATCTTGCAGCGGGGCTGCACTGACCTACTCTCAACATTAAGTTTAAAGTTGTGAATAAATAAAACACAAATGTTGCAGTTCGTTGTTTGAAGTTTTTTGGTGACGATGGTATAGTGACGAGGTTAATATATTATTAAGAGCGTTTTCCATAGTTTGTCAGTAAAATAATGTACACAACGTCTCGGGATTGGGAATCTGCCTCCGTCTTCAGGAGAAAAATCACCTAAAACATAACAAAAAATATTACGCCATGATCCAACCTAAAAGTAATCAGTGAAATATGACCAGTCACTCTTCATTAAATAACCCTAATTTTCCTCCTTAAACTTGTTAAATTTATGCTAGCTTAGAAACCAATACAACATGTACAAACACTTTACAAAACTAAACAAACAAATAGAAAAATCAAGCACGTACATGGCCAGTGACAGCTCACTGACTGACTGTCTTGCCAGCCGTCAGACAGCCTCATTGGCTGGGTCGGAGCAGTGACGACCAATCACAGCCGCGAAACAGACTGACCAACCGTAACAGAGAACACAAACAATACCTACTTATGCACAGCCAATGGAAGGGAAATTCTTTACAGCTTTAATGAATGAGGGTTTATTATATTATATTACTTCCATTTGACTCGGTATCAAAACATAAGTAGTGTAGGGTTTGGTTAGACCCGAAACGTAGCCAGTGGCCAAACATGTCCAAGATATAGTTTGTGTATACTACTTTCAGCGTTGTATTACTATCTTGAATGTTTAAATAATAACGTTTGTTGGATGTTCTGTCGTAATCCAACTCTCATCTCTTTATCATTGTCAAACTGTTTGTATCTAATTCATGTCCCTTGGAGTTACCCATAACCATCCTGAAAACTAAACTCAAGCAAATAGAACAAGATGTACAAAAGAAAGTAGCACACTATTTGAGGTGGATTGGACTAAATCGACCTTTCTATAAACAAATATAAATAATTTTCGTTTGTTCATCAAGCATGTTGTAAATGTGAACAAGTGTATGCCCTTTATAAATAAATAAATATAAAACTCGCCCCACGGGCCCGCTGGGGGGCTGCGCCCCCTTTGACCACCACTCGGTCTGCGGCCTCGTATTTCGGTTAAGTTACAAGGGCAGATTCTCAGACGCCATCTTTTGTGGCTGACAACCTGTCAGAGCATTAAAAAGAGTGTTTTCAGAAGGATTCACAAGAGCTTCAAGAAGAGTATATGGTTGAGGGGGGTAGCATGCCAGGGGCAGTGCCTAAACATTTACTCGTTCAATCACCTGTACAACCGGCTATATAGTATATTAATTCACTCAAATCACAATATAGCATCCATAGTTAATGATAACTAAACCAAATATATCATTAGTTAAATGAAAAACGCTTCTACGAGAACAAAGCAAGACCCAAATCTAAAAGGTATATTTGACATGAAGTTCGATAGTGTTTTACAGCCTGTATTTTCTACACATTCCATTCGGTTCTTTCACTATTACTTTGCAAGAATAAAGCTGCAACATTATTTCCCAAGAGGTGAAAACGTATTGCAGAGGGGAATTCAGTGTCACCGGTTCTATATCGGATTCTATCTGTTTATTCCCAACACGCTAGGAATGAGCATTTCCATTTCATATTACTGTTAGATGTGTTGTTATGCATGTGCGATTGAACAGACAGGTTGTAACTAGGCGTATATTGATGTCTTTTTGAGAAAAATGAATTTAAAGTATATAAACTATGGGGAATCCGATCGAGTTGATCTTTTGACGGCTAGTTTTTGTGTCTAGAGGTGAAACTTACATCCTGAAAATGACATCACATTTCATTTAACTCTTAGGTTTTCGTGGTCAGTGACACAACTGAAATCTACTTCCGGTTCACATTGCGTAAAACATCGTTGTAATTTGTTTGAATTAACTGAATTAAAAATGATATACTGTTGAAGAAAGAAAACATAATTACACTTTCAAGAAGCTGGCAACCAGTCCTGAAGTCTTTTCGATAGTCCTCACAGTCAATGAGAACCTCGACAGTTGGCATACCTGTTCCGATGGACAATTGGCAGTGGGATGACCAATTTATAAGACCAATAGGATAAAAGACAGGAAGTATCTCAGTTTCAATCAATCAGTGACTGAAGATGGTACTCCATAACGATACCGAAATATTTCGAGCTAGTTGAACTGGTTGAGCTCGGTTGAACTGGATTATAGATATCACATTTTCTTAACTCTTCGGCTTTCACGGCCTGTGTCATCACTAAGATCTAAGGCTTCCGGTTTACACCGCGTCACAGGTGAAGTATATAGTTACTGCTAAACGTTTCGACCTCGCTGTGGAGAGTCATCCTCAGTAGCTTGTTGACTGGCATGTTGAGAGTCTCATGTCCTCAGCGAGGTCGAAACGTTTAGCAGTAATTATACTTCTACTGTGACGCGGTGTAAACCGAAAGGCTTATATCTTAGTGATATCACATTTCATTGCCCAAACTCTCAACTTTTATCTACACAATCCTTGGTTAGTTAACCTTTTTACCAAATAATATAAACTAAACAAAATTATTCACGCCAAAAACTGAGATTTTAAAATCCGTCAAAAATTTGCCTAGTTTTTAGTGAAGAGTGCAGAATTCTAGAGCATGCACTTCAAATTCCTTAGCATGGCAAATATGGTAGCTTTATCTAAACAGTGGTTTAATAAAAATATATTTAATCAATATGAAACAAACTTAAAGTTAGAAACTTGAAACTTAAGTTTATCTTCATTAGATAATGTGATACAAGCCTTGCTACAAGCTCTAGCTTATTAGATTACATGATAGGTATTCAATGGGCATGAATAGGACTGCTTTGAGTTGAGTTGCAATAGAGGCAGGCAGTTTACCAAGCACTGAATAATGCTTTTACTGAAACGAACCTGGTATAATATCTTGTAATACATAGTAATATATGAATCAAAGGCGTATCCTCACATTAAAAGTTGAATATATTTATTTATTCAAAAAAAAAAAACAAGTCTACATTTGAAGAAAAGTCAGGTTCGTTGCTCTTTTAAAGGTCCCAGGTCTGGGTCTTACCACGCTGACAGCATGAATATCTCATTTTTCAAAGGAAATTAGATAAAAACATCCTTATACGACTTTAACTAAAATCTACTTCTAACCTAAGACACCTCAATATTAAGGTCGTGGCTGAGTTTCAATTTAAAACAGCTGTTTGTTTATTCCGTGTAAGTGAAAGAATGTAACGTCACCATGTTTACACATAACGTCATATAACGTAAACGTTAGCAACCACTGACGTCAGGAAACATAAATCCGCCATAACGGCTGATATAGTGACGTCAGGTTTGCTTTTTGCCTGCAGGAACCCGAACACTTTCTTACTTGCTTTCTAGATGTAGGTTTTCTTCTTTGATTTATAGATACAATATAGTATTTGCTGGTAAACGTAGAAGAATGCTGAATTTTGTGGAATATGGTATTTTAGTTTTTAGTTTAGTGATAATTTAATTTATCCAAAGACGAAACTATGTTGAAATATTTTAAAATCTTTTAAATAAATAACGACTTAAATTTTTTCAAAAGTTCCATCAACCTCAACACAAAATTATTAAACCCTATAGACCATGTGGACAATTTAAGAAAATCTAGAATCAAACATCTAATTCAACGGAGCAGAAAAATCATCTACAATCACTGCATCAATAATAGTTTAAACATACTGAAACACTTTTTGGTCCAAAAAGTTAGCGGGAATCATGTTCCATCAATATTTTGGATCAGTTATTGAACAATGAAGAAGACCTATCGAATTTTCTAAAAATCCAAAGATTGTCAAAAATAATATTTACAGACACAAGCTCTAGCAGTAGGCCAGTTCAAACAACATTAAATTATTTTGTTCATCTTTGATTTGAAATTAATTTTGTATCATGTAATGCCTGATTTGATTGTTTTACCTTACCTTTTGAATTTTACTTTGCTAGACCTGACGAAGAAAGCTTAGATTTCCAATTATACACTTAATCTAAATACAATTAGTTATTGGCTTTTTAAATTGTATTTAAGACAAACTTTGCCTTTACTTTTTACAGTGAAGCATGTTTAATACTAGATATTAATTTTGGCTTAAGATAAGCTGCCTCATGATTAACATTGTCGGTATTTAAACAAATCCAATGCTCCTTCAAAAAGAAAACATTTGTATGTTCCTCTTGTTTCTTCTGCACAGTGCATCACGAAACGAAGGCGTCACTGAAATAAATAACGGAAGGAAACATTTAGCGTTTTATTCAATTTTATATGCATGCGTATATTGTTTATTTCATTGGGAATATTTATTTATTCATTACCAAATTTGCCAGTTTTAGTACATCATACCTACTAAAGAAAAACTATTTGATGGAATCAATCTTCTTGTGTATTCCTTTGACGCAACAATCATAAACTAATTATTCCGTTCGCATACAGCAGTAAAATCCACTCATGAATGTTTTGCTTTGAAAACTTATTTCCAAAATGTCTACGAATGGTACATGTAGTATAGTTACCAAGAGCTGGAGCAGTACGTTTGCTAAAGTGTTTGTGCCTGACATGAATGTATGTGTTTAAGTATGATTCATCTGGAGATCTCCGTACACAGTGTGACAGGTAGGAATTACCTGGGAGACTCAACAAACAGAATGTGCTTATGCAAATGTTACATGTGTCTGTAGTTTCTGGGATTCGTACGTATTACTTTACCGATTCATTTTTAATAATTAAGTTTATGAAACTACGATGCTAAATATAGTCTCAGTGATCATCTGATGATACCCGCATCAACTCCCACCATCGTTTAGACATATCAGTCCATCACCTTCGTGGTTCGGAAGTCACGTTAAGCCGTTGGTCCTTGTATTTTCATTGGTCATTGGGCTATTAATTAATTCTAAGGAAGAGTCGGCCTTAGTTTGTAACAAGACTACATCTCATAACTCATTACTCCCATTCTCCACACATCCTTCACCACATATTTGTTTTAAAATACCCTCATGAGAGTGGTGGGCATCTCAAATAGTGATTTAGTGATTTTTATGGATGTGTAGATCATTTTGCAAAGCATTCGAGGATCATTTTGAAACTGGCATTAGAGGCGGCAAACTCTGAGTTACTGACGGACTCCAACTATATTTTTAAATTCTTAGCAATATCTTCGTATACATAGCAGTTAAAACAGCAGGCATGATAATAACTTAACTCTTAGGCTTTCGCAGCCGGTGACTTACTTACTTAAAACTTTAGTTCTTCGTCTGTTGTCCCGAGGTGATTGACTGCGTCATATGTTATCTCTGTCATGCCAACTCGAAAAGAGGAGAGCCTTCTCAACTTCCCTCATGGAGTACAGCTGTCAGCACAGTAACTCCCTCTAGATGTGGCTTCTAAAGTTGTTATGATTCATCTTCTTCACTGCACTGGGAAGTCTATTGAAGAGTTTTATTGCTATTATCGGATAACAGTCTGGGTCCTTGTAAGCCTTCATTTTCTTACTTCTAGGTCCAAAGCTGTACGGGTGTTGTGGTGGAGCGTTGAGCTTCTAGTTTCTAGAAGATGTAAATTTTGTTTTCTATGAGTAAGGGAACTAAAACATTAACTATAATCGTTCTTTCGGTTCTCACCGCGTCAAAACCTCGTAATTATGTAGAGAATATCTCAGTCTCGCTGTGGAGTACCATCTTCAGTCACTGATTGGCTCATCCATAATAAACTTTAAGAATTTATTCATCCCTCCATTGACTGTGAATAAACAGGTAGTTTTGTGCCCTCTGTTACAATTGGTCAGTCTGCTGCACGTCTGTGATTGGTCGTCCGTTCTCCCACCTTTATAGCAGCCAAGATAAAATGTCTCCCCCATTTCCCAAACTGTCCAGCCGTTAGAAAGTTCACAAGGCAAAGCTTGCCTAATCTATTCTTGAGTAAGTCTGCAGGGTGGAATGTGTTGTAAGGCTCACAGGATAAGGTAATGACAGTCGTTTGCCGACAGAGGACGAAGGGGTTCTAAGAAGGTCCTTTGTATGCGACCTCACAGAGTCACAGCTGACTTCTGACACCGACACCTGTTAGTTTGCAGGGAAACAGTCTGCAAACAGCTGTTCTAACTCCGGAACACAGAGTACCAACCGTGACTTGATTTCATTGGGCACTTTAAGAATATAATGTCCTTTTTGAAAGGTTTAGTGTTGTTTTCTTTTAATTCATGCTAAATCTGAGATCAGGGGTTATTGAAAATTTGACTAATAGAAACACTGGACATTTTTAGACGTTAAGATGTGACGGTTTTGATTTTGCACATTAGTGTCAAAATGTTTGTATTGTTGTGTTAGCAGTATTAATGAGTGTTAAATATACAAAAACACGGATTATGTATTTTTGTAAGCTTGAAGTCTATTATAGTTATTCCGGAAACGTCCTTTTGAAAAAGAGGTTTGATGAAAACTCTCCAATAATGTATTAAATTATCTTTATTTCACTGACAAGTTTCCAAGCAATGTTTGCATTGTTCAGAAACTAAAAGAAGACTATTTATAACAATGCAGTATTAAAAATTAAACGTTACTAAATTCTTATTAGTTCTCATTAAAACAGTAGGGAAATAACTTATGAATTATACAAATTGGGTAAACAGTAATTAATCATACTGCCCAATGAATCTACATAGTCACGATAGTTCATAGTTTCTATTGCGTGTTTATATTGTTTTACACTTGTTTGATTCTTTCAAAGGTTGGTCCTTGATATAAACTTAGTAGACGACAATATACAGACATTGAAACATGTTTTTGATTCTACTTTACAGCATAACACTGTACATTTCTTAAGGTTGAAAGAGCTTTTTTGTTTTATTTATTTTTTCATAAGAAAGAATTTCAATATTTTAGTTTATTTAAACTCATTAATCATTTCTGCCTTCTAATATGTATAAACCAATTAATTTGGCGTACTATTTGAATGAAATATTATTAACAAGGCAAATAAATTACCCTAAAACATAACGTATTTGTACAAAATAGTATTTTCGAAAAAACTTCGACCTATTTATTGACATCAGTAACAACGGAATCAATAAAAGCGTATGTGCTCGAATTTAATTAATTTAGGTTTGAGTAATCTGTTTATTTTTCACAAGTTGTCTGGTCGACTTTCTTGAAGTTTGCAGGGTCCAGGGTCTCATAGTTGGCGAGCACTGCGTTAGTTTTGTTGAAAAACTGAGCTTCTTCTTCCGGTGTCATTGTTTGCTTCCTGCTCATCACCCAGCAGCAGTCTGTGGTAAACAGGTGAACATTATTGTCAAGATACGTCAACAAAGTGAGGAAAAGTTAGACGATTAAGCTATAAATAACCACCATTTGAGATGCCGACCACTCTTATGAGAGTATTTTAAGGCAAATGCGTGGGGAAGGATGAGTGTGATGAGTGGTAGTAATGAGTTATGAGGTGTAGTATTAACACAAACTAAGGCCGACTCTTCTTTAGAATGGCCTGAATGGGTTATTAATTAATAGCCTAATGACCAATGGAAGTACAAGGGGATAGGTTAAAAGTGAAGGTTTATGTACTACTAGTGTACTAAGAGTATAAGTTGAAAATTAAACATAGCCGATACGGTGAATCGTTGCGGACTTCTTGTTGGCAGAAGAATAATTAAAGCTGTAGGGCGTCTTTTGGATGGGTTTCCCAAGACATTTGGTTTTAGGCCACAAATACTTTGACTATGTTCCGATTTCAATAAAACGTAGTATAGAAATGTATGCCATTGTACTTTTAAAACAAAAATGCAATCAGGTAAACCAAGATGGAAACACGATTTACCGCCATCATCCTGGTCTAGCTGAACAGGTTTTGCTGATTTTGAGAATAAAAAAACACATGTTAGTACCGGGTTTCATTTAAATCCCATCCCAAACACACATTTGACAGCCAAAAAACCCAAATTTAGGGGACAACATCCTTCCTAAATTGCACTTTTCGTGAACTGGTTTTGATAGTTAACATATTTGATCTAAAGAATTCAAAATGATCTGGAAAGAATCTCCTCTCCTCTGCTAAAGCGACAAAAGAGGTCCAGTTTCAACAAAACCTTAAATACATTTAATAACCTTTTTAAGTAACCAGGATGGGAGAATGCACGTTTTTGCCAAATGTTTCCCTTTTATCCATATATCCCTTTAGTAAGGGTACACAAATAAGTGCAACCCATCAATTACTCAGAGTTTAGATAATTTCATAGTACAATCAAAATGTCACTATATCATTATTTGAGATGCCGAGGGTATTTTAAGGCAAATATGTGGTGAAGGATGAGTGTGATGAGTGGTAGTAATGAGCTATAAGGTGTAGTCTTGTTACAAACTAAGGCCGACTCTTCCTTAGAATGGGCCATTAATTAATAGCCCAGTGACCAATGGAAATACAAGGACCAACGGTTTAACGTGACTTCCGAACCACGTAGGTGATGGTTTGATATGTCAAAACCATGGTGGGAGTTGATGCGGGCGTCATCAGATGATCACTGAGACTATCTGAGCCACTTTAGACCTATACCATTCTCAAATCTTGACCTGCCAAAGCGCAAAGTATACAGTACTTTCACTTCGGGTTTCCAGGTGTAACATAACGCATTCAAGAATGTAACAAGAAACATACGAAACTTCTGTTACTGAATTTAAATGCGTATTAAATTTCTCAATCGTCTGTTTCTAAATCAAACAATGTACGAGTAATGTATTTACCATAGTGAAGCACGTTGAGAAAGCTTCCACAGCCATGCATGATGGAGTAGGTCTCAAAGTCAGTAGACAGTACTGTGTACGCTCCACTCACCTTACCAAAAACTGAAATAAACACAGTCGTCACTGACACTTAAAACAAAATTGTAGGCACAAGTAGCTTATTCAGTAAGCGGGCCTATATACCATACATAGAAAGCTCACGTTAACTTTCTCAGTGATATTTGTCATGTTTTGATTACTTTTCATCTGGAGTCAATTTTTAGTTACATATCCCAAAACGTTGTGTTCTTGTTTCTTAAAAACCTATGAAAAACTTCCGAAATAATATTTTTACCTCGGAAATTCTACGGTCGTCAAATTCAATAAAGAATTCATTATAGAAAATGTAAAATCTTTACTTACATCTATCTAACCGTAAGATTATCCCTCGAATATTGAAACTTTAATTATAAGACAACCTGAATAATAGCAAATAAGTTTTGTCCTTCCTAAAGAAAAATTCTCGATGACTTACCTCGAATGACATCTTAAATACTTACTAGGAACTGTAAATCGAACCGTGTATTTGCCTTCATCATTGTCTGCATTTATGGGGATAGCGTTGCCATCCAGCCTCTCCCAATAGTTTGAGCTTCAAAACAAAATCAAAACTGTAACATGTTTGTTTTTATGATATCCAACGTGCAAAACGTGAAGTGTTATCTTTTTAATACTTTTGGGTTAGAGATTTGTAGTGCAATTTAAAAACACATACTGAAACCTTTGTTTCAGATTGGTATTCTTAAATGTTGAATACGTTATTGCAAGGAATCCAGCTTTAGATTTTGGTTGTATATGTTAACAAATCCAAACAGTTGAATTAAGTGTGGAGTTTTTGGAGTCTTGCATCCCAGTACAAACCTCAAGAATAAACTTAATAAACTTAATTGTTAATTATGAAATAGACAAAGCAATACTTGCCAAATATTACTTTTATTCTGTTGCATTTTATAAACATGGTACATGAGTTCCTAGTATCGCTTTACGTTCATAAAAACAATTTGGTTAGCAAAGTAAACTTTTTATGTTTTAAATCCACAACCAGAAAGAGTTACCATGTATTGCCAATGTAGACAGTTAGCTTGGTGACCCTAGCGATTCTTCTGGTATTGAACTCTTAACATTGTCTTTGCACTCAAACAACAACAACAAAAACAACAAGATTTATTGTCAAATATTAATACAATAAGTTTGTTTTATTTGACATAACAAAAAAATTTAAAAACACAATACCACTGGTAATGAATTAGATCTATAGAGAAAAAAAACACACAAGACTAACATTAAAATTAAAATTTAAGCCTCCATGAATTCTCTCAAATTATAAAACGAATTTCGATATAAATATTGTTTTAGGTGTGTTTTAAATATTTTAAAATCTTTATTTCGTAAAGTATCAGGTAGGTGATTAAACAACTTCCTACCAGCTTCAAACAGTTTTCAACGACTGGTCCATTGATACTTTGCTTTGAAACATCGTCCAACTTTTGAGTGTATATGGATGATGGTGAGTGTGATGAGTGTTTTAATGGAGTCTTGTTACAAACTAGGGTCGACTGTTCCTCAGATTGGGTCATTATTTAATAGCCCAACGACTTAACGTGACTTCCGAACCAAGGGGAGTGGCCATCGTGAAAAGTCAACTGCGGCTGGGAATCGACCCCGGGTCGAATTTGTGCGAAGCACGCACTATACCAATGAGCTATGGCCACCCACTAAGATGGGTTCTATATGATTGACAACTTACTGTCAAATGATTGAAATTTTCAAATATTAGATAACTTATAAAATAAAACTTACTCTAAGTTATACTGGCCAGTGGAGATCCACACGTTCTGGTTGAAGGGGTTGTATTTGAACGAAGCTGTCATACATTTCCCTCTACCTTGCAAAGCTTCCGTGTCGAAACTGCTCTGTACATACCACGGGCTCTCCACGAACTGCAAAACATAACAAGTGTTAAGTATAAATATCTGGAAATCATTTCAAATAGCCTCAAACTTTGTATTTATGACCAAACATTAGGTAAATACCTCCGTCAAACTGTACAAGTTTTGGTGGTTGTCTCTAGTACCTACATGTTTCGACTATACGTTGTCGTCAGGGGGTTAAAAATCTTGCCCATTGTTTCCACACTAACGATTATCATCAGATTGAAGATCCAAGCAGCTGTTTTGCCGCTATAATGCAAAATGTCGGCTAAGTACAAGGGAAGATTTTCAGACACCATAACCTTTGGCTGCTAATTTGTCAGAGCTTTTAAAAAATAATTTTTCCCTGAAGATTTCAAACAAGAGCTTCAAAAAGAGCATGTGGTTGAGGGAGTTAGCCTGCCAGGAAGTGCCTAAACATTTATCCGTTCAGTCACCTGTACAACCGGATTTATAGTATATTAATTTTATTTTCCTCATTAAAGAAAAACAGCTGCCTTCACTATATCACTATTCAGTAAGATACCTTATTGGTCAGTTCTAAATTTCCCGGTACAACGAGACACAAAGGGTGAAATATTTCAGTTTGCAGCTCAAGTATTTAAAATACGTAGAACAAATAAAGTCAATTTACCATACACAGACCAGCTGATTCAAAACAAAGGTCAAACAGCAGCTGGTACCGGTATGAACGAGACTACCAATCATCATCAGGATGATTGGATAAACTTAAACGGCGGACAATTGAACAGCTGTTTGGTTTTACTGCTTATAGCTTTGCAGCACCGTGTTGTGCCCACGTGTGCATCACTGCTATTAGCTTTAATTGAATTGCAGCTTTTCTGTGTCCAGTCCTTGAATATTTCAATGGTACAGTGGTTTAAACTTTGTTTAATTGGGTAAGGTTTTATTTCACATCATGGGCATCCATACTTGTAGGCAGGGGAGGCATGGCCCCCGGCTTTTAGGAAAAAAAGCATAACTTTTAGAACAAACTATTAGTAATCTCATTGTTTGCAATCCAAATTTTAATGGATGAGAAAAAGTAAAAATTTTGTTTAGCACTCTCGTTGGAATGGGAGGTAGTTTAGTTCTAGTGGTATTACCATTGTGTTGTACATAATGATTTTATTGTCTTTGGAACCTTTTCATTTAAACCTTTCGTATTCAAATATTGTGATTAATGTTATAGTTTGAAGATCAAGACGAGAGAGCATCGTCACAAGAGAAAGTCATATTGCATTATTAGCCTAATATTTTCAAACTAGTTCTACAAAATTACAACGAAAAATTGTTGTCATTAAGCATGTTAAATTGTTCTTGTAGAACGCACAAAACAGTGTGTTTTATAGGTTATATTTTAACCCTCTCTCTGGGGGAAAGCCCCCGGACCCCTCTCTTCCTGGGGAGTATTACATAACCACCCGGTATGTTAACCCCTTGTAAGATAGCCTATGGTGGGCCCTTGGTACATACTACATAGTCATAAACAAAAATGGTACCTGGTTTAGTAGATCAATGCTAGGTAATAGTATGATGCCATTAAGATAAAAGCCTAAACATTTCACATGAAACAACCGTGCTTAAATATTGTTCCCATACATTTTCACCAATCATCCCCACACTCGTCTATGTTTTCTTATAATTTAATTTCTTCTCTCTCAAACTAAGCTATTTTTAAATTTCCCTGTCAAATTTACAAAATTTTCTACTGAGTTATTATTTTACGTGTTCTCATACACCGTCGTGCTATGTCAATATACAGTTTGCATCTGTACGTAAAACATATTCACTTATTGGACACACCTTTCACTGTTGAATCAATACATTCAGTACTTTCACTTACTTGACCTACTCACCGCAGTCATACCTTTGTTATGTACCGTGCATTAGTCTAGCTGCAAGTATACAAGCTATTTTGTTTTGATGATTGTATCTTTTATTTCTACCCGTACCGCTTTTCCTGAAGTTTTCACTTATGATACGTGATAGCCTAACGCTATACCGTACATAATCTTTCTGCAACCAAACATCACATAAATAATACTTTGTTTGAAGTTTGTTGTTGACGATGGGAGGATTTCATAAGTTGAACTATTATTGCGGACATTTTCCATCGTTAGTGAACAAATAAATAATACCTTTTCAATGTTAGAGATAAACTTCTGCTGAGCCGTCAGGTTAGGACAAGCCCCAAACTTGGGTAGATGCAGTTGCTGACCGATTGCTGAAGCAACACACAGCGTCAGCAGGGCAGAGACAGCTTGCCACCTCGTCAGCATTCTGTCAACACACGCACAACCGATTATCGAACTCTCATAATGTCATTGTCACTGTTGGTCAAATGTATAGTTTTTATATTGAACGTAATTGATGTTTCAAAAGTTAACTCTAATGATTTCGCGCGGCCGGTGTCACAACTCTAATCTAGTTCTTCCGGTTCACAGCGTGTCAAATTAATAGGCTTAGTCATAATAATAGGCCTAGTATTATAATAATTAGCTTAAGATATTTCGATCTCGCTGTGGAGTACCGTCTTCAACAACTGATTGGCTGAAACTGAGCTATGTGCTGTCTGTTTTCCTATTGGACGATTGGCAGCCATGCCACCAATAGGATAGCAGACAGCTAGTAGCTCAGTTTCAGCCAATCAGTGACTAGCCACTATCACTCCACTAGGTTCAGCCATAAGCTTGACTTGCCTCAGCACCGTCTAGCAAAAACAGGCTCTTCACATCAACTTAATTGTGTAAAATTTTTTAATAGGCTGCATGTTTCTGCTCATACTTCGGATCTGAACAATTTTAAAATCAAATTAACAAACTGGTTACTTGACAATCCATTTTATAAAATAGACGATTTTTAAATATTAAAACTGATTTTACTTTTTTAGGATTAGACAGCTTGACAGTTACCAAAATTAGAATAAGAAGAATTGTATCAATGTGACCATGCCTATTTCATGTAACTTTATGTATGATCAATGGCAATAAAGTTCTTGATTCTTGATTCTTGATTCTTGATGGTACTCAGTGTGACCGAAATATCTCAAGCTAATTATCACCATGGTTTGACCCGGGGAAAACTTAAATAACTAAATTATAGTTGTTTTAAAAGTGAATGGGGATTTTAGAAATGTGGTGACTCTTCTAGACCATGGTTTTGAGAACTTTCTACGCACTCTCGCGAACTAGACGTTATAGACAATTAACACAATAAAAAGTGATCAAAACTCACAACACTTGACAACTAAAGCAGTTCCGTTACCTTTTGACTCGCAAATTGGAACACAAGAGCCTATTAATATTCCTAACTCACAGTCACAATAATTATAGTCAACATCTTCCGCCCAACTGTACAATTGAAAACTCTTATCTCTACTTGTGTTGTCAAGGCTTTCTTGATACGAGCACCTCAGTATCGCTGAGGTCGGTTTGTTAGAAGGTGTTTAGTTCTTTGTGAAAATTTCATTTTGTTGGTGTAGTTATTTGTTTCAGTAGTTTGGTGTACTAGTTGTTAGGATTAGAATATAGTTTAGGTTAGGTTTCACTTTATAACGAGAGGAGTTTTCATACCTCTCGAAACGTTGTGTAGTTATTTGTGTATCGATTTCTATGTTAACTGTTCTTTGTGTTTTTACTGCAGTGTTTCGTTTTTTGTTGAGGAAATTATTTCGGTTACAAAGTAGCTGCCTTTAAGGTAATTAATACGAAAGTTGCTGAAAATAAATTTGAGTATTAGTGTCAAATCACTAAATCACTATTTGAGATGTCGACCACTCTCATGAGGTTATTTAAATACAAATGTGTGGTGAAGGATGTGTGATGAGTGGTAGTAATGAGTTATGAGGTGTAGTCTTGTTACAAAGTAAGGCCGACTCTTCCTTAGAATGGGTCATTAATGAATAGCCCAATTACCAACGGAAATACAAGGACCATTGGCTTTACGTGACTTCCGAACCACGCAGGTGATTGTCTGATATGTCTAAACGATGGTGGGAGTTGATACGGGTATCATCAGATGATCATGAGACTATCTGAGCTGCTTTAGACCTATATCATCCTCAAAACCTGACCTCCATGAAGCTGGATTACAGGACCTAATATTCAAAACCATACCCAATTCAATGCCTTTACTGGTCATACGCAATTCAATGTTGTTGGCTGTAAATTGTTATGTCACTAGTATGAATTAACATTGATGACTTTGCAGATAAGAAGAACTTGTTGTTTTATGTAACACTTCCTCTAAGGAATTTCCCTACAACTACTCACGACGTTCTACTTGGTAGCACACTTGGTACTTGGTACCTACTTGGTACTTCTTAGAAGATCATCGTGTTGTTTTTCAGAGTTGTATGTTCATTTCTGAGGCAACTTTATCTACGTGCAATATTTGTCAATGTATGTACACTTTACACACACTGAAATTATCTCCAAAACAAACTGACAGTTTTGAATGTCAATATTGATAAGAGTGTACTAATCAATGTTGTAGAAAACTGAACTCTGCTACTTAGTGGAGTTCTAGTAGGAATTTTAGAACTAAGGTGAAGGTTTTTACGTTCCCAACAAGTTGCATTATGCTAGGTGTCTTTGGGGTATTCCACTTTTTGATATTTTTAGAATTCGAGTTACAGGAACATAACATTTCTTCGAGAAACACTTAGGGCCGTTTTTAATTCAGCCTTAACCGGTGTTAAAATTAGCCAACCAAGAGCTGGATATAGGTTGTTTACTTGTTGTTTGATTATGTATTTTGTTGTTACAGTTTGTATTTAGCTATATTAGTATAATGTGGACATGTTAAATTCAACAATGATGGTAAAACTATACCTTTATTGCGTGAATATCTTCAAATAATTGTTTTAAAAACGTGAACGTTGCGTGAAAATGTAAACATTGCAGACTGTAAACAACTTAACCGGCGCTAGTTAACCAGCTGCTAACCAGGCAATTTGAAAACGGCCTACAGTCTGCAATGTTTACATTTTCACGCAACGTTCAAAGTACTTACATGAATTATTTGAAGATCATTCATGCAATAATGGTATAGTTTTACTATTTGTACCGAATTTAACATCTACACATTATGCTAATACAGATAAATACAAACTCTAAAACCAAAATGCAAAATCAAAACAGACAAAGTAAAACTTAACCTAAAAAATATCCAGTTTCCCTATTGGTTGGATCCTTGTCCTAATTTTAACCACCGGTTAAGGCTGAATTGAAAAACGGCCCTTAGTGTTGTATTTAAAAATAATTTAAATAATAAAAGATAAGATAATACTTTTGAGTAAAACTATCCTAAACTTATCACAAACTATTATTCGGAACATCACAAATTAATACTCCCATGAAAGCTGCTTTCGTATTTCTAAAGTGATCTACCAGAGACACAGAAGTGAACAACTTTCAGGGAATACCTTTCGTTGCGTTTAAAAACATTTAAAAAAACATTTTTTATATTCTCAAAGTAAATGCCACATATGTTAGTTTGTAATAATATGAGCTTAATAATAAAACTACCACCAAAATTTTGACTTGTCTGAAAAATACAATTTTCCTTGTCAAATTAAAATTCTTCTTAAAATTAGGGCTTAGCAGGAGTAGCTTTTTAACGTAACCATTTTACAAACACTCACCTTTGTGGTCTAAAAAATAATTCACCTCACCTTAAAAATGACAAAAACGCTGTCCCAAAAACGACAAACAACTCAGATTCGAGGAGAAGCCCGAACTAACTCCAACGTTATTTAAGCAGTTAAAACGTCACCTGACAGTCTGTGAACATTTCAACAACTGTCTAAACATCTGCTAATTATTCACAAATATTAAGATTAATTGGCTCAACATGTGAACAAACAGTGAAATTGTCGAGTAGTATGGAATGTGACTACTACTACCGTGACCTAGATCTGATGTCTAGATTGGATTCGCGACCAGAATTCATTTCGCCACTGATGTGATGTACAAACGCACATGCAGTCAAATAAACATAGTACGATAAAGAAGTAGTACGTTTTGGGATTACTATAAAAATGTGAGCTCTGTGACTGAGGGATCCTTTTTAAAACAGAATAATTATTAGATATATAAAACAAAACGACAGTACCAGTCATTTGGTATGTCAGTTATGATTTTAGAATCAACATTTAAATTTGTTATTAACTCTGTTTTGGTTCAACACTGAATCTTAAACTGCTGTTTTCATATAAAGCATCTCTAAAACGTTTTTACTTGCACGAAATGTCCTTACAATCTGTTGTGAATCTAACAACTATATTTTAACGTCACAATATACAATATATTTGCATAGCATAATGGTGTGTAGCCTTTTTTTACTGACAGTTGAATCATTGGTGATTTTTAATTATTGATTTGTTTTATCTTGTCCGTGTACTGTTTTTAAAACTATAAAGAAGAAACACCTGCTGCTGGTGGTAAGAGCATAAATAAAATCAACTATTGGGGATGAACTCTTCATTGTATAACAAGAATTAACTAGGAAGAATAAATTGTACTAGTTTTAAGGATTAGAATTTGATACAGGCTAAGTTTTACTTGATAAACTTGATAACGAGAGGAGCTTACATACCTCTCGAAACGTTGTGTAGTTTTAAGCACAAAACCCGGTAGAAAAGTCTATATATTTCTATGTTAATAAGAAATAAGAATGAACTATTAAAACGGGTTTAAAGCACTTTCGAAGAGTTCTTTGGCATTGATGTTTTGATGTCCTCCGATAATTGTAAAATATTACTGTTGATAAAATTAGAAATGTGTTTCCTTGCTTGAAAAGGTAATTTGTTGAATAACTCTAATAACTTTCAAAATTTCAAACGCTCTAGTGACGCCTTACGTAAGGCTCATATTGCTGAATATTTAAGTATCTTAAAGTTGAATCCAAAACCAGATTTCCTAGAGCAATAAAACAGTGCAACAAAACCACTCACCTTAAAATTCGAAAACAATAAAGTTCACCTTTTTATCCTCCACTTATCCATACACCGAACCACAATTCAGACACAAAACACAACCAATAACCATTCACAATCACACAACAACAAATTGAACACCCGCAAGGAAAGCGACAAAGTGCGCAACGCAGAGACAAGCACTTCACTTCAACGTTAGCCGGAGACTGAATGAAAACTGGTTTGTTGTTGCAATGACTCACTTGACCCTGATGACGTTGCTAGATACGAAAGCACTTTCATCAGCAAACACTTGGCTTGGGTTATCGCTGACTGCTCTGGGTGAAGATCTGCACCGCGTTTGTGGGTTGGTTGGCCAGAGGTCAGTGAAACATGTTGTTGTGTTGTAAATATTACGCATAATAAGAATTTTTAGTTTTTTTTTGTGGTCGACTAACTATTCTTTTTGTGACGAAATTTAATGTCTTATAGGTTGCAGTTGTGGGGATCTAGTCAGTATAAAAATAAGCAAATAAAATTCCCTCTTTAGCTATGCTCTTTAGCAATGCAAGAGGTGGTTTGGAACGAATTAATAAGGTAATTAAACATATGTTTTTTGATACATGTAAGGTAAAGGTAAAGTTTGTCTTGTTTAACAAGGTGAAGTTAGGACTACAAAGTCCTCTCTACCTAAACGTCGACCTTTACCTAGCGTAACTGTATAGTCACATTACCAATGTAAGAAGTTATTGCGGGGATCGAACTCGCCTAAGCGGAGTTATCAGCTCCGGCACTATTCCAACCCACCATGGGTCTGCTAATCCTTAGCGCATGTAATGGCGTACTTAAGTAAAACGTTTATTTTTAAGGAAATTAAGTTTTTTAATGACTGGGACTCGTGGCGTGGTCCTGTAATCCAGCTTCATAGAGGTCAGGTTTTGAGGATGATATAGGTCTAAAGCGGCTCAGATAGTCTCAGTGATCATCTGATGATACCCGCATCAACTCCCATCATCGCTTAGACGTATCAGACCATTACCTGTTTGGTTCGGAAGTCACATTAAGCCGTTGGTCCCTGTATTTCGATTGGTTATTGGGTTATTAATTAATGAACCATTCTAAGGAAGAGTCGGCCTTAATTTGTAACATAACTCATTACTACCTCTCATCACATTCATCCTTCACCATGTATTTGCCTTAAAATACCCTCATGAGAGTGGTCGGCATCTCAAATAGTGATTTAGTGATTTAGTGAATGATCGTTCTAGGGAGAAAATGATAATTTTGACGATCCATCTCCTTTGCAAAACAATTACAACATAAACTATTAAACCTAATAATAACAGTCTTTTACTTAGACAGTTTTTTCTATTACCAAAATTTTACCCTTTAGTTATAAAATAAAAACAGTTAATCGATAGCAATGGCTTGGTAAATATTCAAATTCAACATTGTTTGTAGTTTCTGTACTAACCTTTACTATTTTCATAATAATTTTCATTCATATTTAAGCCAACTTGAAACCGTTACAACTAAGCATTTAAAATCGAAATACCATGAAATTATATCCAGAGGTAAACGTCTGAGGGAGAAATAACTATTTTCTTGTGTAAAATTGGTTTTTAATAGTACATAACCAGCAGTATTATACACAGCCTTGATTATTTACATTCAGAGGTTCTTTGAGGTGGGGTAACATAATATATTCATTATGTGAGACTTACAAAGTGTTAAATAAGAAATGGTTCACTTAACTATTTTGTAATAGGAGTTGGTAAAGTATTAAAATTTGAGCTTTATTTCAACGGGGACAAACAGAAGTCTGGAAAGTTAGAGCTATCGTCAATAGATAAGTAAGTTACAGTAAAACTGTTTTCATAGTGAACGTAACAACAATAATTAATCATAATAAAACGTGAGTGAAAAGTAAGATTTGATTGGATCCATGTAGAAACAATAACTAACATGTAAAAACAAGATTCAATTGGTTTTTGTCATTTCAAGATTGTTTTAAACTGAATACAAAAGACTACTTGGTTTTACCGAGACAACCATGATTCCTTACCATTTTTCTTTAAAAAATTGCTTTGGATAACAGTCTTTTGAAATGTTTGCTTAAGGAAAACAAATTCCAGATACACTGTATCAAAAACAAGAAACCAGTTTAATAGTGACATTCAAATGTGTATTAGAGTTTCCATAGGGTCATTTTAAAATTAGAAAACTAAACAAACATGTTCAAAAACAGTTAAATTCTAGGTTTTATAGTTAAAAACATCGAGCTTTTAGAACTTGATAAAGAAACATTAGTCATACTTATACACATTCAGGTTTGACACAATTTCAAGAAAACCCATTGGTAGTTAAGGAGGCTCTCTGCTTTGTTTTAGATGAATCCTTCCATTAAAAATCAATCAACCTTATAAGGGTGTGCAGTAGTGGCTGTGACCTTGAATTTCGTCCCATAGGAGCAAAGTAAAAACATTCATTTTCTTGGGACGCCACACGCCTACAGTTTTAATCGGACTGTTATGAAATAAACTTTGTTTTAAAGTGCATAACATTTTTAAGTGGTTTCGTTGAGCCGAATTTTTATTTTCTCATTTATTAAACCATGACATAGATCTAAAAAATAAAGAACCGTAAACTAATAAAATTTTCAAAAATTAGCCAGAGGAAACACTGCAGTACATTATTATCTTTCAAATAAAACTTAATTAAAAAAAATTAAAATTGCAGGCGTGAAGTGTTTTGTTTTTACATTGTTCTTATGAGAAAAACGAAATGTCCGACTGATACAGTCCACTCCTAAGGCAAATTGCCCTTTTTTGGTTGAAATAAAATCCCTGAAAAGTACATCTGGTCCAGTGTTTGCATCTTGTTGATTGTTTCGTTTATATAATTTTTCACTGTTCACAGTTACTCTGGTCGACTTTGCTGAACTGCTTAGGCTCCAGGGTCTCGTAGTTCGTTAGAACTGAAGTCGTGCTGTTGTAAAACTGAGTTTCTTCTTCCGGTGTCAAGGTCTGCTTCCGGCTCATCAGCCAACTGCAGTCTGGAACATGAGTTTAAGCTTAGACGTGTGCTTTGGTTAGTTAAAACATCTGAGGTAAAAGTGTATCATCGTAAAATAAAAACACCACAAAATTAAGAGTCAACTAGAAAGGAAATAACTTTTGTTTTAAATATTTATATCGTCACTGGGTTGTTTTATTCAGTTTGATAATGAAATATTGTCAATTTTCCTGGTATTAGGATACGTATGAGTAAAGGAAAAATCAGAAGCTACTTTTACCTTTAAATTACCTAAATTCGTTGTGGCCCATGCGTAAGTTGAAAGACGAAAGATAAAGGGCATATCTCAGGCTCTTTTATAAGAAGCCTGCAATTTTTGAAAGTCTTTTATAGAAAAAATGAGCATTATAAATTGATTTTGGAGTTAAGACAGTATGACCTAAGTGGTTAAGTTAAGTGACCCTACGCGGTTTATCATATGCCCTTGTGTTCGCCGTCATCATTATTTTGTTGGCATACAAAGGCTGCGCTGACAGTGTATGCGCTAGGCCTAACGAAAGCATTTTTATTTTGTTTTTAGACTCAAAGATAACTTTTTTCCAGTTAGGTAATAGTTGACTTTGGGATTATATCCAGTTTAGGGGAGACTTAAAGGTGCCTACAACGTCATACCTAAGTTCAGAGTAATGCAATTTGAACGGTTAAAATAAATCATTGTAGTAACAATACCGTGTCTCTGGTGTCGTACCGTACCCCATTTGTTGAATCATTGTAGTTGAAAAAAAACAAAACCAATAGGAGTTCGGAACCAACATTTCATTGTACAGTTTGTATTCAGATGACGTACAAAATAATCATGAGATATAACTCATAAGATATTATCCTAAATAGAAAAGTAATAAATAAAAAACCCCATTCACTTTGAGTGTTGCTAGCCGAATCGCCAAAAGAATAGCGTAGGGTCAAAGCAGTTCCCTTGGGAAACCTTAAACATTCAAAGCAGAATGGCAACTTTATTGGTCCGCCGAGGACCCCAACTATTCTCAGAGCTCGGCTGAAAGTACTTTACTTTGTTGTTTCACAACAGGATTTAATTTCTTTGTTCGAAGTTTGTTGTTAAAAAAAAGGATTCAAAGTTTAAAATATTGCTGCAAATACTTTGCATAGTTTAATTATCAGGAAGTTACGGCGATTCTGTATCTGTGATCTGATTGGTCTTCAGGTGAAAGGTTACGGTACCTAAAGTTTTACAGAGAAAACGAGCTAGCCTAAAGTAATCTGACCAGTCTTACAAACTCACAACATAAACATATAATTTTTTTTATTTTGGATGTCTTTGTTTTTGTTGGACAATTAGTTGGCTTTGTCACATGGGCCACCAGCCATGGAAAAGGTCATAGCTGGGAAACTCAGCCTTTTTGTTTGTGTGCTAGCCTACGGAGATGGAAGGGTGTGGAACAAGGTAAGAAAGAGGATGGGGCTGCCAGCATCATGCTTGGTCTGCGACCAGGATGAAGCATTGGATTTTATCCTTATCCTTTTAAACCAGTCGTCTCTAAACTGCTCTACAGAGGTCTTCTAGATCGAAACCGAGGGAACCAATGATATTCACTCTCTCTTCGGAGTCTTCTTCTGCCAATATACTCTTAAGAGTGAACCTTCTTTAGCTCGATTCTAAATAGTCCCACAGTAAAAAATGACATTACTATTTGAGATGCCGACCACTTTCATGAGGGTATTTTAAGGCAAATATGTAGTGAAGGATGAGTGTGATGAGTGGTATTAATGAGTTATGAGGTGTAGTCTTGTTACAAACTAAGGCCGACTCTTCCTTAGAATAGGTCATTAATTAATAGCCCAATGGAAATACAAGGACCAACGGCTTAACGTGACTTCCGAACCATGCAGGTGATGGTCTTATATGTCTAAACGGTGGTGGGAGTTGATGCGGGTATCCGCAGATGATCACTGAGACTATCTGAGCCGCTTTAGACCTATATCATCCTCAAAACATGACCTCCATGAAGCTGGATTACAGGCCACGAGTCCCAGTCAAGAGTGAAGTAAAGTCTTAAGAGTGATCCTTCTTTAGCTCGACTCCAGTTAGTCTTTCTCTCGACCCTTAGAAAGAAAATGTCGTACTATGTTGCCAAAATCCACCCAGCTTTAGCCATGATTTATTTTCTACAGGCCGACTTATAACTTATCTGTGATTTTTAAAGTCACTTTTCTTATGAAGACGAACGTAAATAGTAGATTTCGATAATTCGATAACTTTCTGATAAATGAATCAGGTGAATGAAGGTGAATGTTAGCAATAAAGTCTCTTCAACTCTTTAAAAATATGATGATTTCTACAAAAATATTGGCTGCGTAAATGAAGAATGTTTGGAATTACCGTAGTGGAGGATGCCGAGAAAACTGCCACAACCGTGGATGACTGAGTAGGTCTCGTAGTCTGTAGATAGCACTGTGTACGTGCCGCTCACCTCTCCGAAAACTAATTACAACAAAATCTCTTTAGTATTTTAAAAAAAGACATAACTTGTAAAATTATAGTTGCAACAGACAGAACCTTATCGGTAAAAGTCTAACCTATGAGCCGACCATAATTTGTGAGCAAAAGCCTTGCAAAAAGGTGTATTGCCGCATTTGAATCAATAGTTTAATTTAATCTAAGAATAAGGCCGATATTTTTAAAATATTCAGAAGAAAACTTAGGTTAAAACTGGGTAGATTGAAATAGGTAAAAATGAAATATATTAAATATAGTTTATGATCTCCGTTACGGTACATTAAAATATTATCTATTAAATTGATAAAATGGAAAGAAAGAGAAAAAATGTCAAATATTAAACTTGATGACAACAATAATAATTTTGGAAACCCATTGAATACCTACACTTTTTCGAGGCTGTAAATTTCTAGTTTGCTCAATACTGTGCTAAGGCCCATGTGCCTGCAAAATTAAAGACACATGGTCCCGGGATTGGGTCTTACTATGAGGAACACATGAATATATCATTTTCCAAAGGAAATTGGATAATAATATTGGCTTTGAAATGTAAAAATTTTATTTATAAATTTTTTTGTTTACTTGTTTAGTAGGTATTTTACGATGTTCCTTCTAAAGTTTGGTAATTTAAGTGTACAATATAGGTTTCGTGAAGCATACACGAGTGTCTATTCAAGTCCAACACACTCAGTTTGGTCTGTAAACTACCGGATACTTACTAGGAACTGTAAATTTAACTGTGTACTTCGCCTCGTCTTTGGATGCATCTTTGGGTATTGCATTGGCTTCTAACCTCTCCCATTGGTTAGAACTGAAAACACAAAGATAAACTTAATATTTATGTTATGATAACATGTTATTGCCAATAACTGAATCATATGTTATAACTTATCATAAGTTATTCTTTAATTGTGTTGGAATTAGGGTTTAACCCTAAACAACTTGAGGCTTAACAATTTTTCGTTGCACTGGGTTATGTTAACGTGTTATGATTTGGTAGAATCGCTCTAGATAAAACGTCTACGTCAATGTTGGCATCGCTATGAAACACTAGCGATACAAAAATATTTGAGCACCGTAGAGTAAACAAGATGAAATAAAGTGTTTCTTCTGTTGTCTTCCAGGTTCTTATAGAACAGAAAATCTTTTAATTAAATACAAATTAACCTTATTTGGTGTGTCATCTATTCTAAATAATACTTTCAGTTCTATGAAAAACAACGAGCAACTTCTAGTTAGCTTATTAGTTAAAGTAAACTTTCGAGTGGCCTAGTAACACACACACACACAAAGGAAAATATTGTTAGAGTCCATGCGTTTCTTCGTGACGCTTGGTGAGGGGAAGTGAGGGGGAACAAATCGATGTGTTCAAAAAGTACAGTAATAGCCTTTCCTCACAGTACGAGTGCCATGGAAAGTCTGAACAGTTGGTTACCCCCACCCTCGAAAACCCAGTTATAACTGGTTTTAGTCGTCAAAGTCAAGCGCCACGAAGAAACGCACGGACTCTACTACGAGTATTTCAATTGGCTGTGCATAAATAAGGGCTTTCGTGTTCTCTGTTACTGTTGGTCAGTCTGATTAACGGCTGTGTTTGGTCGTCCACCGCTCCGACCTAGCCAATGGGGCCTATTGGTGGCTGGCCAGACAGTAAGTCAGTGTGCAGTTGTCATTGGCCGTGGAAGGACTTGGTTTTTTTTTAGTTTCTTAAAGTTTTTGTAAATGTTGTATTGTTTTCTAAGCTGGCATAAAAAGGTTATATGGAGGTGAGTGACTGGTCAGCTTGCGCTGATTACTTTTAGACTAGCTATTTTCCTAGTGTGTTGGGTTATGTTTCACCTGAAGACGGAGTCAGATTTCAGATTCCGAAACGTCATAATTTGTTTCAGACAAAAACGATGGAAAATATAATATTTTAATTTCAGACTACGAGTATGTTGTTTATGACGAAGTATGCAAAAGGTTAAAAAAATTACCTACTTCTAAAACCCACTTATAAGTGAATTTACATAGTTTCAATACACTTCCCATGAGATCATTTTTATGTCACCCTTGAGAGTAGCTCTACAACTACGACCCAACCTAACATAACAAAAGTTGAATAGTACCGGTTCTGACTTCCCCTTTCCTATATAAGGTATTCTGTGTTCTGCTCTTTGTTTTCCAACCGATGTTTAAACCAGCTGTCCTTCACTAGGTTACAACAGCTGATTCACCAGGAATAAACACAGTAATCAACTGATGCTAAAACCTATTGTTAAACCAGTCATTGTTTGCTATTGACTTTTCAATTCACAAGCGTGGGTACTGTCAAGTGACGTTCTGTTGGTAAACCAAGGTGACATATCATTTCTTTGAAACCCCTAACAGTAAAATGGATGGATAAACTTAACTCTTACATAGGCTTTCGTGGCCGATGGCACAACTATAATCTAGTTATTCCGGTTCACACCGTGACAAAACATCGTAATAATCAGTTTTAGATATTATACTGTGGAGTATCTGTGGTGTATGGTGGGAGACTAAAAGATTAAATTCAACGAGAGTTCAGAAACACATCAGCCACACAAAATTCGAAGACGTTTAAAGGTCGGCCAATGCAGAGCATAGTTACAATATGAAATATACAGCAGAATTTGACAAAGCCAAAATATTGGCAACAATTCCACATTATTGCCCGAGAGTCATCAGAGAAAGTGCTACAGCCAATGAGAACATCGACAGTTGCCATCCCAGCTGGCTTACCACCAATAGGATAGCAGACAGCAATTATTTCAGTTTCAGCCAACCAATGACTAAAGATGGTACTCCACAGCGAGACCGAAATGTTTCAAGCTAATAATTATAATGTTCGGACGCAGTGTGACCCGGAAGAACTAGATTATAACATACGGATACTTTATAAAGGTTTTTCTCAAGAGATCCTTTAGTAACTTTTAAAATGAGGTGTAAATTAATGTGCGTGGAAAAAATTTAGGAAGATAATATTATTTCTAAAAATAACAAAGATTCGAACAATCGATATAAGCTAATATCAGCGATGATTCGAATACCGTTGGTTTTATACCTGAAGATCAGATTGTCGTGTTATTTGAGTTTCATATACTGAATAATGCCAGAATGGAATATGATTAGAATCCGTTTGCGATTCATAACTTGCTTTTCTATATCGGTACATACAAAGGTCATATTTATATAATGTTATGCACCTTGACTTGTCTAGACTGTCTGTATTTTATTTCATCACTAGAAACGTTTTGGTCTACAGTTTGAACCACCTTTTCCTGACGAGCCCTATTTAGTTCAAAAAGATTCAAAGGTCCGACTTGTAATGAACACAACTTTGGTTCAATTTAACAACGAAGTACAAAGCGACGAAAAAGGGTTTTATACGTGTTATCTAAATACTGCTGAATGCAAACTGACCAAAGTCCATTAGCGGGAAACGTTTTGCTTTGTCGGACAAAAGATCCAATCAAATTCAAGTCCTCATCGAAAATATACGATTTAGCAAATAGTCTTTGTCAATAATTCAATGATTTCAGGACAGATCATTTTTGGGAAAAATATCACCCATTATTTAGAAGCTCTCTTATTATTAAATCATTAAATGGGACCACTAAACGAATCCTTTATCATTGAAAACCAACAGTAATAGCTTTACAGACTAAATTTTAAAACCGTACAGACATTATTAAACCCTATATTTTATTTGTCGAAAGTGGGGCATCTCTGTACTGTAGGTACGTAAAAGCTTTGCAATATTTGGTGCCTTTACCTAACTTAGGCTCTGTATCTTTAATTTCACACTAAAAAAGGTACTGTAGTAATCACTTTACCATAGTATAAGTGGGCCCGTGGCAGTGTGGTATCGCGTGCGACTCAGGAGCTCATCACTCTGGTGGTGTGGGTTCGATCCCCGTTAAGTAGCTTTGCGGTACGCTAGGTGCAATTCGAGGTTATGTGATAAGGAGGACTGTGTAGTCCTAACTTCGCGTAGTTAAACAAGACAAATTTTACATTTTCTTCCACCATTGTGGTTTTCAAATGTGTTCATAAGTAAATTATAATAAGACTCCGGTCCCAATAACAAAGGCATCGGTAAGAATGGTCCCATGTATTAACTCAAGAAAGAATAGACCTCTTAAATTATAAAACAACATTATTTCCTTTTTTATACTGAAACAGTGTTTTTTAAGCATTCTAAGGTTATATGTACCGCAGAAAGTACCAGGTGTATTACACTAGCTTGAACTAGTTTGGATGTAAACAACATTTAATATGTCCTCTAGTGGGAAGTGGTTTTGTCCAATAAATTCTATCTATTCGCTGTTGTTTATATTCTCAATTGTATGCTAAAGCTTTGCATTTCATTACTGCAGCTTTAGCACTATAATTATAAACCTAAGGTTAAATTCTGGAGAACTGTACTTAATTGTAGATTGTCTATGAAATTTTATGTTATCTATGATTTCAAAGTAATTGGTTTGTTCATGCTTTGTTGGTGGCTTTCTGAATCACTGTGGCTTAGCTTTTTGATACATATTTATGGCACCATCCTTTTTGGCCACCAACTTGTCAGAATCTTAAAAAATAATGTTAGCAGATTTTTCCCGAAGGGTGGGTAGCAAGCCGGGAAGGGCCTAAACATTTACTCAGTCACCAGTCATCTGAACAACTGGTTTTATAATATTATAATTTGAGGCAATACTAATCCAAATAGTGTAAAGCAATAACATTGAACACAACTAGCAGTACTCAATAAACAAAGCACTCAATTCCGGTTTACACGGTGACCATAAAAGAGCTTACCTTGCATTAGTGGATAATGTAGCTTTGTGAGTTACCCTCTCTATCTCACCACTAAATTAACTAGTGACCAATGCAGATAACACTATAAGCAATCACTACGTTAAGTGCACAAATCACTAATCTTTAAAATACATGAGGTCAATAGCACTGTTTAGGCTAGGGCACTGGTAAGTACGGGGCGAGTCCTAAAGGCCGAGCAGTAACTACGTAAGATAGGAACAATCACTAACTAGGCGAGTGGAAGACTGGCACAGACTGGGTGAGTGAAGAACTGGCAACGATTAACTGCAAGTGCATGGCACTGTATTCACTAGGCGAGAGAAGAGCTGGCACTAACTGCGTAAAGGTACGACTGGCACTAACAAAGAGACAGGAGAACTAGCGCTGACTGTCCGATTGTAGGGGCACAGTACTGAATAAGAAAGGACTAGCAATTACCGGGTAAGTACAGGATTGGCACTACTAACTAGGCGAGATGAGAACTGGCACTTACTGGCGAGTCCGCAGTGCAGGACTGGCACTAACTGGACAGGAGGAGAACTGCACCAAACTGGGCGAGCGTGCGATTAGAACTAACTATAGGAGAGAAGAACTAGCACAAACTAGACGTGATGAGGACTGGCACTGACCGGGCGAGTGCAGGACTGGCACTAATTAGACGAGAGTAGAACTGGCACTAACCGGGCACGTGCAGGACTGGTACTAACAAGGAGGAGAATAACAGACGCTAACTAAACGTGGTGAGAACTGACACTGGTGGGCGAGTGTAGTACTGGCACTAACTAGACGAAAGAAGAACTGGCACTGACCGGGCGAGTGCAGGACTGGCCTGACACTACTGGCAGGTTTGGAAGGAGAAAGCTGAAGCTAGAACAGTTCACAGCCTCTAATCTTGCGTAACAAATCCTCTGCATTGTCATGCCCGGAGACGGTTCCGCTTTTAGCCCCCCAGCTGTGTGACCAAAGAGAAAGGAAATTAATACTTTCTTTTCATTATGTTTGCGAGAGTTTTGTTTTGGCACGAAGGGTAATGCCATGAAAATAAATCATAATATAATAATTATAGTAAATTAAATAATAGTTGAGCTGTAGTACGTGCTAGTTACTCGCACAAAGTTTTTCAGGTTGTAGTAAGATAAAAAAGTTAAAAAATTGATGCGTTTAAGGTAGTGTGTCCAATCCTTCAAATCACCAAACACAAATAAATAACTGTTCAGAACAATGTCTAGTAACATGGATGTACATGTCAATGATTTCATTAGAGTTTCTTATGGATATTCAAATTGCGTTTATTTTGCTCACCATGCTATATAACGAACATGAAATAATAACCGTTGAAAAAATCAATGTCAAATACAACTTTTAGAAAACAACTAACTACATCGTTATTTTTATCTCTGACAACACTTAAGAGAAATACACTTAGGACTCCCTATTTTGTTGCGCACAGTTGCTACAATTTCTAACCGATATAGTTTGAACATAAAACAGAAAAACACTTCGCTTCTTTAAGCATAACCATTTTACCTATGTAACTGTTCACATCCAACGTCTACGCAGAACACCACCAACATATTTTAATCTTCTTTTGAAAAGTTTTACTTGAGCCAACCCTACACCAAGACCGAGGAGAGTGATAATCGTCAGTGATAATCAGTCCTGACAAGACGAACTCACTGTCAGTCTCAATCAGACTCCGGAGTTTCAACTGAGCATTGGCTTGTCAGTCTCATCCTGCTCTATCCTCAGGACACCTTGGGCTCTACGTTGTCAGGTATCAGGACCATTCCCGTTAACTTGTCAGTAGCTGCTGTGTGAATAGGAGCACGAAACCTCTGCTCACGGCAGAGCTCTGAGCAGTGATCTGGGCCTAAAGCAGTGATGTGTTTGCTTGATGGAAATCATTTTAGGTCAAACAATTTGTATTACTGAATAAAATAATTTTGGGTGGAGGTAAACGGTATTTTTTATTAGCTTTGTCATCTAAAAGTTTTAAGGTCAACTGAAAATATAGCTTTGCTGGTCGAAAGGCGCCTGATAGGGCCATCAAGCGTTTCATATTGGCTTTTTGGTGTTTAAATTTGGTTCAGTATTAATCCAATATTAGAGCTTTCAAACACTATTTATATTTTAATTTAATTTACAACAGTTTAGCGCGAGAGTACGAGTCAAGTACTTTGATATCAGTCAACCTGATTTATATGAGTAAACCTTATTCTGATACAATGTGTCATCTGGTTAATTACGAGTATAAAAATGCGATGTATTGATTATTTCCAGAGTAAACGTAACACAACTCAGATCGATGGTCGACTACAAAATCGACTACAAATCTATGTATTTTACTACTCATTGTCTATTTTACTGCCTCTAAAAGCGTCATAAAAAGAGATAAAAGCTCAATAAGTGCAACATTGGAGCTTCTTTACATGTGTCAAAAGCAGTTCTAAGAAAGAGACCAGACAACTGTGATAGGCATAAATTTTAATATCAACTATGTGCACATGTTTTACCGTTAGTCGTAGCACAATTTCCAACAATTCTCGATATTGAATTAAATCTGAATATAAAATAGTCTTTAGTTATAAAACAAGCACTTATTACTCCTAAAAATGTCGGTCGAAATAAACCAAAGTTTGGCCAGTTCTAAGTAATAGCTACTCAATACTCAAGCCCTGCTAGAGTTGCAGTTGTTCCATTGAACGCTGTTGGGTTGAATTACTGCAACACACACCATGACTGGGTCAGCAGTTTCCAGCCCAGCATAAATTCCAGTAATGAGTAATGACGTCCACTCGTATAATTTGAGTACGTTTGGGTTTCTGGTTTTGCAACGATGTTGATGTTGGCTGTCTAGACAATGTACTTTTTATTTGTTGAGATACTACCGTAGACTTAGTTGGAAGGGAGTAGTTCCCAGGTTCTACAAATAGTTGAAAGTTTAACTCAGGCTTTTGTTCAAGAATGCCCCATTGACTTTGACTCGTGGCGTGGTCCTGTAATCCAACTTCATGGAGGTCAGGTTTTGAGGATGATAAAGTTCTAAAGCGGCTCAGATAGTCTCAGTGATCATCTGATGATACCCGCATCAACACCCACCATCGTTTAGACATATCAGACCATCACCTGCGTGGTTTGGAAGTCACGTTTAGCCGTTGGTCCTTGTATTTCCATTGGTCATTGGGCTATTAATTAATGACCCATTCTAAGGAAGAGTCGGCCTTAGTTTGTAACAAGACTACACCTCATAACTCATTACTACCACTCATCACACTCATCCTTCACCACAAATTTGCCTTATGAGAGTGGTCGGCATATCAAATAGTGATTTAGTGATTTAGTAATGCCCAAGGCACTGAAAACTCGTCTCAAATCAAACCTGATCTCTTAAGCATCCTATAAGACGGAAGAGTTTATGGCGTTCAATTGGGAGACTCTCAGATTGGCTGACTGACTAAGGACTATAGTGGTAAAATTGTAATGAATGGGAGAGAGTGAATGTAAAAACTTTATGTTTGGATGAGAAGTGAATATCAGAATTACAGGCAAATTCTAAACAAAAAACACTGATGATTACTATACATTTATTATGAAATGTTCGTGCAATAAAAGATGTATTTAATTTTTAGGCCTATTGATTTTAATCAACCTGTAACGTAAATATATGATCTTTTATAGAAATCTTAACCTTGGAGTTGAAAAAGTGTTTAAACATTTTGTTCCAGACAAGATTTACGCATTTATATACCAGTTTGAAAACTCACCAATACAATAAAATCCGATCCAATCAAGCCTGAATGATCAAACTTACCTTACAAAGACCTTGAAGTTAATTCCAACCCCACTTAAACCACCCTGAATCTGAAAAAACCGCTTATCAACCCTTCTCTTATCTTCTGCTCATTGGTTCTCTCGATGATCCTAACCCCAGCCAGAACTACACACCCTGTATCATCCCGTGTAGAGTATAAGCACCAGTTTAGCCAGTGTATGCACACACTACTGACAAAGCTGACACTAGCTGCTGACAGAGATGTATATACGTTGAATATACGCACCCAAGTTAAAAATTCTCTAATCCAATAAAACCCAAATCAGTCTGAACGATAAAACTCACCTTAGAAGATTTTGAAGTCAATTCCAATCTTACTAAAACCACTCTGAAGCCACCACACATAAACAAAACCTGATATTAACACACTCTTCTTAACTCCTGCACATTCGTTCTCTTGATGACCCTAACCCCAGCCAGCACTGCACACCCTGTATCATCCCGTGTAGAGTATAGGCAGAGTATGCGTGCACTGGACTGACCGACAGAGTGGGCCAGAATAAACTCAAGTGGTCGCTATATAAGTCATGTCCGGCCTGGCCACAAGGGTCACTCACTAGACCAGACAGAGGCTAGATCACTGTAATTACGTCCAGCCACGGGTTTATAGCTCGAAAGTGGAGAGAGAATTCGGGCTCTTGGGAAAAAGTTGTAGCACACGGGTCAGTGACCTTAGGGTAGAATGTGTAGGGTTTTTGAACGGATTGGAGTGATTATTTGTATTGTTTGTTTTTGTGTTGTGATGAAATTTTTCTAAGTATTGGGTTATTTTGTATATTACTAAAGAAATTTGAAGAAAAAAACACCCGGCAAGCGGGAGACCCGGGTTCAAGTCTCGGATTGGTACAAATATTTTTGTCTCAAAATTTCTTTAGTAATAAATAAGCTATTTAACGTTTATTCAAATATGGATCTATTGGGTTATATAGAGAATACAATTTAATTAGGTGAGTTTAGGAGCTGGTGGTCATTGAAGGTTCTATTCTACTCTCCTGCTTATATCTTGTTAACGAAAATTATAGTATAAAAATCGAAATGAAGTTAAAGGTAATGCAATTTGCCAAAACATTACTCTTTTGCTATCGAACATGTCAAAAGGCGAGAGGCCTTATGGTAATATTGCAAAGAATGTTGTTATTGAAGTAATTGAATTGTTTAGATGCAATCCAGAATATCTGAAATTTCAAGGCTCTAAAAATGAAGCTTACAAACTTGATAGTTACATTTGCCTTTTCACCAAAAAAGGGGTTTTAATAATCAAAAACAGTACATTTCGTCCAATTTTAATAAAATGTATGTTCTTTGATATCATACATTAAAATAATACAAACTATAAAAGTCCGTCAAATCGTTTGAAAATGGCGGCCGAACAAGGGACTTTTTGCTATAACAGCGAAATGAGTTTTCCGATTTTGTTGAAATTTAAAATGTATTTCTTCCATAATATATAGTATAAGGTTAGGTAAAAAGCCCTTAAGTCTGGGGCCAAAGGCCGAAGCGAGGTTGTGACTGGAGCAAAATAGAGTAACATGTTGCAAAGGAAATTCGATTCACTCACGCCAGCGGCGCTTAAGCACTTAGCCGCGTGTCGGCCTGGTTATGCTTTAGGACTGCCAGTATAAGAGCAAAGTTACTCCTTGAACGAAGCACACAACTATTTTTCTAAGTTTCGATATTCTTTGTTCAACACTTGATAATCAATGAAAACAAACGTGGCAAAGCATAGACGGGATACTTCTAATGCAAGACAATACAGAGGAAGATCGTGAATCAAAACATTTCATCAGGTCAAAGGTCACCAGACTAATGAATGACATTGACACACTTTGTCTGAAGATGATAAGATTTGTGAAGAAACAGCTGAATAAACCAATATCGTTTGAATGCTCGAAATTCGGTTTATTTCCTGTACACACAATCAGGATCACGTGCATTCAAATAAAATCATAAGTATTTTCGGTATAAGCTTTAAGTAAAGATACAATAGCATTAATTCAGAGTTGTGCGAAAGTTGAAATTCGTTATCACATGCCACAACGAATTGTCTTATTAAATATACTTGAATAGGTAGTTTTTCAAACGATACTAAAAGACAATTTTACTATTTGATAAGCCTAATTTATGCGTTAAGATTTCAAAAAGAATTGGAGACATTGAGAACGTTGCACACTTTAAATTAAGTATTTTATTGCAGCTGTAAAGATTCAAATCTGATTTGGTTCATAAAGTTTGAACCAAGAGCTTCTTAGTTAAAGTAAGCTTTGTATTAGCTGCTTGTTCTTATTGATAAATGAAGATACAAAATCTTCTTTTAGAATCCTTGAAGTTTCGCATACCCAAGGATATGTAGGTTTGGAATTGGCTTCCTAATGTTGTTGTTGCCTCTTCCTATCTTGATGACGACCCACTAAACCCCCCTTTGTCTTCATTACCCTCTTATTGACCTGACCATGGAACCACTTTTCAGTGTAACTTCATGGTCAGCAGGGTCTTTAGCTTCTCAGCTCATCGAAGATATGGTATCTAGTTTAAACGTTAGAATCTTGAAAGTCTATTCAGAGTCAAATGAGTTACATGAAAAAGAAAAGGTTTTGTTCCTTTCTTAAACGTTTCATTACAGTAACTTATTAATTAACCTTTTCAGTAATTTTTTAATTTGCGTTACTACATTTCACAGCTTTTAGTATAGACATGGTTGTGACTATACTTTAAAAGTAACTTTACTTGTACAGAGTTTTGTGCACATCCCAAATTTTCCACTACTTTAGTGAAATCGAATCGTAGTTTAAAAAAAGGAAGTCATTTGAAAACATGTTATTGGATCACGTTATTTATTTTCCCTTTAAGAAGAGTTAACTTTAAAGGTGTTTTCCCAGGCTTAAGAAAATCAACCTCTAACGCCGTAATAGAGATACAAAAATTATATTCGCAAATAATAAATGTTGTGTTCTTAGCAGGCAAAGAAGGTCTATTTTGGATAACATATTCTCTCAATTGTCTCGTTATTTTGAAGTATTAAACTATTTCCTAAAGTTTTGAACACAATTTTTAAACACTCTGTATATATACTTGTTTTTGTTTTCACAATATCAAGTAAGTTATTTATGAGGAGGTTTTAGTACCATGTATATAGGTTTTAAATGGTTTGAAAACTTGAGACCTTATCGCCCGCTTTAGGAGCTAAAGGGGCTAAAAGTTATTCAGCCAATATATTCAGCTAAAATGTATTCCTATATAGGTTGATCGAATCCCAAACCCCACCTCAAGGAGAAGTTTGAAATGTTTCCAACGTTCACTACTTGAAATTAAAATGCTACCACGAAACTAAAACCATAACACATTTATACTTACGTGTATTCACGATGAAAAGCAGCCAATATCATGAACCGAACAACATATTTTCCCAGCAACACTAGAACTAATCAAGCCTAACTGACATAACTTGATAAGCTATGCCCCAAGATTAGAACGCACACATCTCTACGTGTCTAGAAGCACTATATCTACAGAGGCAAGCAAAGCTAGGTATAATGTCGAGTGACAACTGACTATAGTGAATTGTCAGCGACCTTCACGGTCTATACACTCAGCAACTAGCGTGATGCAACATCGATTGTTGAATAAGTCGAGTATCGATAGTTGGGTTGTGTCGATTGTTGTGGGTATTGTTTAAGGGTCCGCCTCAGCTGCACGGTGAAGCTCAACGGTAGGGTCTGCAGCAATCCAAAAATACGGTGAGACTATTAAATTTAGTATTAATTTATTACATTAGTTTTAAAGATAAACAGCTGGACAGTGTTGATAAACAGTTGACAAAATGTAGTTGAAAAGCAATAACACTTGGAATTTTTCAAAGATTATTTGTTAAACTATAAAACTACTTATAGGAAGTTGGGCTCTGTACACGGGTCTGAAATCTCATCGAGCTTTCTAAAATACCATTTTTATTTACGTCAAAAATCCTTTGAAAGGTTAAACACGTACGCACGTAATCTCTTGCAAGTGCTCGGTTTGACAGTTAGGCCGCATCAGGTGAAAGAAGGCTCGTTGTTTAGCCAGTTGTTACGTGCGCGGTGTCTTGTGTTCTTTCGGCGGTCGAATTCAGCCTTTTTCCGAGGTTACTACTGTGGTGAACTGTTAAAAAACTATCATCTGCTCACAAAGTTTACGTCTTGAACATTTTGTGATGTTGTGTTATTGGAATGAAAGAAGTTGAAACAAAACTTAACAAACTTAAATAAGTATATTAGCAAATAAAGGTACACATGACTTTGCTGAGAAATTGCCACACATATAATACAGTATAGAATTAGCTACATGCATACTGGAAATGTTAGTTAAATATTCATCCAGGGAAAATTACACTAATTTTTCATGCCATAATCACTTCTTAAACGACACCTTTTGGTCTTAAATTAAAAATTTAGATTACCAATGATTCTCTCAACTGGTTGTAATTTCTCTGTCGATCCCTAAAAAATCGACCGAAAAAGTGGTCACAAACTTCGACTTATCGATTTAAGTAACTGAATTAGTAACTACACAAAAGTGAAAAACGGCTGGCAGAGCATGATGGTTGGACCACGCTCTACTGCTTCCATGCTCAACTCTCAAGGTCATGCTGTCCTTATCAGTTCTATCTCTACATAATACTTCCATCTTATCAGTGGTTGCTAACCTGTAGACTTCCTAGTTTGTATCGCAAGAAGGGGGGAAGAGGATGCAAACAAATTAGTATGGCTAAAGTTATTATAGATACCTCGTCAAACCATCCTACCTGAGTAATTCAACCACCGGTTTCGGCACCAAACTGATATCATCTTGAGGATCTTGAAGATCTATCGGTCATATGGTGTCGTTGGAAAATTTACACTTATACTTATAACAAGAAAGTACATTAGGAAACGAAATAAATTAACACACATAAAGGCTAGCCTGCGCAAACGAACCGTTCGAGTTGATAAAAAAACCACCAACTGAATTGATGAAACCAATGCGTTGGAAACATAAATCAACATCAATATATTGAAATTATTTTATCCAATAAAGGAGAGGACATGTTGCCTTTCAACAGAAAGAGGGGACACTGATATTAATTTGTTAAAACTTTTTCGGATGAATAGCTTGAAACCGATGTAAGTTTGTTTGTTGTTCAGTTTCCTGTGTTCTGTCTCAGCTGTCCAACTTTGTGCAGATTCCTTGTTTGTTCAGAATAATTAATCCTTTCAGCTAAAGCATAGGGATTTAGGCTGGCTTCAAAGTAATTCATAGATTGTGACGCTATGCTTTTGGTCAGATGTGCTTTTTATCAACCTTGTATTAAATTAACGTTAAATTTCTAACTTAAATATTTCAAGAAGACCATTTATTTAAGTATTTATTTAAGACCAATAGGAAATAAGTTACAACTGTTTAAATTGAAAAGGGAGGAAACGAGAGGAAAATAAAGGAAAGATTGTTAAAATCCAATCTGAAGGACAAGAAATTTCTCGCAGTTAAAGTTTATAACAAGGATTCTCTGAAAAGCTCTTTAACGGCTCATTAGACCACCAAATTGATATTCCTCTTCAAGTTTCTTCTTCCGTCATTGGTCTGTCATCTTTATTTATGATTTCAATAATATTTTATTCATATTTCAGCATTTGGTCAAAGTTGAAATAGTTCAGTTAGTTCATCGGAGTATTAAGAAAATTGTAGTTTGTTGATTGCATTACAACTATCAGTTTGTTTCCTCTAATCTAAAGATTAAAAATAAAGTAGTATCATTTGCAAACAGGAGATCTAATTTACTTTAGTAGCCTAATTACTTTTATTCGGGAAACTTTAGGACAGTTTTAAATTGTATGAAAACTATGATAGTTAAGATGTTTTTAAAATGAACATGTATTGCGTTTTTTTGCAGTAGAGAAGTGGTAGTGATGCAAATGACATTGAAAAAAAGAAGAAATAAAGCTCATAGCATGGTATGAAGGACTCAAAACAGGTCAGAGAAAACTTAACTGTATTCTGAAATACTACACATGTGTAGGTGGCCCAAAATTCATACATAAGGTTAACAATCAGCTAACGTGATTAACCGTGTAGGGAATTTTCCAACTGACCCATTCATCAACACTCTGAAAACTTTCATCTCCTGTCTGTGATTGGCCATCCGCTGCTCCCTGCCAGCCAGCCAGTCAGTCGGTTGAAAGCTGACCTTGGACGTGTTCACGTGTTCTTTAATCGTGTTTTAATTTCTCAACAATTTTGTGCATGCTGTGTTCTATACTAGTTGTTTTAAAAACGAATAAATTTAAATCGGAAAAGGAAAAAAAGAAATATTTCTGTTGTTTGGTGGTGGGTGGCTGGTCAGATTACGCTGATTACTTTTAGGTTAGCTATTCTCCTAATGTTTTGAGTTATGTTTTAGTGTACCTTCAACCTGAAGACGGGATCAGATTTCAAATCCCGAAACGTGTTGCCCTTCTTGTTCAATAAAAACAATGGATTCGTCCATAAAAATCTTTCAACCACATTTTATTTGGAGTATTGTCTAATCAACAATCAAGATTGGTTTTCAGAACTCGTTTATCAAAAGAATTGCCACTCACCAAAGCTTTGATTGAGGTATCTTTATTCCGCGAATCACCTGATCAAAAGAGCTGTTGTTTTCTAACGATCCATTGTTTATCGCGGTGTTGTAACGAGTTCTTTGTTTCTAAAGATCTGAAGAATGTTTAATCGCCACTGATTGGAAATATCCTTCTTATGTCCATTTGTAATTCCATTAATTGAATATTTTAGCTTTAAATTAACTGTGATAGTTGATGTCGAAGGGATAAATAATTGGTTGCAAAAAAGATCCTGTAAAAGTAATTAGCTGTTTTCTTTTTAATTCTATAGCCAGCTCAATAGAGACAGTATGAGTATGTCACAATGTATGTTTGAGATAGTGTATAAGTAAATGTTTTATTGTCTGAGCATTTGTTGCGTTATGCAATATTAAGTTAATTTTTAAAAGTTAAATCTCCTCAGTTAAAATCCCAATCAGAAATGATTAAGTATAATTTTCTAACATTCATTCAAATTGTACCACTCTTGTCCTGTAGTGCCTTAAACTTCTCTGTATTGTATTGACATTGTGATACAATTTACAGTTCGAGAGATACATTGTGCCACACTGTATAGTTCGAGAGAGTCATTGTGACAAAATGCACATATCCAGAGAGACATTGTGACACAACGTACAGTTCAAGATAGAAGTTGTGACACAATGTACATTTCTAGAGAGATATTGTGACTCAATGTACAGTTCAAGATAGAAAATGTGACACAATGTACAGTTCGAGGTAGACATTTTGACAGAATGTATAGTTCGAGAGAGATATTGTGAAACAATGTACAGTTCAAGAGATACATTGGTGACAAAATGTACAGTTCGAGAGAGACATTGTGACAGAATGTACAGTTCGAGAGAGGCATTGTGACACAATGTACAGTTCAAGATAGAAGTAAGTTCATTCTTGAACTGTACATTGTGTCACAACTGTTGTGACACAATGTACAGTTCAAGATAGAAGTTGTGACACAATGTACAGTTCGAGAGAGGCATTGTGACACAATGTACAGTTCGCAAGAGACATTGTGACACAATTTACAGTTCGGGAGAAACATTGTGACACAATGTACAGTTCGAGAGAGAGAGAGGTCTGGGATGTGTTGAGCTTTATCTCTTGAAGTGTCTTTGCTAATCGGCTCAGCATAACTCGCATGTTAGTTAAGGGAGATTAGTACCACTCTAGTTTAGCAGACGTAAGCATTTGTATTTTTGACTTAAGAAATAGCTAAGAGAGCACTGTTTTTGTTTATGAGTGTAAAGTATGACTAGGGTTGTTTACTTTTTTAGTCAATTAGAAGACCATGACGTTTGTTACAAAGCAAGACGTAAAGAGATTCTACAAAATTACCAAGTATGGAAACCCGTTTCATGGTAACACAGCTTCTATCCAACTTCATAATCCTCACAACAGAACCCGAATTAAAGCGTGACACATTCAATTGTTACTTAAATGACTAATTCTTTTATTTATTCATTCTTGAACCTTTAAACCAAAACTATACAGCACAACTTTGGTACTACACAGATAAATTATTATTATTTGTGCTACGTTAGTTATACTTCAAAAATGAGACGGCGGTTAGCCTTACTGAGTTGTATATTTCTCAAACGGGGTACAGTTTTTGAAGGCGTCTCTTAAATCCATGATTTACTTAGACCTCCTCACGTACGTATTATTGTTACTGAAGCTTCAAAAAAAACATTTATTTTGAATGTAATTAACAGTTTTAAGGTGTTATACAGATTAAATTGTTGACTGTAGCGTATATTTATGCAAACGAATACTTTGGTTAAAATGTCTTTTGCACGCTTGAAAATTAGACCGGAACTATAAGGTTATACGTGTATTTTAACTTTTATTTAATGATAAATCCTGGTTTCTATGGTTAAAACAGAAGTAAACTAACATCAAAATTTGACAGTTATATATTAACATTTCATTTGCGCACGTTGGAGAGCAAGCAGGCTGTCATAACTCAAGGGGAAGTAGATTTCAGTAAGTTAGATTGGATTTAACACAATAACGCTTTCTGCATTCAATAAAATCGTAGGGCACTAAAAAATAAATTTGACATTATCTAGTCAAAAGAATTCAAAAATTGTAAGTCAAACAAACAAACCAGAAATTTCATTAGTCCAGGCAGAATCTTTCTGTGATCCAAAACACGTTTCCGCGAGTGCGACTCAAAAAAAAAGGACTACAAAGTCCTCTCTACCACTAAACCTCGACCTTTACCTAGCGTCACCGTATTAGTCACATTATAAATTGTAAGTGGTGACTGCGGGGATCGAACCCGCACTACCGGAGTGATGAGCTCCGGAGTCGCGCGCGATACTAATCCGCCACGGACTCAATATGACTTCAATAATTTATTTAAGTGCTTTGAACGTTGTGTGAAAATGTAAACATTACAGACTGTAAACAACTTAACCGGCGGTTAGTAGTTAAGCAGCTGGTTAGTACGCATTTGAAAAAAAAACGGTCCTAACATTGTCTTGAATGATTTCAGATGCCAATGATGGGTTGAAGATGAAGTTTTTTAGGCTGAACAGAAGTTGCTGCTCCATTTCTCTTCGCTCAGGCTGCATTCTAATAGCCTGGTACTTGATTGTAAGTTTTACCAGTAGTTTACGTACCTACTTGAAATTTAGAATGTTATTTCTTAGGTTCCTGCCTGAAAACGGGGCCAGATTCCAGATTCCGAAACGTCGTCTTTCTTCTTCACTAAACAGGTTGAAAGACATCTGCAATAACGTTTCACTTTTAATTAATTTAAAATCCTAAGAAAAACCTTTTGACTTCAAGCTTGATTTTCGGAAAACATATTTTTTAAGCCGATAGGTCAGGTTGCATATCGTATTAAATTATCTAGCTAGTAGAGCAAAATATCCTTTACAATACCGCAATTCAGGCTCTCTAACTTAGATTACCGGTACCTCAATAAAAGTTTAAGTTTTTAAATAATATTAATAACTTTTCTTATTGTTTTTAGATTATGAGTGCAGTTTACCTTATTATCTTTCCCTTTAAAGGAAAACGACAACCAGTCGAAAAAGAGAAAGATTTAGAAGCTTGGTTTCTAGCTGAATACGGTACGTAGTTATAAGAACATGGTTTATACTTGAGATTATTTTGTAACACTTGTAGCACAATCGATGTCGGTCTTGGTCCACCTGTAATATGATCTGTTGATTTCATGTTTCAGGTGACATCATATCAGTCCCATCTGCAGTAATTACCATCATTGTTGGGGTATTGACACTTGTCGGAGTTTATGCGGTAAGTTTGAGTTTATTTCATAAACAAATAGTTTTACGGAAAATTTCCACTTTTTTAGTGAACACGAAAAACAGGACGTTTTGGGATCTGGAATCTATTCCCGTCTCCAGGTGAAAAGTAATTTTTAACAAAACACAAAACTTGAGCTAGTTTAAAAGTAATGCAGTGCAAGCTGACCAGTCCATCCAAGTATAAATAGGTATTTGTGTGGTCTCTCCTACAGGTGAAATTTAAATTTGTTTTCTTTTTATGATACGTAGGCCTAGTATGACTGGGACTCGTGGCGTGGTCCTGTAATCCAGCTTCATGAAGTTCAGGTTTTGAGGATGATATAGGTCTAAAGCGGCTCAGATAGTCTCAGTGATCATCTGATGATACCCGCATCAACTCCAATTATCGTTTAGACATATCAGACCATCACCTGCGTGGTTCGGAAGTCACGTTAAGCCGGTGGTCCTTGTATTTCCATTGGTCATTGGTCTACTAATGAATGTCCCATTCTAAGGAAGAGTCGGCCTTAAATTGTAACAAGACTACACCTCATAACTCATTACTACCACTCATCACACTCATCCTTCACTACATATTTGCCTTAAAATACCTTCATGAGAGTCATCGGCATCTCAAATAGTGATTTAGTTATTTAAAACTTGGTTGTGAATAAATGTGTATTTGTGTGATCTCTCCTACAGTTGAAATTCATTTTTTTTCTTTTTATGATATGTAGTATAACTCCCAGGAAAAAAACTCGTAAGTCTAAAGCCGAAGGCCGACGTGAGGCTGTGAGCTGAGCGAATAAGAGTAACAAATTAGATTGCTGTTTTTAGCAATCGGTCCTCTACTTGCTCGCAGCTGTCATCTTGTTCGCAGTCTACATTCTGGGTTACATTGGACTGATGATCTGGTCAAGCATTCTTGGATCTATTATTTTGGGATTGTTTTTTCTTCTCTCTGTTGGTAAGTGAGAACATAGTCGAAGACATGTTAACTTTCTTCGTTTAGAGTGAAAGCTATGTCCCTCTTTCTTTTAATCTCAGTAAACATGCCAAAAGAGTGAACATAATAAACTACAGACAGTAACATTTCTTAGATAACTTCGATATATATTTTATACATATAGACTTGCCGGATGTGTTACGCTTGAACATAATTTAAATTTAGACAACTTCAAGGTTGCGATGTAATGGGGTTTCGAATGAGTATTTCTCCTTGGTGCTTGATGTGGAACATTACATTAATTTTTTTTAAGATCCGAAAGCGGGCTGGACCTTTTACCATTTTTAACTATACAAATTGAGTTTTAAATGTCTCCCCCTACCATCACCTTTGGAAAAGGAAATATTTTTAAACCCCTTCGGCAAACTTTTTATTGGATCCTGAAGTTTTTGACGTACATTTAAACCCACCCTGTATATGTTTATCAAAGGTAAAGAGTATTTTAAGGGAATATGTTAGTAAACTAATTTCACAGCAGAGCATTTTGCAACTAAACATTTACTTTTCACTTTCTTGTTATTTGTCACATTTTCACCAACTTCATTTATATTTTCAGGTATAAACACCTATCTCTTGTTGGTTTTGGCAAGTGGTTGGCTGGAGCTTAATGAAGGCAGAATTTTCCAAGATAGTTTACACATTGAAGAAGAGCTGCAAAATGTCCAATAAATACTCAGAACTGAATAAACACGTACACTTGATACAAATGAATACTTTTAAATACAACAGCTAAACGACACAGCTTGACGTAGGTTTTGTAAAACTTTATGTACGAGTATTTATACCTTAGCCTTTTAGTTCAAATTAAACGCTTATTATACGCTCGTGAGAAAGCGTATAATAGTTGACTGGGACTCGTGGCGTGGTACTGTAATCCAGCTTCATGGATGTCAGGTTTTGAGGGTGATATGGGTCTTAAGCGGCTCAGATAGTCTGAGTGATCATCTGATGATACCCACATCAACTCCCACCATCGTTTAGACATATCAGACCATCACCTGCGTGGTTCGGAAGTTACGTTAAGCCGTTGGTCCTTGTATTTCCATTGGTCATTGGGCTATTAATTAATGAACCATTCTAAGGAAGAAGACTACACCTCATAACTCATTACTACCTCTCATCACACTCATCCTTCACCACATATTTGCCTTAAAATACCCTCATGAGAGTGGTCGGCATCTCAAATAGAGATATAGTTATTACATTATTAATACGGGTACATACCAAGAACACATAGCAATATGTATATTTGTGCTAAAGAATTGAAGCAAAAATACTTCTCACCTATGGAGAGAAGTTAAAAGACTATGTAAAATAAAACCACCTTAGACTCTGGTTTTAAACATGTTATACAGGGAAAAGATTTACTGGATGTTTGAGAAGAATTAACTTTTGATACTACTGCTTGAATAGCTTTTGGATTACTTTACATTCTTACTATAAATAGGCTTCATCATCCTTAGTTCACAGTTTGCTTTCACCCTAAGTTAGTTGAAGTTGATAACTCCCATAACGTTGAAAGCGCCGATTACCACGGTTATCTAAGTTCATTTGCGCATGTTGCGGGTATCGTCATGGATCGAAAGGAGTATAAAACGTCAAGAGAAAGTAGTAAGACACACAAAAACATGGTGGGACATGGACTGGGACTCGTGGAGTGGTCCTGTAATCCAGCTCCATGGATGTCAGGTTTTGAGGATGGTATAGGTCTAAAGCGGCTCAGATAGTCTCAGTGATCATCTGATGATACCCCCATCAACTCCCACCATCGTTTAGACATATCACACCATCATCTGCGGGTTTCGGAAGTCACGTTAAGCCGTTGGTCCTTGTATTTCCATTGGTCATTTGGCTATTAATGACACATTCTAAGGAAGAGTCGGCCTTAGTTTGTAACAAGACTACACCTCATACCTCATTACTACCACTCATCACACTCATCCTTCACCACATATTTGCCTTAAAATACCCTCATGAGAGTGGTTGGCATCTCAAATAGTGATTCATAGTGATTTGTCTGGTAATTTTTGAATGATGAGAAATAGTACAGTTCAAAAATAGCAATATGCGACTTCAAAGAAGATTTATTTGTCACCATTTAATGGCCTCAGTCTTTGAATATCTTGATGGTGTTGCCAAGAGAGACCAGGTTGACATCCTGACGGTCACTCCTGACCGTCAACTCCCTGAGGAGGCTCGGTTCCGGAGGGAGGTTCTTCGTGCGGTCCAAGAACTCCAACTCCTGAGAGTAACTCCACACCACCACGCATGCGTAGAAGAAGAACACTGTAAAAGGGAAGTATTGTTTGCAGGATTTTGTTTAAAGCACTGCACATCTAAAATCAGGTGAACTGGAAGTATACCTAAATGTAAAAGTATTCTTTTTATATAAAAAATTAATTAACGAAAGGCTACTGCCGACTTGAAACATAAGCATCACAAAGGAATTTGGTATTTTTGTAAGTTTAAACTTTTGTCTTCTCATTTACTTTAGTTGCCAGATTACAGTGTATTTAAGCTTGATGAAGAGTGACAAGACATTGTTATATTTACGTTTGAAGGAGAAGGAGACGATGAAGGTGCTATGGCTTCCTCCCACTGCGAGCTTCCAGATCATGAGTACGACTCGAACCAGAGTGAACATGAGGAGGACCAGTGCCGCCCCTTTCAACACTCTGTAGGCATTCTGCACACATCAATAACCCGAGTCAGATGATAATCAAAGATCAAATTGTTCATTGTCTAGCTAGTTGACAATTTGATGATCAAAAAGTGACTTGGCAACGAGAAACAACTCAGTGCACGAGCTCTAAAAGCGTTCTGTCCCCATGAACTCAGAATATAGAACATGAACAGTGTTGTAGAACACAGAGTTTATAGTACCTGTCGGCCATTTTGTTTTTGTTCTATAAGAAATATGTAAAAACAAGCATTTTATTAAGTCTCCTCCTGCCTACAATTTTCATCAGATCTTTTGAAATATTTTTTTTAAGGAGATGGGGATCTACTGCAGTTACTTTGCTAACCACTGTTTCGAAGATTATACTAGTTTCATAGTAAACAAACAAGTAGTTCTAAACATTACTGTAAATTGATGACATGGTTTTATGAGTGGTAATTCGGCTCAGTGAAGCCACTAAAACATTTAATACATCTTAAACTTATTTAAAAAACAATTATATTGAGAATATTGGAGGCGTAGTAAATCTTTAATACACCACCAGCTTGCACTTGTTGGGGTTTCCAGTTAAACTAAAACACTATTTGAGATGCCGACCACTCCCATGAGGGTATTTCAAGGCAAATATGCGGTGAAGGATGAGTGTGATGAGTGGTAGTGATGAGTTATTAGGTGTAGTCTTGCTACAAACTAAGGCCGATTCTTCCTTAGAATGGGTCATTAATTAATAGCCCAATGACCAATGGAAATACAAGAACCAATGGCTTAACGCGACTTCCGAACTACGCAGGTGATGGTTTTGATATGTCTAAACGATGGTGGGAGTTGATGCGGATATCATCTGATGATCACTGATACTATCCGAGCCGCTTTAGACCTATATCTTACTCAAAACCTGACCTCCATGAACCTGAATTACAGGACCACGCCACGAGTCCAAGTCTGTAATCCATCATAACTGTACTAAACGTTTCGCTCATTTTGCAATCGAGCATCGTCAGTGGACTTGCTGAGACTGGTTCAGGTTTTTCTGGGGAGTTCTGCCAAAATTAAGGAACACATCGGATCATAGTCGTGACTCCGGGCACTTAAGCCTTCGTTCTCATCTAGTAGTACATTTTTTGCTTCCCTTTACAACAGAAAAAATATACTTACAAAAACCAAGCTATGAGGATGACGACCCCCACCATCAATAAAAGAGCACTTATTGCAGCATTTCCAAAAATTGCTGCAAAATATATTAAATATATTTAAAAAATTACGTAACAAAGAATCTAGTTAAGTGTGGACAAAGATGCTCATGAAAACTAATATCAACCTACTTCTCCTGTTCTTTAGTCAAAAAGTGTATGTAATATGTATATTTTATAAAATGTAAAATGGAATTTCCGTAATGGTGTCGTGTGACTGTTACTTACACACTTACGTACACTTGTTACGTACACTTTTACTCCAAAGTGTCGCTCTTACTTACCACTGGTAAGCACAATTCCTCTTTCTTCCAATGTCTCATCGTCTGACACATCAATCAGATGGGCAAGGGCAGCAATACTGGTAATCTAAAATTGAACACGATTTATGTAAATAGTTTTAACGGCTATCAGTCAGTAAATATGTTGCTTGTGGTCCCCACCGACAAGTTATACATAACTTGGTGAGGCAAAAAAGATGTGATAAATTTAAAACATAATAAATAAATATAAGCTCGTTTATTTGCCTCTGGAACTTGTGTGGGGAAGTTCAAATTCCGCTCTTGGCGTTTTTTTTACCGCAAATACTTTTTTATACTTTCGCAGTCCACTCATGGCCGGTGTCACAACTATAATCTAGTTCTTTCGGTTCACACTACGTCCAAACTTCACAATTAGGTTGAGATATTTCGGCCTCGCCAGTGACGGAAGATAGTACTCCACAGCGAGGCCGAAATATCTCAACCTAATTATAAAGTTTGAACGTGGTATGTAAACAGGAAGAGCTCGATTATAATTGATTAGTTAGATTTTCTCCTTTTTTCCCCTTTTGGGAAGCATACATGGATTACAAAAACCACCTCGTACCGCACATTATGCTTAGGTAGACATAAGTTATAGTTTAGGAAGGTCTTCATAAAATAATACAAAACAAAGCTAACAAACGACAGCAATGAACACCAAAACAATTCATTCATCATCTACAAATTTCAAAAGTATTCAAACTAAGGTATTACAAGATTAAGTTTGGAAACTACTTTGAACGTCTTATGAACGAGTCAAATCTTTAACCAACCGATTCTTTACAATATTTGTTAGACCACTATTGCTTACTTACCGACACAAATAACCCAGCCAGAAGAGTTCCAATAGACAAGGAAAAGAAATGGCAACATGTCTCCACCATAGTTTTAGGCCTGAAACGTTTAAAAATTATACATTTTCATTAAATTAAAAATCTGTATTAGATCAGATTAATGAAAACACCATTAAGGTTAATATTATGTACTATAATTGTTAAAGGCTTTTACGGTAATTTTTTCTTTCCTGTTACCAAAATATAGACATATTTTAAACTCTTTTTAAAACTCTTCACATGTTTTCACTTTCTATTGTTTGGAGAAAATATGGTTCAATTTTGTCATCTTCACTTATGCCCTAGTAGAAATTAATCTAAGTGCTTGGTCTTAAATGAATAATTTTTAACTGATAAAAGAATAACAACTACATATTGTTTGAGAACTTGAGCTATAGCTTGGAATATAAATATATAACTATAATTAAGTCAATTGAAACCCAAAGGTCAACTAACTTGCCAAATTTTCCGCTGGCAATGCAAACATTAATTTGTGTTGCCCGTAGCGTTGCAGTTTTTTAATAGCTAGCGAAAAGTTTGGCAAGTTTTATTTTTTTCAAAGTATTAGCTTTTATGTTTTAGTTAACTAAATTGTTGTAAATAACTACAATAGTCTCTAAATGTAAATGTTTTAGGGTAAAACACCTTTTGAGCCAAACATTGGGTAAATTCATCGTGGGACATCAAAGTTGCAAATTTGGGTCGGACATCGTTTTAAATCAAAACCATGTTGAAAAAATCTGTTGTATTGAATCGCGTTGTCATAGGCAACATGCATTGTTGTTTACCTTGAACTTAAGTCAACGGAAAATTCATATCGTCGAAGCATTTAGTTCTAAAAAAATACAGAAATATTTTTGTAGTTTAGCCTATTACCAAATAAATTTGAATACAAAATGTGACAACCGAACCAGAAAGTGAGAGATCCAGGTTTGAATCGTGTTTTGGTCCATTTTGTCTTAAAATTTCTTTAGTGAAAAATTAGCTGTTTAGTGTTTATATAAATTAAGTAAGATCTTTATCTATGCCTATTTAGTCTGGATTATAGTTACCGAACCTCGTAAGTTATTCGAGTAGTAGACGTGGATTTTGCTTACCTATATAAAGGCCATTAAATTTATTCGCGTTACGTGCATATCAAACATTTTTCTTTACATACTAGAGATTTTGTTTTAAAACACTATAGCAACCCCAAGTGTGTAAACTATTAAATGTTGAATTCCGCACTGACAACTTTCCATCAGAAAAACCGGTCAGTTGTTTAACTTCTTTAACTGTTTGTCTTTAACGAATGTATCGTATAAGACCATCCCTGAAATTTTAGCGGATCCGTTTGGAATCGCGCGCGACTCCGGAGGTCGTCACTCCGGTGGTGCGGGTTTGATCTCCGCAGTCACCACTTACCATTTGTAAAGTGACTATACGGTGACGCTAGGTAAAGGTCGAGATTGAGTGGTAAAGAGGACTTTGAAGTCCTAACTTCGTCTCGCTAAATAAGACAACCTTTTTTTAGTTTCTAGCCATTCGAAAACATGTTGTTTACGCCCGTAGACGACATATTACACGGTCATGTTTTTTACCGCCCTTCCTGCGCAGTATTAACCGCTGTTAGTAAGTAAAATGGGTTTCTCGGAATGGTTTCAGTCAGTAATCCTGCCTGACAAATAGCCGATATGTCGGCTTGCATCTTCCCGTTCTTCTTGAAATCCTTATGAATGTCCTGAAAAGAAGGATTGTCACAGTAACTCTTCATATTTATGTAAAAAGAAACATAATCTGAGGGATAATTAATACTTTTGTGAGACCTTTTTGGGATCTACTCATTTTTTAATGTTCAAATTCGTGTTTTTTTAAGACGTGTTATTCTAAAAACCACGCTTATCGTCTTTGTGACATCGAAAAAATAATTAATCAAACTACCGCACGCAGCTCTACCAGTGGTGCTCGGGGCAACGAAACTTCGCCACAAACTACTACCGTATCCTGAAACGAGCGCCGTCGCGAGCAGGGAAAGGGGAGCACTTTGATCTTTCGCCCAGGACCAACTCGAGAGCGCTCGTCTCTCTGCTCGTTCAAAACCTAAAAAACCTTATCAGGCAGGAGTTCAACTCGTCAACAAGTGCCAAATTAAAGTAAAATTGCCCAAATGCCTAAGGCATTTTAAGCTCGTCTCAAAAAGGCTTTCATCGCAAAAGCATTTTATGGCACCGACGAGTTTATGGCACACGACTGGTAGAACACATTAGAAAACGGCTAATTCAACTACGGGGCTAAAGTGGGAAAAATTCGAATTTATGAAACGTGTGATTGGAAATTCTGTATGTTTGAAAGAGATCTAGAAGAGTGCGAGTGGAAAATTTTAGCTACTAATAACTGACGATTGTGATGCACGTATAATGTAATCATGCAATACATGATTTATTTATTTATAGGATAGGACGTACCGTGCGACGTACACACTATCGGACAAGCTCCGTTCTCCCTGCTCGCGACGGTGCTCGGTTCGGGGAAGAGTCCGAGAGTGTGATGCCGGCTTAAGAGTATATTTTCTGACTTGATGACCGAGTTGGTAGTGCACGTGACTGCAGATTCAGAGGTTCGAGCCCAGCTTCAGCCAACGTTCAGTAGTTAATTCGTCGCTAAAGTCACCGCACAGCATGTACAACCCCTCAGTCACAGGTTCATTAACTAAAAAAAAGAAATATTCACATTAAACTTATATTACAACTAAGAGGTTGAGACGAGCGTGGCACTAAGAGATACAGCTAGAGGAGGAAATATTACCTAGATATCTGTGAAAGGCAAGCGGCTTAGTTCAGTTACATGTAATCCCTCCCAGACAAGGCTCCAATATGTCGGCTTACACATCCCTTTCTTATCTTTCAATAAAAATGTATTTTGTACCTTTCACAAATTATGTTATGTAAATAGAACACTTCATAGTTGTGTTAAAACAAGTTTCTCTTTGTTTTGCAGTTGTCAGTTAGCGTTAACGTCTCTCTAAATAAAGTTTTTTTTTTAAATGCTCCCTATTGTATGAATTAAAAGTAGGTTTATATAAAAGAAAACTACACTTAGGTTATTCAAATTGAATGGTGTCAGTGGACAGCTGTCTCTAGCCGTAGTCGTGCTTGATTTATCTATTTAATTTTTTAAATTTAGATCAGTCAGGTGAGTAAAACCTGATTGGTTCATCAAAAGTTTTCTATTGGCTGTGCATAAACAGGTATTTTTGTGTTCTCTGTTGCGATTGGTCTGTCTGATTCACTGCTGTGATTGATCGTTCGCTGCTCCGAGCCAGCCAATGTGGCTGTCTGGTGGCTGGTTAGGCATTTAGTTATTGTGCAGCTGTCACTGGTCGTTGATGTGTTTGATTTCTCCGTTTGTTTTTTTAATTTCCGAAAGTGTTTGTACATGTTGTGTTTCTATATTAGTTTTATAAAACTAACAAGTTTAACGGTATCAGTTAAGGTTCTTGATGGTAGGTGACTGGTCAGTTTGCGCTAGCTCTATTCCTAGTGTGTTATGTTTTGGGTTAATTTTCATCTGAAGACGGGTTCAGAATCCAGATACCGAAACGTCATGTACTTTTTTACTTACTCAAAAACGATAGGAAACGTCCATAATAATCGTAAACAACTTTCTTTAAACAAAGAGTAATATGAGAGGTTACCTAGTTTTTAAAACAAAATCGTCCTGATAGCAACCACTCATCTATAAAATTTACACTAGATTTACTATTTTCCACCATTAAATAACGACTAATATCTGTTCACGAAGATATTATTATCTGTACTTTTAAGGATTGTAAGAACCCTCTATTACTGTTAAGTTTATAGCTTGCTTTATATTTGTACTTTAAACTCATAAGGAAATCCCTACGTTCAATGAATTTAATTTCTTCCTTACACCTCCTTGGGCCAGAAGGAGACACTGTTTCAGGAAGGATTGTTTCATCTTTAAAATCAGAGAGCTTAAAATAGTTAACAGTTGTTGAAAAATGTCTATTCATAAATAAGAAAACCGTTAAAGTTGGTTGTCAGTGTGAAAAATTTGTTTAAGAGGAAACGATTCTTTTAACCCTTCAAAATGAATGTAGTTTACACAATGTTTGTTCATTCTAAAGAATGTGTTGTGGAGTGAATGCAAAGGAGAGACCGGATGTGTATTTGTCAACAGGTATCAGTCTGTCATGTTACCTGTAACTCTCCCCTTCCACCCTTAATCTGGCAACCCCCATCACATGTTCACCAAGTATATCTGGCAGTGTGCTTTTCCTCAGTACCTTCATATTTTTTACTGAGTTCCTTATGATGATACATATTATCTGAACAGAATCCTACCAAAGTAAAACAAGCATACACACAAATATGTTGAACCAATGGTTTAACATATTCACAAAATTTGCTAATTTTATTTGCAAAACACAACCTTGTTTCCAAGGAAGTGAAAATTTGCCGTGTATTTAAATTTTAACAATCCGTTAATACATCATGATCAGTTGACGATATCGAAGACTCTACAACCGATTCGTTGACTCTTTGCCATGTGTGTCCCTCTAAGATCCTGCTGTGGTTGCCTGTCTCTAGAACTTGGGTGTGTGGTGATAGCAGCTTTCATGATTGTAAGTAACAGAAAATTTGAACTTTTGATGATAATAATAACGTGTAACATTTCTCTGAAGGTATATTTACCCGTTACATACAGCACACAATAATTGGCTTTTAAAGTTTACAATATTTGCCATTTTAATTTGTTTTAACAAACATTACTATAAGTAGTTAAACGCTTTTAGAGTAGTTATCTTTATCGTTCCAAAATACTTAAGATAAGAACGGAAAATTGAATGTTTGAAACAGAATGTTATGTTGGTTGCTGACGTTGTTATGATAACTATAATCTTGCTCTTTCGGTGCACACCCTATCCAAACTTATTATAATACTAATATATAATTAGGATGAGATATTTTGGCCTCGTTGTGGAGTACCATCTTCAGTCACTAATTGGCTCATTGGAGTTTTCAGCCGGAAGGAGGTGTGAACCGGAAGAACTAAATTATGGTTGTGACACCGGCTACGAAAGCCTAAGAGTTAAGTTATTATGATACTATTACGTCACAACCAACCAAGTAACATGTGTTGAAATATAACTCTGGCTGGTAAGAGATGTTTAAAGAAAAGAACAATTAGCACTTACTCTTTTTTGCTTTCAGATATATCGACTCTTGATGCTTCTTACATTAGTTGATTTTGGCGAAGACGCTGATTGGAGTGTTTACTCAGGTAAAAAAAACTGAATTTTAAAATATTGAATCTATTTAATGTCTATCTCAGTATATAGGTGATAAAACTTTCATAAACATTAACTTTTCAGTTTTTAATTTTGATTTGTTGGACAAGTACATACAGTTTGTGAGTTTTGTTTCAGATTCAACGATTTCCATCATCTTCATGTTGATTGGTATCATCATCCCAGTGATTCTTCTGGCTGGGGTTTGCATGGTAAGTAGTACTTATTGAATAATTAGAAACAATGTTTTGAAAGTCGTGAACAGACTTAAGAGGCATATCTCAGTGACCGTCCATCAGCCGAAGCGGTATTGTAACTCGAAAACATTCAATACATGAAAGTTCTTACCTTGTCAGCTTTTTTTCGTTTTTGATAGAGCTATATTCAGTTTGATGAAATAGAACTTGGTAAATAACGTTCAACCAAACATAGACAATTAAATATAGCCTACCGTTTATCAACCGAAATGTAGTAAAACAAACTTACTCCTGTTTTTAGGGAAGTTCGACATGCTTACTTTTGTTTGTAATCCTGGAGGCCATCTGGCTGATCCTGTTTTTCGGATGGCTCCTCTTTACTCACTGGGACGGCTCTGAAAGTGAAGAAGCGTACGACGACGGTGACACGTATGGGTATGAGACCCAACAGAACGTGTGGGACGGATACACATACACGGACTACGATGCTGATGATGATGATGATGACGATGGTGGTGATGATGGTGATGAAGACGATGGAAAGATAAAAAAGCGTACAACAGTGTAAAAAACTTCTTCAAAAAACATTGGTGGATTATTCCTTTAATCCTTCTTTGTAAGTATGCTGGGATTATGTGTTGGACGAGTTAATATAGTTATGGTGCAAAAAATATAATTAACAAGTAAATGGAACCGAGTCACAATTATAATAACATAACGTTTGAATAATTACTATGACAAGGTTCAATCTTTCGAACGGCCAAGAAATATATGGCATTTACAGAGTTGTTCTCAAATATAATCTGTTTTCGTGCTTTTGCCAGCACAATTAGGTTTTCGTCGACCTAGCCGAAACTTTACTAAATATGTTTAATCACACCAAGGATATGTTAGGGATTATCTTAGAAGCAGAGAATTCATCCTCAAGATCTCAATTCATTTCACAGCAAGATTGAGATCTTTGCATGATACCACATTATCCTTTTAAGGTTTAACCTTGTCATGATTGACCTTCGTAAGCCACTTCACTTAATATAACCATTTAGCTAACAAACTACTAAAAGCCACTGTATTTCTTCAAGCAGTAGCTCTTTAAGACAAGACTATTTTGGTCGCCCAATATAAATTCTGTAGTCAGCTGATAAAACCCAAAGTTACTCTTACTACTCATTACTAAAATTGTCGTGTTCCAGGTACCTCATGTTACTTCCGGTATGTAGCTTACAGCCTCTACAGATACTGGAGGGAAGAAGACTATTACTACGAGTACGATGAACCTACCTACTATTACAGTTATGACCATAGTTATTATTAATGAAATATTTACCAATTGTCTGTTGTCTCATTTTAAAGAGCTTAAAGTGGTGTTAATGTATTTTAAGATACAGTTTAACAGGGCAGAGTTACTAAAGCTATGGTTTCTTAGAAAAGCATTGCCCATTTTCTATGGCTGTAATATTATGGTGAGTTTTATTTTTAACGCAATCATATGGGAGTGGCCACAGCTCTCTAAAAAGCAATCCGGTATGTTTACATTGAAAAACATGTGCACCGTCACACAACAGCCGTGCAATAGCGTTCACTTCTTCTTAGGAAACTATAGATTTAAAGGTAAAAACTTGGACGTTTGTGGTCGGTAGTTTAGTCTGCTTAAACAATACACATCAAAACCTTCTAGGGGCAATAGTATTAATATATTATTAAGCCGTTTGGGTGACTGACTGGTGAACGAGAGAAATGTTTAGGTACTTCCCTTAACGCTAACCCCCTCAACCATATATTCGTTTTAAAGGTCTTAATGTGAAACCACCAGGAAAAATTTGAAAACTCTACTTAATCTAAAGGTTTTTAAATACGAGCTAAGGTTTAAACGTAAAATTTGAAATTAGATTTAAAAATCTTTTTTAGGACGAATGATAATCGATGTTTTTTGTTATGTTGCAACAATAATTATTAAGAAATGCATTAGAATTAATATTTTGGATCTGAAAAAGAAACTCAAAGTACACAATGTTGTAAATTAAACAGTCTGGTTTACATTGTTTAAGGATAATAGTTTTCGGAGTGGTTTGATATTTTAAACGTTAATTTCAAATGAAGTAATAAACCCGATACGACAATATAAATTATAGATGATTAACTTTATCCTTTTATTCATAATGAAGTAAGGATAATCAGAACAAATATGGAAATAAAACGCAATTGTAGCAAGTCAACTGTTATTAGAATAAAATTACGAACGACTTTCTATTGTCTGTTTAAAACATTTTACATTTACCATAGTAAAGGAGTTATAAATCTCCCCTAGTTAGTAAAAATTAGATCTGAATTACATATATTATTTTGACAAAACATGGTTCCTTCTTCAATAGACAAAACTCTTTATAAAAAATTAAATGTGTAAAATATAAACAATTATAATGCAAACACTAGAAGCTAGTGAAACTAGTAGGCCCTATATGCAACACTTGTAAACACATGAATACGATAAAAAGTATATTTAATATTGTGCGTTATTTTTATAGTATCTCGTTATTAAAAACGTTGTCATCCAAACGAGTTACGGCGTATGCCACTTGCATCAGCTGGTCAAACAAGACCACATCAGCTCACACGAAAACAGTAAACAAACGAACAGTAATCGTTGATTCATTTACAAGACAAAATAACCTAACTTTGATTAGTGGAATAATACTTATTAAGTACTAAAGTTTGGATATAATCGTTGCACTGTTGTGTGGATACTTAATTGTTTCGAACAAATAGTTCTTATTGGCGAAAATGTGTTTTTTCTTCGTTCGTAATTGTTTGGTGGAGAAATGTATTTGCTGTGGACTCAAGCCTGGTTGCCTTTTCACTGCTTTTGCTTTCACGGTAAGATTTTAACCAAATAGGTTTTGTAGTATTTTTGATTAATGTACATGAGACTATTATTCCGTTTTGGTAATAATTATTGTCGCTAAGGACAGTCACTGCATGTTTCGAATAAACATTCAGCTTTACGTACTTCTAAATATGAAGGCATGAATAGGTGAGCCGGACGGTGTAGTGGTTAGCATAATCACCCGGCAAGTGAGGAACCCGGGATGATAATATATTTATTAATATTATATTAGATAAATTCTTGAAGTGCCTTAGGAATATACTTACTTAGGAATATATAGAAGAGAGAAGGAAATTAAAGGAAACAAGTTACAATATTTTGTATATAATACATTTTCAAGTACTTTAAAGGGGAGGAACAGAGGGAAATTTAGGGTGAAAACAATTATATTAATAATTGAAGAATCAAAGGGTTTATTTAGGTTAATTCAGTTTTTCATACAAAGTAGAACCCCATGTTAAAATACATTTTCCAGTGAATGCTTTTAGTTATTCATTTACAACTGCAATTATACAACATTGCTCTCTGTACAAAAGCTTAACACACAATTTATCACATAATCTTACGTGGGAAACCGGAAAACAGTGTTGATGTAAGAGTTATGGAAAGCTTCGGTGGTCTAGGGGCTATCCCCAAATTTAATTTTGGGCCACTTTGTCCTTCCAGGCCAATTTGTGGGCCGTTATTTTACTAAAACTTGTATCTATGCTATCCTGAGTTAGTGCAATTAATTTACTAAACTAATTATATGTCATACATGTTCTGCTATACCGACCTTTAAATGTGTTTTAGGCTATTCATCTAGGTACCTGTGCAATTTTTATCTTAGCACCCGGCTACAATCACTTTGACCTCAAGGACAACTTACTTGGTGAGAACAAACGCTTAACACCGTAGTATAAATCTACTGAAATAAGTTTTAAGTAACAAGTAGGTCGAACGGCATATCTGAAGGAAGATATTGTGTTGAGTGCCGATAAATTTGTCCACTAACTTTAACCTAGCTTTTTGTGACACGTGTACTTTGGTATTTATTTAGAATTTTAATTGCAACTAACTGTTTCTTTGCCAACTATTTTTGAAAAACTTTTAAGCTTTTACTATACGAAATTCACTATTTCTTGCATAGAGCCTTATCTATTCACACGCCGTTTCAAAGCTAATGAACTATACTAACTCTCGATGATCTTAAAAAATAAATAAATTATGTAGTTGAGCATTAAATTGTGTAAGCGATTGTTAAATTATAACTTGTGTTTCACAGCTGTTGGTGGTCTGGCCTTGGCAACCGGATTCAGTTGTGCCAACGTAATTTTTTAGTGGTCGGCGCGTTACAGGTAGGTTTATAATGTATTTTTTGTATTACTGTGAATCGTTTTAAGTCGTTGTTAATACAAAGTAATACAAGTTAATACAACATATTTTACCTTATAAATTATAACTCCAAGTGCGTAGTGTTTGATTAAAAATTGAACGTATTTTGTCTGTGTTGGGCAGGCAAAAAAGACGCAATAACCTTTTGTACATATCCCTTGTAAGTAAGCTTTGGATTTAGAAAATTCACAAACTCATGTTGAGCTCATTTAAATCATACATTTGTGTAACATTTCTTTCAAAATACTTATAAAAGAACGGGTAAATTTACAAAAAATACCTATGTAATTCACGCGAAGATCGTTTGGAAGATATGTGTGTTTTCAAAATGCAAATAAAATGTACTTACTTTAAAGTTTCACGTTTCATTTTTTATCGAAACAAGTAGATTACTTGAAAGTGTAAATTATTTGAAGAAAGCCATAACATAACTGCTCTAGAACTAATTTGAAAATTTCATTTTGGACGGATCTTGAACCATAACGGATCTTGACTGGGGCTCGTTACGTGGTCCTGTAATCCAGCTTCATGGAGGTCAGGTTTTGAGGATGATATAGGTCTAAAGCAGCTCAGATAGTCTCAGTGATCCTCTGATGATACCCGCATCAACTCCCACTATCGTTAAGACATATCAGACCATCACCTGCGTGGTTCGGAAGTCACGTTAACCCGGCGGTCCTTGTATTTCCATTGGTCATTGGGCCATTAATTAATGACCTATTCTAAGGAAGAGTCGGCCTTAGTTTGTAACAAGGCTACACCTCATAACTCATTACTACCACTCATCACACTCATTCTTCACCACACATTTGCCTTAAAATACCCTCATAAGAGTGGTCGGCATCTCAAATAGTGACTTAGTTATTTAACTACATTTTCCTAGCCTCTCCGAAATTAAGAATACTGTCTTGTATTTCAGGAGAGTCTGTACTGTTTGTGCAAGTTTATCGGTCAGGAAGTCTTGCTCTTGCCGGTGATCGGGATGTTGAAGGTCTACTTCATTGTGTATCTGTTCAACCAACCAGGATGCGATGACGATAGTTACAATCTCAAGTATCTTCTTGGAGTTGTGACAGTTACATGTGAGTACTATTTTGTGATATTTTAAATTTTTGAAAACTCTGGACCCTACCTGAAAAAAACTGTTTATTTTCAGTTTCTATAAAACAAAACGAAAATAAAATTGAAGCCAATCTTTTAAATAGTCGAAAATGCTACTTCCTTAGGTGATTAGATAGTACAAAAAGTCCTAAATAATCTGATTCATAGGTCTTAATTCTTCTACTGTTGTGCAGGTGTTACTCTTTTAGTTTAAAGATGAAACTGTAAAGTTTGCATTCTTTAACAAGGCAAAGCTAGACCACAAGTTCCTTTTGACAACTTAATCTCGACCTTTACCTATAGTTACGGCGAAATAACTGTTAGTGGTGACAATGGGGTTGAACGTAGTCACACTAGATCCTAACCCATCGCGGGTCTGCTAAAAAAGTCCACTAGGATTCAAAGACATATTATTTTGTGGCTGATATTTTGAAAAATCATTTTATTTTAGTAAGCAGTTCTACAAACTATGAAGTATAAGAATTTAATAGAATATGACATCTACTTTTTCAGTTGCCAAGACATACTTGATTTGGGTGGTGGTCAGTTACTATGTACTTTTACTTAAAGAGCTTTCATTTCAAAGAACAACTCAGCAAGCGCCGAATTCTGACTTGACGCAACTAGCCAAAAAACCGGAACGAAACCTAGAACCGCCCCCGGTGACGACAAACTCGGGAGTTTCGTTTTCAAAATCGTATTTCACCAGAGGACCTCACGAAAGTTCGAAATTTAAGTCACAATTAACTCCTAGAGGCGGCTTTCAACCGATTCCTCAGTTAAACTTGACGGGAGGACCAAGTGAACAATCGAGCACAAGGAGACCCTTAGAGGCAAAAAATCGACCTAATATTTACTCTAAAATATACCACAACAACGTAAAAACAGCTGGGATACGGGAACATGGAGAAGTTCATGCGTCTAGCCCATTAATCAGTGGAGACGTTCTTAAAGGTTACCCGGATATAACTATTAGTAGCCAATAGAAAGCCAGGAATATGGGAATGTAGGCTATACAGAAAACTATATGGACCAATAAAATTATTTAAAAACTGTTTATAAATGTGAAATTGTTGCTATTTTCATTTTTAATTTTGATATAGAAACTAGTTTACTTCATCGTTTCAATTTGCCCGTGCTTTTCTTGTTTGTATGGTTCTTGATTTGTCTATCAAACTTTAAATATACAAAGAAAAATAAATTTGGATCACAGAAAGTATCTTTGTTTTAAGACGTTGAGCACGTAGTAGTTTAACGGTCTAGAAGAATATCAGTGTTTCAAATTTAACAAAGCAATAAACCTTCATTATAATCTAGTTCTTCCAGTTCACACCGCGTTCAAACGTCATAATTGGGTTGAGATATTTCGGCCTCGCTTTGAAATATATTAACACGATTATGAAGTTTGAACGTGGTGTGTTCCGGTAGAACTAGGTTACTGTTGAGACACCTGCCGCGAAAGCCTAAGAGTAAAAAAAAACCTTTATTGATGTAAACAATACAGTCGTGTAACCCTACAAAAAATTTGAAACAATAAACATAAATGCGCTTTATCATTTTATAAAATATAAACATTGACTTTAAGGAATATTCTTGAAGTATTTATAAAAGTTTAACTGCTGGTTATAGAAACAGTTGCAATTTACATAGAAATCAATTTCAGAAACCATCCAATTAATTCAGGGTGAAACTTGAAGAAGTGTATCAATTTGCTGAACTAATGAGTCGTTAAAAAGCTTTCCACTGATTCTTTCTTACAAACTTTCAGCAATTATAATTCCTGTTATTTTTTAAGTAAAATCATCGTTTGGTCAAAAAGAAAGGTTTTAGTGGACTGTATGTTATACCATCCAAGCACGTCTTCATTATTGATGTATTAAACGCTATTTGTAGTCGACATTTTGAAATTGTTGTTAATTTAAACCGCGCACTAAAATTGAACTGTCATTATCAAGATAACCTTTTCAAGGTCAATCTTAACCTGTAGTTTTATCAGGTGTCTATTCTGGTGCCGGTTGTCTTCTTCATAGGAATCTGGCCAAGGTCTTTTATGGTGTAAACTCGGATTTAAGAAAAACTATTCCCATAAACTTCATTTTCACAATAGTAAGTCCCGTGGAATTTCTTACCGGGATCGTGCAGTTTTCCTTTCTATGAGCCTATCTATGAACCGTTCATCAAAGAGGCAGGAATGTCTGGTTTTAGTAGTATTCAGAAAACAAGCATCCCAGCTTGTAATACGAATATAAAACTGGAGTGTACCAATGCTTCTAGCTATCCCACGAGGCAGCTTTCAAGCTGATTACAATGTTCATATCTAGTGCAAGCCCAAAACAAACAAAATTTTAAAACATATTTCAAAACTATGTTCACATCGTACAACGGAACCTCGATACACATCCACATGTAACCACTTTACACTAAATACAATGTCTAAAACTTCTTTACACTTTTATAATTTTTCTTGAGCCAATTGTGATGGTTTTTTACTGTCTACGCCAATGACATTTTTAATGAGTTAGTTGACTTAGGGTTTGTGGGCATCACAACTTATTCTTAGGGAAATTGGTCCCCTTGTGCCTCCACCGGAAATCGAACCCTCTACCTTGCTCTTTGCAAGCCGAGACTGTACCCACCGAGCCACGGACACAGGCAACGGAAGATGAGGTGTAGTCTTGTTACAAACAAGACTGACTGTTCCCCAGATTAGGCACAACGACATATGGAATGGACCAACGACTTAACGTGACTTCCGAACCACGAGGAGTAGCCATCGTGAAAAGGATATTACTGCCGTGCCGGGAGTCGAACCCAGGTAAGTTAGTGCGAAGCAAGAGTCATTTGCGTTTTCAGTGTTAGTGGTTCTGGTTATAATGCAATTTGTAGATTAAGAAATAAGTTCGTAGTTTTTCCGTATAGTCTATTCCAATCTATCATCATATAGCCTACATCTTCTATGAAGTACATAAAAAAGAAGATTATCAACGATTAAACAGTAACAGCTGTAGCAGTGTCTTGGAAGCGCTATGTTTGTGTGTGTGTGTTTGTTTCCGGTGGGAATAGCTTCTATCAACAACAACCATTCTCTCTACAACACCATTCCACACCTTTACAGCCCTTCCGTGACTGTCGGTCCCTAGCCTCTGCTTCTCCCACTACCAATCAACTTTATTTGTTTCAACTTTATGAAACAGAAAACATAGTTTCGAGTTTCAAACATGCATAAAAGAAATATTTAGGAGTGACGTGGGGTTTTGAAATTCGTTGCACAGGTAGTCTTTTTTAGCTTGTTCTAAAAGAAATTTAATTTTAATAGTATTTTCTATGGTGATCTCTATAAAATCATAAAACAAAATGGCGTCTACAGAGTGGTCGAGGGTTGAGATCAAATGGTGTTTGCAAGCCACTTTTAAGTTATAGCAAGTGAACAGGGGTACAGTGCGTGCTTCGCATCAAATAAGCACCGGTTCGGTTCCCGGACGCGGTGATAACTTTTCCCGATGGCCACTCCTTGTGGTTTGGAAGTCACGCTAAGCCGTTGGTCCATTCCATTGGTCGTAGGGCTATTAACTTACGACCTAATCTAGGGAGCCGTCGGCCCTAGTTTTTAACAAGACCACATTCAGCATCCATTAAAAACACTCAACACACTCAACCTTCATCCCATTTCACCTTAAAATACCCAGTAGGAGTGGTCGATGTCTCAAATTGAGGGGTTTTTCCTAAATATGGTAACAGATCGTGCGGAATAAAAGTGTTTAGACTTCAGCGTTTTGGGTGTTTTTCCATATTCGGCATTGTTTTTGTGCAGGTGCCATTGTCATTTTGTCTTTAAAGTGGTTACCATGAAATGAGTTATGAAATTTAACTACTCGTGTACCAAATTTCAAGTTCCCATGTTATTATTTTGTTCGGTCATGGTTGATATTTTACATGCATGCTTCAGCTGTAATTAATGCAAATGGATCTTCATACATTTTGAATGTAAATGGATTTATACGCGTTATACGATAATAGAAATTTAGCTCAAATGGGACTATTGTTTACTAATTGAAATACAACTTTTGGATGAATCACAATAAACATATAGTTTTAATTTGTACAAAACGTTTCGGCGATGCTGTGATAGCCGTCATCAGCCAATAAAATAATTATATACACAAAATAAAAATGATTTTAAACAAATAATAATTTTAAATTGAAAATAAATAAACTAACTATTCCAGATGGTTAAATAATAAAAATATAAAGTATAAAGTATTTTGGGAAATATATATATACATATGTATAAAAGTTTTAGGTTTGTCGTTGTAGATATGTTAAAACGGGGTCCCAAGCCGCAGGGAGTGCGTATGTTTCGTCGCGATTATTAAAGTTGTTGGGATGTTTTTTAATTTCAATGGCTTCCCTAATGATTCTAGGAAAAAAGAAGTTTTCTTTTAAAATCACTTGGGTTTCATCATAGTTAATTTGGTGTTTAGACTTATAGCTGTGTTCAGCAACGACTTATAGCTGTTCAAATTAACTTTGATAAAACCCAAGTGATTTCAAAAGAAAACTTCTTTTTTCCTAGAATCATTAGGGAAGCCATTGAAATTAAAGAACATCCCAACAACTTTAATAATCGCGACGAAACATACGCACTCCCTGCGGCTTGAGACCCCGTTTTAACATATCTACAACGACAAACCTAAAAATTTTTATACATATGTATATATATTTCCCAAAATACTTTATACTTTATATTTTTATTATTTAACCATCTGGTATAGTTGATTTATTTATTTACAATTTAAAATTATTATTTGTTTAAAATCATTTTTATTTTGTGTATATAATTATTTTATTTTCTCTTCTGTACAACTGATGATGGCTATCACAGCATAGTCGAAACGTTTTGTACAAATTAAAACTATATTTTTATTGTGGTTCATCCAAAATTTTTATTTCAATTACATGTCAAGCCATATAAATTTAAAATCTAAAATATTGTTTACTAAGTTTATCTTACACTCTGTAAGCTCCCTAGAAGCTTTCGGAGTGATAAAGAACATAGTCTGTTAAAACAACCATCCGTCAAAATTTAACAAGTACCCCACCTATCGGCATGGCCCTGTACTACGTAAACGTTGCTTGGGGGCATGAACTATCATCAAATATCATAGAGCGATGAGCTCGGGATACCATCTCTCTACTGGTCCAATGACTCGGAATCACACTCAATTGAATAAACCAAGTCCTACTCAAACTCCACCCGCGTACGCAAGACCAAGACGTCTATCAGATCACGACGCGGATGTTGTGGATGACCGGATGTTGCGACGTGTGCCGCAAGGAGGTCAGTATCCGGTGTGGAGCATGTGTTGTGACTGCTGGCCGGAACGTCCGTCACACGGAGCGCTCAAGCGAACCATGCGCGTGCCCCTTGCAGCGTGAACCTCGGCGGTTGAAGAGTCTATGGAAAACACACCATGGAAATAAACACACGTGCTTGGGAACTTCATGGAAAGGTCTAGCTATAAAGTATGTTTTCATTCAGCTCAAAAAACAATCCGTGATGTATTCCTTGTAACCTCATTGGTCGGCCGGGGGTCACGTTTGTAAGTACCATTCACGTATAAGCTAAGTCAGACCACACGAAGTACAACGTTAGCAGTCTTGCAGTTTCCTTTGTGCTCTGTCTTGCTTCATCCTTTTGAAATGAGCTCTTTTCTTTTATCAGTCTAAAACTAGTCCTTCTAACTAACCTTCCAGTTTCCAATCAATCATCTTAATATGTAAAAATGCGTTTGTGTATGTGATAGCTGTTAATATCTGCGTATCTTTTTAATCTTCTTAAACTACCACGATCCATTTAGAGGTTTCTACCTTTGCTTTACTTTAGGTTTCTTATGATACTGTCTTACTTTGGTTACATTTGTTATTTATTGTTTATCATCTTATACCTTAGTCACAACTCATGTCTACATCGTCCTTGTCTTCCTATTGGCTGAATATAAACTGGTTACACGCCGGATTGGCTGCTGCTTACTTTTGAGCAATTATGTTTCATCCTTCAAATTAAATTGCTAGTTCATAACCCTGCTTACACATTTCTTGTCTCCACGTTTGGTAAGAACGAACAGGTCAAATTTTTCATTAGTTTATAAAAATCCTTTCTTAATATATTTCTTTTTGCTCTGCCAGTCCAGTAATTGTGTTGACATATTTTTTCAGTCCACGCCAATGACATTTTTACTGTGTTACTTAACCTAGGGTTTGTGGGATTACAAAACGATTTTGGGAAAGCGGTCCAAACCGTTGTGCCTGCACCGGGAATCGAACCCACGACCTTGCGCTTTGCAAGCCGTGACTCTACCCACTGAGCCATGGACGCAGGCATATTCCTTGTGTCCCTAGTCGTTAGCAATAAATAAGTATTATTTATCATTGGTTGATAAATAACTTTGATCAATCCTTGTTTTATGCTACTAATATTAAAAAAGGATATTTTGGCAGACAAATGAAAGATTATTCTAATTTAAGATTAGGCCAATACATAAAGAACAATACAGCTACAATTAAAATGCACATAATGTTCCTTAATCGTTCACTTTTTTATGCCACTAATTTTCCAATAGAATAACAAGGAGTGCGTAGAAACCTAATGTAATTTCGTTAAAATTATTTTTTACATCACTGCCTTTGTTAGATGCTTTGTTACCCGAGCAGTGTACCCTAAAAGGTGTCCCGAAACAAGAGAATTATTCACTTTTATTTCAACTCTTGAACTGAATTAGACCAGAATAATTAATCGCAGAAACATACGAAACTTGAGTAATTATAAGGTAAGAGGTGCGACTGAGAGTTAAGTTCGTAATTTGAAAGCAGAGGACGGCAAAGCAAGGTCTAATTGGAAGAAATTGTCAGCGCAACCACGACAACCTGAAAGTTTCCTTTGAGCGCAGGTTTTGCTAATGTACTAGAAACAAGTATTTCGTTTCAAGTGGCTTGTATTTAACTGTAAAAACGTCATCTTGCTGCTCGATTATGCTTATGAGATTTACAAATACATAGATGGTAAATGAGGAGTGTTTTGTGGTTGTTAGATGGGTTTGAAAATCGAACGGTTATTTCAAATAACGATTCTTTAGCTGCTACTCATAGTGAGATTGTAAAGCCATTAAATATTGGATTCTTTCCATATTTCCAATACACGTTTTTGAATATCTAACGTAAATATTAGTTGGTTTAGTGGACATATACTGTATAAAACCGACCTCTTTAAGACAAATATTTCGTAAAAACCTCCTAAGAGAATTAATTCTTGAAGCGGAGATTATTGGCAATTCATACAAGTACTTTTAAAACAACAAAAAGGCCAATATATAGTGATAATTTATTCACAAGCGCTTTCAACAGCTACGCTGTCATCTTCAGGTAAGCGAAGTTACAAGAAAATTATTAACAAAAAGTAATATTTACAAAATGTTGACAGTACACAAAAATAAAAGCATATGATTTAGAAATAAATTAAACAGGAGGTAAAATAATTAAATAAAAATATTTAAGTGTATAAAATAATTATGTATATATAAAAGAAAAAGAAAAGTCTACTTTTTTGATGTTATTAAATCTATTAATTTAGAATTTATTATTGGTCCATCTTCGTTGTTCAGTAGTATATTTTTGTCCGTGTTGTTTATGTAATATGTTTCCCAAGCGTTGAGGTATTTTGGTTTTACAATTTGTTTTAGTAACTTTAAATTTGATGTGTTAAATGAGTGTCCAGTATGTATAGAATGGGCTGCAATGGCTGATTTTTCACTTCGTCCATACTTGGCATGAGCTAAATGTTCTTTATATATGTTGTATTCAATGCTCTTTTTGTTTGCCCAATGTATTTTTTCTCACATTCACTACAGCCAATTTCATAGATCCCGGACATATTAGATTTTAGTGTTTTATCTTTTGGATTTTGTAGTTTGTTTTTCAAGAGGTTTATGGGTTTAAAAGATATATTTTGTTGAGTTTTGTGTTTGAAAATTGTCTGACTATTTTTTGCAGTGGTTGAATGATAAGTGATGCTGGTCCAATTGTTTTCTTTAATTGTTAACGGGAGAAGTTTTGTTTGGTTAAGTTTCTTTTGTTTAATTTTTGCTTTCTTTAACATATTTTGTACTAATTTGACATTAAAACCATTAAAAATTGCGACATTTTTTATATAAAATAATTCTTGTCTAAATCTCTCCTCGTTTAATGGGGTATTCAGAAGTCTGTATATTAAAGCGTCCTAAGAGACGCCAAGACGACACGCAGCTGAGCGCTTAAGCTCTGTTTGCGTGAAGAGGAGAACTATCTATACATTTTGTAACTCTTAATTTTCCAATTTGTAATTCACTTTACTCACAGCCTCAGCTTTGCATAGTTTATTATTATGAGCGATACGACATATTAAATTCCGTTAATATTGGATTAGTCATTCCGAATTTATGGCGAAAGATGATTTTTTTGACGATCTTTTTAAAACGACCCAAGATATGTTTGTAGTTTTTGGTCATGCATTTAGGTCTTTCCTTGCCGATGTCATGAATATGTCAATTTACTAAAGTAGGTTTGCTAATAACTACTTTGGAAAATCACTTGTCCTTAAGATCTTAAGTCACCTAATTATTTAGTGAAATTATCGCATACCTTTCCGACGATGCAGAAACTCAATAAAACTTCTTCTCAGCTGTGCAGGTGCTCTTACTAATGAAGTTGGGTAGAGTTGCTAAGTGCTTTCAACTAGTTCAATAGTTCTTGATTAGTTGAAACGGAAACTCGCAGAACGACGCGATTGAAGTTATTATACAGGGTGTCACAAAAGTGTGTAGCGCGCTATGCAACACCGGATTCTACAAACAAAATTAATTCGAGAATGTCTAGTAAAATGTTTTTATTTCGGCTTAGTTTACCCGTTTAAAACTTTTAAATTTTCAAAATGGCGGCAATTTTAAAATTTGTTAAGTTGGATAAAACATTTTTAGAAAATTTCATTAGGAAAAGAATTTAAGCTTATACTGAGTTTCACAAAAATATCTCACACGTTTTTGAACTATTAGTTATTTTAAGAAGTTTACAAAATTTTAGCCCAAATCAAAAATATGTGACTAGACTTTTTTTGTATGTAAAATCTGGTTGTGCAAAGCGCACTACACATTTTTGTGACACCCTGTATAAGCAATCTTATGTATAAATATACGTAACACCAATTTACGGAAGTTTCGTTTTACTATAGTACAAATAAGACACTTGAGAAAGCGTAAAATTAGAGAAAAAAATGTATTTTCAAAGGGTTATAAATAATAATGAATAACTAATGAATAATGAGCAATTACTACTCCGTTAATAATGGAACAAATAAATTTATTTTCTTGAATGTACCAAAACAGGCTTTATGTAGGTTTTTTCAATTTTAAACTTAAATAAAGAAATATTTTTAAATAAACCCCACTAAAATGGTTTTATTTAAAGTATTTTAAAACAATTAAATGGGGTTTCATTACACTTTTTTTATTCATATAGGTTTGTCTGTTTGACAGTTCTAGATATGATGCTCAAACGGTTGAATGGATTGCGTTATTTCAAAAATAACTTATCAACCAGGTTCAAATTTCGAAAAATCAAGTAGTTTACAGCAAAAAATCAGCTGGTCCACTGTTAGGATACCAACACATTCACACATGTATACATAACAAATTGCCAACCGACATAATTTACATAATGAACTAACACTCTATAAAAAAGAAGGAGTGAAGACCACATCTCACAAAAACATATTGTAACAAGACTACATCTCATAGCTCATTACTACCACTCATCACACTCATCCTTCACCACATATTTCCCATAAAATACCCTCATGAGAGTGGTCGGCATCTCAAATAGTGATTTAATGATATTTTTAGCGACCATTTTAAAACGACCAAAGGGATGTTTGTAGTTTTTGGTCATGAATTTAGGTATTTCCATGCCGACGTCATGAATATGTCAATTAACTAAAGTAAGTTCGCTTTGGAAAATCACTTGTCCTTAAAATGTCCTCTCATTCAAGGTTTCTCTTTTGGGAGTTGTTTCCACTCTATCATATTTAGAGTGAAAGTTGCAGCTAGAACAGCTTTATAAGAGTTCAAAGTTCATAAACCAAGAAGGACGGGTGTGAGTAATTCTCTATTAATGGCTTCTCTGTGTTAACCTATTCTCTCAGTAGATTGCTACAATGGCGAGCCCGGACCAGCAAACTTACCACCTGCTCTTCTCTTGATAGTTAAATCAATATAAGGCTTACTTTCTGAAGTCGAAATGTTGTTTCGGACGATTTAATTAATTTTTCAGTGAACAAAAAATACACGACGTTTAGGAGTCTGAAAATCCGATCCCATCTTCAGGTGGAAAATAGCCTAGATCATAACACAACACATTAGGTAATGAGCTAGCCTGAAAATTATATTTCACTTTAGGAACTAAAAAGTTGTCGGCGTGCAGCCTCGTACTTTGAGGACGTTCACTACGCTTATGATAAGACAAGTTCGCTTGTTGTTTTGCTGTCTGTAGTTTGCCATTAAATTAATCATTTTTAACTTCAAACTGATCTAGCAACGAACCCGTCAGAAATGGGGAATACACTAATTGTAGAAGGTTGTTGGAAGTTTCTTCCACACAAACGTTTTTTCATCAGATTGAAGATTCGAGCGACTGTTTTGCCGCTACGATGCAAAATATCTGTTAAATAGAGGGGCAGATTTATAGACACCATCTTTTTTTGCCCGCCAACTTGCCAAAGCCTTAAAAATAGAATGTTTTTAAAGATTTTCTCCGGTGGTTTCACCCCAAGTATCTATGAGTAGGTCTATGTCGTTAAGGGGAATAGCATGCCGGGAAGTGCCTAAACCTTTCCTCGTTCAGTCAGTCACCTGTACAACCTGCTTTTTCGTAGTATATTAGTATAACACGTATCCATGTATATCTGACATATACGGTGCAAAATATCGGGAACTTTATGTATTTATTTACAATTGAGGTCGTTCTTCTTTAAGAAAGCCCCATTATTTATCCCTTATAGGCAATCCTTTTGACCCAATGGAATGCTAATGGATAATCCTACTGTAATCCTACGTACTCCATCTGGTAACCTTAACAAAAAGTTTTGACCTATACGAATGTATATATGTATATACGTTGTCAAATACACAATATGTTTGAGGTGTGTAGGCTACGACACAATATACAGTAGGGAGTGTAGCCTAGAACACTAAGTTACAAACTCTATTATCCTGTTTGCATGCCTGCCTTAGTCTCAAGTCTCTAGTTTATGCATTGTTAGGCCGCTCTAACAAACAACTCAACTATGCAGTGCTAGGTCTTTATATAAATTTTGGTTTATACAGGGTGTCCCAAACTCTCTCAATAGGCTAAATTTCCAAAAATATAGTGGGTTTGGAAAACTGACTGCCAAGGTATACTAGGTATAGTAGTTGGAAGACATTGCCAACTAACTGAAGATTTAAAAAAGTTAATATGTCTTCATCATTTAGAAATCAACTAGGTATAGTGGTTCGAATATCTTGTGAGTGTTTTTGTATGTATAAATAGGATCTAAATGTATTACTAAATAAATTTGAAGATAAAAATATTTGGACCGAACCGGGATTTGAACCCGGGTCTCTTGCTTGCCGGGCGGTTATGCTAAACCACTATGCTGCCCGGCAAGCGGGAGACCCGGGTTCAAATCCCGGTTCGGTCCAAATATTTTTGTCTTCAAATTTATTTAGTAATAAATTAGCTATTTAGCATTTATAAAATTAAGATATAGGATCTAAATGTAGTTTGATTCTCAAAATTGTTTCATTAAATAGCCTACTCGACGTTCGTTATACATGTAACCTGTCTTGTAAACAAAATATTGTGATTATGATTGAGAATAGAAAAATCGGTACATTGTCGGTACATCGGTCTCCTTGTATTTTTACTTTATTTGACGTTGAAAATAAAATTAACGTTCTCCTCCTTAGGTTACGTTCAGGGCTACCAACTAATGGGAACGTGCTAAATTGTCGTCGAACGCTAAACGCGAGACGGTTATTTTGTTACTCTATAAATATAATTTTATGTATTTTGAAACTATTTATCTATAAAGCAGCTCAGATCACATGTACACATCACGATTATTCCTACGTTTGCTGACCTGATGTATACGAGAGTGTTGCGGGCAAAAGTAAACAGCAGCATATAGTCTCATCACAATGAATGTGAGGCTTTGTGAAAAGCTGGCTTTGAAGTCTGCTCTGAGCTCAATACAATGATACATGAAGCTTTTCATACATTCTGACCTCGAGTTTGTATTGCTTAATTGTAATATTCACGGTTTAATACTAACTTGTTTATGGACGTTTTTTATAATTTTCCTTGTAGTTATAATGTACTGTAAGATATAACTACAGAAAAAATATTTATTATTGTTGTTATACTACCAATCATCGCACTCTCATTTAATTTTGATAATTTAAAAGTTACTAAATCTAAAAATTTATGATTTACTGAGAACAATACACCAAGCCAATACTGGAGCTTTCAACCAAGCTGTATAAATTCCCTTCACTCACTTGTATTTTCATGAAAAACTCTCTCTTGACTTCCACGTGGAACAAACACATTATACAGCCACTTTATAAGCCATCAATCATGGAATAAGGTGTGAACTCACCTTCTTAACGGCATTTGCTTGTTGTTTCTTTTTGGGGGGGTTTATAAATTTACTTTGCCTGGTAAGATAACTTTAACTGTAGGCAGGTAAAGCACGTTTGCTCTTTTAAGACCAATGAGAACAACAACAGTTGGCATCCCTGCTCTAATGGACGGTTATCAGCCCTATGACCAATAGTATATCAGACAGCATGTATCTCCGTTTTAGCCAATAAGTGACTGAAGACAAAAAATCCACAGAAAGACCAAAAAATATAAAAATAACGAGTTAAAAAGAGATTGATGATAGTTAAAACCATCTGAAGAATTTTCCAACAGATCATTTTGTCAGCCCGTTTACAGATCAATTCGCAATTCAAATTAGGATTCATTTTATGGATCGCTGACGGCCCACCAATATCCATGTGAAATTAAATCGTTTACAGGTTTGTATGGTTTTAATGCTAATATTTCAAAGGTTTGAAAAACACACATACAGCGTTTGTTTAGTGTTTGGATAATCGGTTTCAACCTATATGTCTAGTATAATTGCTGATTATTTAAACTGTAAACTTAACTTTTTGGCTTTTGTAATCAAATTTAAATTGCAGAAGGATTTTTAGAGGACGTGGCAATTTTGAGGCGTTCTGATGAGCTCACTGAAATTCTAAACTCTATTAGCCTGTCTGCATACTTGTCTTAGTTCAAAGCCTCTGTGCGTTCTAAGTCTGCTGTAATACGCAGCTCATAAAATAATAATCAAGTTAGTTTTTGATAAACATCGCTTAAGACTTATGATGAATAAACAATGTTTTATTGCCCTACTTTACAACACCTTTTTCACAGACAAATTAAAAAATAATCAACTTAAAATTTTACAACGATTAGGACTCGAACCTTCTTCCAAGCAAAAGTACGTAATTTAATTGTTCATCCTCAGAAACTTTGTTTACAATGGTTCTGTCATATCTGATCTTAGTCCATAGAAATACCTCAATAGAAATATCAATAACATTTCAATTAATTTCATAGCAGTAGATATAAAATTAAACAATTTGGTAAAACCTTGATGTCTAGCAATTTATTGAAGAATCTAACAACTTGCAATGGGTGTTTCTGCTTCTGTTTTCGTATGAGAACAAGATTATATTCATGACGCAGCTTGTGTATTTTTGTATTATAAAAACCACTTCTCATATAGAGAAAAAGCCTTTAGGCCAAGGTTCTTGAATAAATAACGACATGATTTTCCCAAAAAGGTTTTTGAATTAGTTCTAAGTTAGTTGTGGTTGTAGAACCTAACTAATTTAACATTTGTATTAAATACCAATCCCCAAAATAAAACCAATCGTTAATAGCGAGACTCTTACCTAACTTATCACTTCGATCAGACATATAAAGATTAGCATATACTTTAATATAAAAAGCTCTTTTTTAAAGTTGGTAATATAACTCTAACCACGAGTTTGTTCTTCCAAGTCCAATTTATTAGTCATATTCTACCTGTATCTCGTATTCATACGAGAATGTTGTGGGCAAAAGTAAACACCGGCATATAATCTCATCACAATGAATGTGAGGCTTTGTGGAAAGCTGGCTTTGAAGTCTGCTCTGAGCTCAATACAATGATACACGCAGCTTTTCATATATTCTGACCACTAGTTTGTTTTGCGTAGTTATAATATTCACGTTTTAATACTAACTTGTTTATGGACATTATCTATAATTTTCCTTGTAGTTATAGTGTACTGCAAAATATACATGCAGAAAAAATGTATATTATTGTTCTTATAATACGAATAATAATTACAGACTCTTTATTTTATTTTGATAATTTTAAAGTTACTAAATCTAAAACATTATAATTTACTGATAACAATACATCAAGCTGTACTGGAGCTTTTAAACAAGCTGTATAAATTCCCTTAACTCACTTGTATTTTCATGGAAAACCCTCTCTTGACTTCCACGTGGAACAAACACATTATACAGCCACTTTATAAGCCATCAATCATGGAATAAGGTGTGAACTCACCCTCTTAACGACATTGGCTCGTTGTTTCTTTTGGGTTTTATATATTTACTTCCTGGTTTTGAACTACAAGATAATTTTAACTGTAGACAGGTAAAGCACGTTTGCTCTTTTGAGGCCAATGAGAACATCGAAAGTTGGCATCCTTGATCTAGTGGACGGTTGGTAGCCCTGTGACCAATAGGATATCAGACAGAAAGTATCTCCGTTTCAGCCAATCAGTGACTGAAGCCTGGCTGAAACTCCACAGAAAGACCAAAAAATCTTCAAGTAAAATAACAGTAATAAAAATAACGAGTTAAAAAGAGATCAATGAAAGTTGATACCATCTGACGAATTTTCCAACAGATCATTTTGTCCGCCCATTAACAGAGCAATTCGCAATTCAAATAAGGATTCATTTTATGGCTCGCTGACGGCCCACCAATATCCATGTGAAATTAAATCGTTTACAGGTTTGTATGGTTTTGATGCTCTTCTTTCTATAGTTTGAAAAATACAAAAAACAGGGTTTATTTGGCTGTTAGACGTAGTGCGTGGATAAACGGTTACAAACTATATGTCCAGTATAATTGCTGATTATTTAAACGTTCAACTTAATTTTTTTGGCTTTTGTGATCAAATTTAAACTGTAGAAGGATTTTCAAAGGATTCGGCAATTTAAACTTTGAGGCGTTCAGATGGGCTCACTGAAATTCTAAACTCTACTACCCTGTTTGCATACTTGTCTCAGTTAAAAGCCTCTATGCGTTCTAAGTCTGCTGTAATACGCAGCTCATACAGTGTAACACCATATTTCTCAAAATAATAATCTACTTAGTTTTTGATAAACATCGTTTAAGACTTATGATGAATAAACAATGTTTTCTTGCCCTTCTATACACAACTTTTTTTCAGAGACAAATTACAAACTAATAAACTTAATATTTTACAACGATTCGGACTCGAACCTTCTTCCAAGACCACGTTTGTAATAATTGTTAATCCTCAGAAGCTTTGTTTACAATAATTCTGTCATCTGATCTTAGTCCATAGAAATACCTCAATAGAAATATCAACCAAATTTCAATTAATTTCATAGCAATAAGTATTAAATTCAATAATTTGGTGGAACTTTGAAGTTGTCTAGCAATTTATTAAAGAATCTTGCAATGGCTGTTTTCGATCGTTGTAGGTTCGTAAACAAACATGCAAGTTGTTTCTGCTGTTTTAATTCCTGACACAGATTTTGTTTTTTGCAGTATGAAAACCACCTCTAATATAAAGAAAGTGGCTTTAGACCAAGGTTCTTGAATAAATAACGACTGACCTTCTTGTGAAAGTATTTGAAGTAGTTCTAGTTGAAAAACCTAAACTAATTTAACATTTGTATTAAATACAAAGACCCCAAAATAAAACCAATTATTGTTAATAGCGAGACTCTTACCTAACTTATCACTTCGATCAGACATATATCAAGATTAGCATATACGTAAATATACAAAGCTCATTTTCAAAGTTAGTAATATAACTCTAACCACGAATTTGATCTTCCAAGTTAATTTTTTTAACCACAATCTACCTGTATCTCGTATTCATACGAGAGTGTTGTGGGGAAAAGTAAACACCAACATATAATCTCATCACAATGAATGCGAGGCTTTGTGGAAAGCTTGCTTTGAAGTCTGCTCTGAGCTCAATACAATGATACATGAAGCTTTTCATACATTCTGACCACGAGTTACAATCGTGGTTTATTCCTGCTTGTACTGTGATATGTGTTTCTAAAAATAATAGTTTATTGGTTAATTACTAAAGAAATTAGAGGACAAGATGTTTGGCCCGAACCGGAACCAACTATTTACGCCTTCAAATTTAGAGAAGTGGTTAAATTTGAATGTTTAAAGTTAATTTAATAAATTAAAGATAATTTAAAGATATTTCCATGACTCGTTCAACTCTCCAGGTTAAATTTTACTCAAAGCGACAGTCAACGGAGGGTTGTTTGTTGAAGCCTTACGAGTAATTACAAGGTCAAGTCTTGTTAAAACCGTTGATGGTTAAACTTCCGTCGCCTTAATGAAAGGCCACTGAAATAACAAACAAGTGATCGATCAGGAATTAGAACTTTCTAGCCAGTACCAATACAATGATTTTGTGGTACATATTTAACGTGGTTAAGTGGTAGAGAGGACTATAAGGTCTTAACTTCACCACGTAAATAAAGACTTTTTTCATTTCAATATACTGTAGCCTAAAAATATAGATGATATAGAAAATACAGATATTCTCATTGTTTACTTTCCATAACTGTTTTATGGTTTCAAAATAACAAACATAATAAATTTTAAGAGTATATTGAATTTTTACAATAAAGTTTACATATTAATTTTGGTTTTATTTTCGTTTTCTTCATTAAAAGTTAACAGTTATATGAACTGTGTCTATGTTTTCCTTTAAAGCAAACGGTCTGTCAAACGGAACTTTTTGGACAGTTCTTCAGTGACAGATTGGCTTATCAGTCACGAACCGGAAGAACTAGATTATAATTGTGACACCGGCTGCGAAAGCCTAAGAGTTAAGTTTAACTGTAAAAGTTATCTTTGTGCTCTAGTTATCGTAAGCCTCGTACGCTAGTTGAATATGATCCCAAAGAAGAAACTCTCGGTGAATTTATTCAGTAATATAAGTGCAGATAGAATACGGAATTCAATGTTTGGTCTGCCCTAACCCACGACCCACTGTATATCTCGGCTTGGGCTGCTATTTTATAGTGCTCTTAATCTTACTAAACTGCTTGGATTTCTACAACACGAGTCCACTGCTTTCATTTGTTTTTCTAAGTGAAGTTTATTTGTTAGTGAAGCAGTTATTTTAAGTAAAAGAGTTATAGAGATCTTAACTGTTCTAGTCTAAAAGAACCGTTGCCAAAAGTGAAAAAAAACTGAGTTTAATAACTATTGTAGTTGTGGTTAAAAGAAGCGTAAATCAATAATAAGAACATTGAAACACGTTTTATACATTTGTTTTTAACACATATGGTGTGAGTGACTGGGACCCGTGGCGTGGTTCTGTAATCCAGCTTCATGGAGGTCAGGTTTTGAGGATGATATAGGTCTAAGCGGCTCAGATAGTCTCAGTGATCATCTGATGATATCCGCATCAACTCCCACCATCGTTTAGACATATCAGACCATCACCTGCGTGGTTCGGAAATCACGTTAAGCCGTTGGTCCTTGTATTTCCATTGGTCATTGGGCTATTAACTAATGACCCATTCTAAGGAAGAGTCGGCCTTAGTTTGTAACAAGAGTACGCCTCATAATTCATTACTACCACACATCACACTCATCCTTCACCACAAATTTGCCATAATATACCCTCATGAGAGTGGTCGGCACCTCAAATAGTGATATAATTGTTTTAACACCTATGGTGTGAGTAGAAACATTTTAAAGATGGATTATTATAAAAGTTAATACTCCTAGAGTTTAGTCCACCTGTTACAGAAAAAAATAGTTGAATGTAAAGTGTCTTTATAAGTTGGAAACAATTCAAGAAAAGGGAAGCACAAAACATACAGGAAGGTTTTATCACACAAAACATTTAGCCTAGTAGGAAATTTGAAATACAAAAATATATATACACTGAAATTAAATGCTTAAGTTTAATAATCTTCATGGTTGTCTTTTGTCGTTCGGTAAGAATAGATTTATACACTTGGGCAAAAGGTTAAAATATATTGCCATATTTAGTTTACGAAAGAATGAATTGATATAAGAAAAACAAATAAAAACTAGGTGAAAATATATTTACAGTAAATATTTGAGCGCTCCACCAAAACTAGTGACGACTAAACCCCAATCATATTCAATAAAACACAACACCAAACCACAGACTGAATTTTTTAAAAGAAATAAAATATTTAGCTCTCGTCAACTGTGGCATTTATTTCTTCAGGTGAATTGTATCTGTGTGCATTCACCTGGCAACTGTGAGCATAACTTCTAGTTCAATAGATCCGTTGGCAGAATTAATAAAACCACGCTGTTTTGTAACATAAGTAAATGTAGTTATTATTAATGAAATTTGAAGGCAAAACGTGTGGAGTGAACTGGGACTCAAACCCGGGTGATTATGTTAACCACTACACGATCCAGCCCATTTATGTATGCCTTTAAATTCATTAATTATTCATATAATAAAGAGTATGTATATTATGTAGTTTGCAAATTCCGTTTTATTGCAAATGTTGTACATTGCAATTAAAGTAACTTACGGGTTGTGCATTATTAAACATCTTTGAATTGAGGGTTTTATCATAGAACTTCCTTTGGAAAAATGAGATATTCAAGTTGTTAGCATTGTAAGATCCAGGCCCAAAACCGTGAAATGAGCACCGATCCTGACCCCAGGACACGTTTCGAGTACGCATTTTTTCAAATCCTTATCTAGATAATATTATGTATGTATCCGTATCATCTCTACAGGTTGATTTTTTTCGATTTTCGCCAAATCTGGTACATATGTTCCTTTTGTAAACATCTCGGTCGAGGTAGTTAACCAACAAAATTGGACTGCAGGATACCTCTTTTTGGGGGAGAAGGACTTTTTACAAAAAAAGGAGTTTCAATGATCTAAAGACAATAAATTTCATCAGATTTTAATGACATTTTAAATCAATATGTGATGTTTATTATACATAAAACAACCAAAAGTTATGAAAATCCTTTGAGTAGTTTCTATTTCAAAATGACAAAAAAATGTGATTTTTCGCTATAAAAACGAAATGAGTGGCCCGATTTTATTGAAATTTAAAATGTGATTTCTTTTTATGAAATGTAGTACAGGGTGTTTTTTTTTAAACGCAACCCAACTTTCAAACTTTAGTAAGTCATTTTATACGAACGCTATAAGGTCGTACATTGTATCATTGGTTTGTTCACTTCAATATCTATTAGGTGGTATGTACTTTTGCAGTAATGTAGTGGTTTTGATTTGCTAATTTGATGTTATTGTAAAAATAAACGCAATCACGGTTTTTAGCAAAGATCAAAGAGTGCTAATTGTTGGAGAACACTTAAGAGAAAGATAATATTTTTTGTCAAGATGCGTTTAAGATCGAGTATCCAGGTGTTAGTGGGCTGTCTGCTTTTGTTGTTTCAAAATTGTGAAAGAATTTTCTAATTTAACCCTAACATTGTCCGTCATTTCTTCATTCAGTACAGTCCGCCTTTTGTTATGTTTTCCGTTCCCTACATAACCTATTTTGTTGAACTTTTTTTTACAAATCTGTGAATTTTAGATTTGTTTGGAATATTCACACCGGTAAACTTGACCCCAAATTCCTCTTGACAAAAAGAAATTATCTTCTTCTTAAGAGTTCTTCAATAATAAGCAATGTTTGGCCTTGGCTAAAAACCGTTATTGCGTTTATTTTACAATAGCATCAAATTAGCAAATCAAAACCACTATATTACTGCAAAAATACATACCATCCGATATTGAAGTGAAAAAACCAATGGTACAACTTACGACCTTATAGCGTTCGTATAAAATGACTTACTAAAGTTTTAAAGTTGGGTTGCGTTTAAAAAAGAAACACCCTGTATAACTTCCAGTAAAATCCCCGTAAATCTGAGAACGAATGCCGAAGCGTAACGACTGTGGCCATTCGACAGAAGACAAGCTGAGGCTGAAGGTCGAAGCGAGACTGTGAGTTTAGCAAATTAGAGTAGCGATTTCTCAAGGAAATTCGATTCACGGATGCCAGCGGCGCTTTAGCGCTTAGCTGCGTGTATGCCTGGTTTATGTATTTTGTTTTGTTTTTAAGTCCCAGAGAACAGTGTCAGTCAGCTTAGACTCGCTGGACGTGCATTATTTACCCCTCTGTAAATATGAATGCTGCTAAGATTCTCCCTCTGTGTCATATTATACGCGTTGCTTACCTCTACTGAGTTTAGAGTCTGGGGACTTCTGGCTGAATATTTCCATGCAAAATAAAAAAAAACATTTTAAAGCACAAGAGCTTTTTTCCTCTGTCTTTGTTAAAAGTAATTTGTGTTTCATTTTAAAGTATGTAAATTGCAGTTAGGCCATTTTAATTATAAAAATAGCCGACAAGTAGGTATAACACACTGTTCTAATTCGGAGAAATGCCCGGATATTAGATTCGAGACGATGAAGAACAAACATTTTAGAAGTTATAACACATATACGAATTTACGAATATAGAGGATCGAAGGAAAGGAAAGGAAACAAGCTACAATATTTCGTATCTAATACGTTTTAAAGTACACGTTAAGTACTTTAAAATACTCATACTTAAAATACTTCAAATACTTAAGTTCGTTAAGTATTTTAAGCGAGGAGATGGACGCAGGGATACATTCGTTTAAAAACACTTTATCCCTCTGTTCCTCTCCTCTCTTAAAGCACATGAAAACTTATTATATACGAAATATTATTTTAATGTTAAGATCTACCGCAAGGTAAATTATTTTGAAAGTCTATGCAAAAAATGAACAGTGCTATTCAGAGCTCTCTTTATGCAAAGCTTGGTGCTTAGATACAATATGTCTTTATACCCTCCGATACGTGATCCAAGCCACCGCACAAATGGGATCAACAGTCATTGACCGCATCAGCAATTAAGTACCGACAGGTTCAGCAATCAGCACGGTCAGCTGATGAGCTTACAATAATAAATTGATTAATACAATAATAAACTTAAGTCAAGCACAAAATTCACAAAACAGGTCTTCTGCACATTTGTCATGCATTACAGTTTATGTACACATAGGACAATATAACATATCACTAAATCACTATTTGAGATGCCGACCACTCTCATGAGCGTTTTTTAAGGCAAATATGTGGTGAAGGATGAGTAGTAGTAATGAGTTATGAGGTGTAGTCTTGTTACAAACTAAGGCCGACCCTTCCTTAGAATGGGTCATTAATTAATAGCCCAATGACCAATGGAAATACTAGAACCAACGGCTTGACGTGACTTCCGAACCACGCAGGTGATGGTCTGATATGTATAAACGATGGTGGGAGTTGATGCGGGTATCTTCAGATGATCACTGAGGCTACCTAAATCGCTTTAGACCTATATCATCCTCAAAACCTGACCTCCATAAAGCTGGATTACAGGACCACGCCACGTGTGTAAAAAATATACCATACGATTATAATATTGTATACACTTGTTACGAGCTACTAAGGGAGCCTAAGGTACTACTAAGGTAAATAATTGCTTGTGTCTTACTTTTACATCAGGAGGGCACAGAATTAGGTTTCATTTGAAAAAGAAACAAAACAAACAAATGCACGAGATTTGATTTCGCGGCTATTGATGGGTCAGTTACCAAGCCATTAAATTAATCCTAATTTGAATTGCGAATTGCCCTGTCAGTGGACGAGCGAAATGACCTGTTGGAAAATAAGCGAATGGGTTTTCACTCTCGTTTTAAGCTTTTTTCAACAGTGTTTGTGTTTTGTAGAATTGTTTGTTTTCTTGTATGACATCGCGCCAATATTTTCATGACCAAAAATATTATTATCAAGTGGTGCTGTAATCTAAGCCTTATTGATGAAGTATTTTAAAATTTTTATAAGCCCACTGGGTGTTTGGCTTTAATATAACTATCTTTTTTGTCATAAACATATTTCAGTTACAATAATTCTTTAAAATAAAACTAAAACACACAGGAGTTTGTACTTTTAAACCTAAACTTTTAACAGAGGCGGCACTGCTTTTTGGCTCGTAATGTAATAAACAAATAATTACCACTTTTCGACATCACCGCACAAAACACAAGTTGTATGTCACAATTTATAACATATTTAAATCCCACATATTTTGGTAGCAGCTCCTCCATTTTGCGAGCAAGCGGTGTAATCATAAACATTATTAAATACCGTATAAATAATCCCCTTTGAAACCGTGCAAATCCGTTTGAGCAATTCAAAATGGTGGCAGAAGAGCATAACTTTCACTAATACATCATGATTAGTTGTTCAGATTCCGATGACATTTGGTATGCATCATCAATGACCCTTGCGTAATTGGTATTTGCGTCATCAATAATAACACTTGTGGTAAAAGAAACCGTTAGTATGAAGCCTACAAAATAGAAACAACATAATTTATGCATAATTGATTGCTAATTACAAGCTAATTACTGAGCAGTTATGATACTGAACTTGAGTGTTCTACTGTAGTTTACAATGAAGATGTTGAGCTCTAAGAGAGTCTGGCGGGTATTGATGGTTTAGATACATCGTTTGTTAGACTCGAAGCCCAATTAGTGTTCAAAGCAACTCCTTCTCCTTCTCTTCAAACTCTTTCTCGTCCTGTTTTCCTCACTTTTCTTGAACTGTAAACATAACAAGACGACTGTGTTTGTCTTATCTTAAGTTTTTTTAAGTTTTTTAAGTGTATCTTAAGTTTTTGTCGCTTGAATGAAAAACTATAGACATGTATTTGATTCTTTGTTAAAGGTTTGACGATGGTACAATTTCTGAGGTTGGATTATTATTACGGACGTATTCTATTGTTTTTGAGTGAACACAAAGTACGCGAAGCTTCGAAATCTTAAATCTCACCCTGTCTTCCGGTAAAAAGTTACTTAAAACATAACACAAACATTAAGAAATGAACTTGATTAACAGTCATAAGCACAAGCTGTCCAGTCAACCCCCCCTCCCCACCAATTAACCTTTAGTTTTCCCCTTTAACTTTATTAAATTGTATAACAGCTAGCATATAAAGAAATATAACATCTAGATAAACCTTACGAAATTAAAAATACGTAAAGAGAAATCAAGAATGTCTACGACCAGTGACAGCAACACACTAACTGACTACCTGGTCAGCCACCAGACAACCCCATTGGCTGGCTGAGAACCAATCACAGCCGTGAACAAGACTGACCAACCGTATCAGATAACATAGAAATACCTATCAGCCAACGGAAGGAAATTCTTAAGACTTTTGACAGGCTAAAAAACATGATTTTGCGTTTTCAACGTAATTAATCAATGTCTATAACTAGTTCTCTATTGTGGTAGGTCACTCTATTAAAGATCTCTATTTAAGTCACTTTAAAATATCCTCAGCTCAATTACTGTAACGTGATTTATTGAAGGGCGCCTCAGAGATGTATTTTTAAAATGTATGTTGCCCAAAATGTGTTATTTCAAAGTGGACTTGGCTTAGAACACTTTTAAAACTAGCACCTCAAAACATCTATTAGTTTTAGGCGATATTAGTTTTGTTTTTCCAAAAGTATGTCCAAATATTTTATTGCTTAAGGTAAAAGTAGTTTATTAGGCAAATTTAACAAAGTTTAATGAAAAAATAAATTATTTTCTCAGTTAAAGGCATTCCTCGCTCGGTACAGCTAAATCCTCAAGTAAGAAAGGTAAGGTTTCACGATACGACCCCGCTGGGTTTTACGCAATATTTATGGGCCTGCATGTCTAAATCTAAGTTCATTTTATACGGAAACAGAAATTGTTCTTTATGGACAAGAACTGAACCTAGAGAGAGATTAATCATTACTAAGAGGGATTTCTGCATTTTGAGAGTGTTAGTATAATCAAATATTCGAAACTAAATTGAATTCATAAAGGGTGATTTAGTAAGTGGCTTTATTACTTGTTTGGTTCCATAAATTGGTTTGAATTATGTCATCTTGGTGACTATTATTATTTATTTGACTATACATCTGATGAATTTGATCGTAGTAAATAATTGTTCATGTTTTATCAATGTTTTAGTTCACATGAATATACGTTACAGTTTTTGTTGAAAGAATACAACAAAAATATTTGAAATCTGTAACATATATACCGTACATTTTCGTCAGAACACCAAAAGTACTTGTTGCAATGATGCAAAGCAATTGTAATTGAACTTAAAAATATTTTACCCTTCATGTAAACATTATATTTTTACAATAATGTTTTAACGAGCTAATTCTATTAAACATAAGAAAAATAGTTATACTTAGATCACCGCATTGTAATGTAAACGTGAACGAAATTGGATATATTGAATCTTGATTACTTTTTACTGAACTCAAATTGTTTTCCACACAAGTCCTTTTATTTTCTTTCGACTTAATTTCCAATGTTTACGAAGCACGTGAGATGAAACAAATCCTTCAATTTATAAGAATGACGTTGCAGGAATACGGATGAGCTGTTTTATAAACACACGTTGACTGAATTGTAGCTTTGTTTCTAACCAATGTAGAATAAGTATGAAGAATGTTCTTAAGTATGAAGAATGTTTTCGATCGTTTCTTAGTGAAAAATGTTCACAAAAAGGTTTTGAAATATGAAATTTGACCCCGCCTTCAGGTGAAGTACTTAAAACATAATACAAGATACTAGAACATGAACTAGACTAAATGCAGTCAGGGCAAGCTGACCAAGCACCCACCACCGTAACTTTGTTTTTTTTTCTAAACCTTCGACACTTTATAATAGCCAGTCTAGAAAACAATAGAATTTTTTTACTTATTAAATTTAATAACAGCTAGCCTAGAAAACATTACAACATGTATAGAAACTTTACGAAATTAAAAGACCCGTAGAGAAATCAAGAGCGTACATGGCCAGTGACAGCTACCCTCAGCCCCATTGGCTAACTTGGAGCATCGGACAACCAATCACAGCCTTGAATCATACTAACCACCTTAGGCAAAGAACACAAACATACCTTTATGCTCAGCAAATGGAAAGAAAATTCTTAAGACTCTCAAGAAAAATTTATTTAATCATTTGACCCGTAACTCCAAGTAGAAAAGTACATCTACGCGTATTTATTTGTTAAAGTTGACTGGGACTCGTGGCATGGTCCTGTAATCCAGCTTCATGGAGGTCAGTTTTTGAGGATGATATAGGTCTAAAGCGGTTCAGATAGTCTCAGTGATCATATGATGATACCCGCATCAACTCCCACCATCGTTAAGACATATCAGACCATCACCTGCGTGGTTCGGAAGTGACGTTAAGCCGTTGGTTTTTGTATTTCCATTGGCCATTGGCCTATTAATTAATGACCCATTCTAAGGAAGAGTCGGCCTTAGTTTGTTACAAACTAACCTCATAACTCATTGCTACCACTCATCACACTCATCCCTCACCACATATTTGCCTTAAAATACCCTCATGTGCAGGAGAGTGGTCAGCATCTCAAATGTGATATAGGGAAGCCCTTAACTACGAAACATTGCATATAATAAAGAAAATAGTTTAAAGAGTATTGAAATGTGTACTTAAAGAATTAATTTCTTTTAGAAATACATATTACATTAGTACATATAATAGTACAAGCGGAAATAAACTATGATTGTAACTCGTGGTCAGAATGTATGAAAAGCTTCGTGTATCATTGTATTGAGCTCAGAGCGGACTTCAAAGCCAGCTTTCCACAAAGCCTCACATTCATTGTGATGAGATTATACAGTATAATATGTGTTTACCTTCCACTACGGTTTGCACTTATGAGAGCAGCACTGAACAATGGTTGTAGTGTAGTTCTCCTCGGAAGTTGGATATTTTAGATTAAAAAGACGGCGTTGACTCAATTCAATTTTTTAATTTAAGTTTAAAATTTAAACCCGAAGCAAAATTGTGGTGGCTTGAAGTCGTAGTGTTAGAAGCAATTTTGAGCTTTTAACTTTTGACTTGGGGTTTATGGCGTTGCACTGAACTAGGGGAGACCTTAAACACATACTTAGCTCTAAAAAGGTAAAGTTTGTTTAACGAGGCGAAGTAGGGACTACAAAATCCTCTCTACCCCTCAACCTCGACCTTTGCCTAGCGTCAATATTTAGTCACATTACAAATGGTTAGACTGCGGGGATCGACCCCACGCCACCGGAGTGATGAGCTCCGAAATCACGCGCGATACCAATCCGCCACGGATCCGCTCTACGTAGCCCTTTTCAACATCAATCAGAGTTCAGGCTTGACAACCGTCAAAAATGCTTCTAAAAGTACTTAAGTTAGATTTAGTAACATCTAAAATATTATTTTTAAGAAGAAAAGGCTGCAAGTTCGATCTTAATCAAGTCTACTCTGTCTAAAATTGTTTGTTCCCAATTTTAATGTTTCTTAGGCTTTAAATAACCATTTCAATTTAGAACATTTTTTCGACTGTAATTTGTGGAAGACTGTTTAACCTACACAGATCTTTAATTGGATATACCAAATCCGATCCTGGGGTTCAAATAAAATTTGTCCTACACAAAATTAAAGATAGGTACCAAGCGGGTAGATTTAGAAAGGATTCAGTTTTCACTTGGTTGGTACTCCACACTACTTTACAAATTTCGATTGATCAAATTACTTAGGTTTGGTACTGCTTATGGAGAACGCTTCAAATATTTTCTTCTAAATCAATTTTAAGCGTTTTCCATGGGCAGTACTAAAAAACAAACTGGATTTTATAGTGGACTAGCTGAGAGTACCCGCGCTTCGCCTCGGGACTTTCTTATCATTGCTGTGTGTCTATTATAATAAAACTACAAATTTAAAGTAAAACAAAGTTTCCTATATATCCTTCAAATACTCATTTAGTTTGCCTGTTAGTTCACCATCTTCTCCGTATGAAAATATTTAGTTTGCCTGTTGGCTACCTTGTGAGAGTCATAGTTACTCCGCCGTTCCGGCCGTTTTTAGGCCTTTTGCAATTTATTTTGAGGATGTTATATTGACATAAAATGTAGCTAATGACACATTGTGTGATTATCTTAACCCCTAAACAAAGTTTCACCGCCATAGTTTCATATGATTGACTTATAAGCGGTCCAAAATGCATACAAACATTTTCAGAGTCTACTTTGGTCCCTTGCTATTTATTTTATGGATGTTGTATGAATATATTATATATAGCTAAAGACACACTGAGTAATGGGGCGAAGTTTCACCGCCATAGCTTCAGCCGATTTTGATGTATAAGCAGTCCCATTTGCCTTGAAAACGTTACAGTCAGACAGACGGATAGGATTTTTTGTTCAGACTCGCCACCGCGGCCACGTGAGTGAAGAGTGGGGTACTAATTCGTTGGACACACCGCAGAGAGTGCCTGTTGGAAAAAAACCTTTTCAGAGCCCAATTTAGATAGGCTGGAGTTCCAAAATGACTTAAAAGTTTTACATACTTACAGACAGGAATTTTCTTAACGTCAGTTTTAGCACTTTACAAAGTGCAAGAAAACTTAATAACCAAACGTCGATGGATTCATTTCTATGTACAGTCAAACTGAAACCAAATAAGTGTTTATCGATGTTTGACTACCTCGTGTGAGTCGTAATAATCCCGCCATTCCGACGTTTTCAGAGCTTAGTTTGGTTCCTCGCCATTTATTTTGTGGATGTTATATGGGTACAAAATATAGCTAAAGACACACTGCGTAGTGGGTTAACCCCTTAAACGAAGTTTCACTACCATATCTTCAGCCGATTTTCAGTTTTAAGCGGTCGAATATGCCGTAAAACATGTTCAGTGCCTACTTTGGTCCCTCGCCATTTATTTTGTGGTTGTTGTATAGATATAAAATATAGCTAAAACACACTGCGTAATAGCTAGGCTTTACCCTTAAACGAAGTTTCACCACCATAGTTTCAGCTGATTTTGATTTATAAGCGGTCATTAAAACCATTTTATTAAACTAATTTTAAATTAAAATTAAACTTCTGGGTAGGCCACAATAAAAACAATGTTTATTGTAATCTGGTTGACCCAAAGGTTTTATTTTAATTTACCATGGCAAACCACATAAGTTTAAAGTCCAAAATAAACTACTCTTGTTTAGTTGAAAATAAAAAAATTACATGGCTAAAGTACATTTATTTTAAATGTATCATGACAAACCACATACGTTTTAAATCCAAAATAAACTAATTTTGTTTAGTTGAAAATGGAAAACTACATGGCTATAGTACAACACTCGCTGTAAAGCATGAATAGTAAGTAATATGGTCAACAAACACTGTCGGTCAGACGTACTGACGCGCCGAGGAGAGGTACAACCCGTGGAAGTGCCGAGTTTGAGCGTGCAGCGGCGCGCATCATGAGCCTGTTTTTCCACGCTGAAGCAAGCTTTCCGAGCAAACGGTTGGAGATACGACAAAAATGCTAAGGACAATTTGTGTAGGAAATTAAATTTTAAAGCTCGTATGTGCTGTCAAAAATTAAATATCTGTTATGGTTTTTCTAGAATTTTAAGTGACAGTTTTGGGGTTATAAATGTTCACATGTAGTGAGGTCTTAGTAATGACCGCCATCTTGAAAATAATTAAATTATCAAACATGTTAATAGCCTATGTGTTAACCAGGTATATAAGCCACATTCCTGTAAAATTTAATTAAAATTGGTCCAGTGGTATTTGCGTGATTGAGGAACAGACAGACAAACAGACACACACCATCTCATTTTTATATATAGTATAGATTACTTAACAATGTATCAAACTGGATCTTCGAAGACCCATAAGTAAATAAATTTTGCAACCTAACATTTTTTGTAGCAAGTAAACGCCAAGTACATTGCGTGTAAACAAACTAGGTTACTTTATGACGAGATGTTTGAGGAAATGATTTATGGTTTGCTCAAAGCAGAGAAATTGGAAACGGTATTAGTTTCACTCGACTGGAGCATAAAGTAAAAGAAAGCTCTTTCATATCGTGAGTTAATATTGCTGCTTTGAGGTCACACTGTGTTGGTATCTTGATTCTTCTTGTGCTTTGATATGTACACGTCTGTACAGTATATACAGGGTGTCACAAAAACGTGTAGCGCGCTATGCAAAACCGGGTTCTACATACAAAAGTAAGTCAAAAATAACTTCTGAAATTTTTGATTTCGGCTTAATTTAGCTAAACATTTGTACACAATAAAAAACAATAATAAAAGCATTAAATAAACCTTTTAGTAAATTATAGTATGATAACAATTATTGTTTACACCAGATATCACAAAAATATCTTAAAAGGTTTTTAAATTATTAATTATACTCAAAAGTTCACAAAATTACGGCTAAAATAAGCTTACATCAAAAAGTTGTTACTCGACATTTTCGACTTACTTTTGTATGTAGAATCCGGTTCTGCATAGCGCGCTGCATATCTCACCCTGTATATAGTTTATACATTTAAAACCAACATTTAAACATTTACTTCTTAAACAATTTGAAACTCGTTTAAATGTTTCCAAACACTAGGTATTTGTTTAATCTAGGAGGATTTTCGATTGATATAAAAATAATAACTGTGAAGTGGATTATGTACTGTCAGGGCTTAAACATTTTAAGTGTGGGTTTGATTTTGACTGAACGTGTTTATGACTTTTGCGCAAATATTCTTTTTTTAATTGAGTAAAACTTGTGAGAAGGTTTTCTATTAATACGGCAAAGATACATCAAAGCCTGACTAAGACAAAATAAGAAAAGATTATGTGTTATATTGTAGGTTGTGTTTATCTGCAGACCCCGATATTTTAATATTTTTTCATAAAATTTAGGCCAGGGCTGGACGTGAGTTGTTTGATAAAATGTACGTATACGAACGTACGAATGTACGTAAATGTACTCGTACAATCAAAATGTATAAAGAATTTACCATTACGTTAATGCAGAAAATAGTTACAACTTAGGAAAAACCAGCTGGCGAAGAGCCTAAAGACGATGTCTGCAGTTAAGTTTCAGGCTTTTCTGATAACAAGCCTGGAGGTAAGCCAACAATAAAAGCAGCTTTGTCATCACACGCAACTTTACATGTAAAGAAATGGTAACTTGTGTGAAAGATAACTGCGATTAAACCCTGAGAACGATCAAAACTAAAATACAAAGTACATACAACTTAAAAGTATGTAAGAAGTGGCCTGGATGACGATAAACTTTCATGGACCACAGTCTTACAAAGAATTTACAAGTTAGTGTGAGGAGTTTTAAGTGTTATTAACATTTGAAGTTTTAAATTCACCAAATTAACTTTTGTTTTTTTATGTTTTAAAATTATTTTACGATTTCCAAACTATGCTTGCCACTGTATACAGTCAAAATACCCTTCGACTAGGAAACATTTATACATAATTAGTACGCTAAAGTTTCTTAAACTAAATACGGAAAATATTAAATATATTATACCCGCTGGCGCGGGTTCGATCCCCGTAGTCACCACTTACATTTGTAATGTGACTAAACGGTAACGCTAGGTACAGGTCGAGGTTGAGTGATAGATAGGACTTTGTAGTCCCAACCTTGCCTCGTTAAACAAGACAAACTTTACTTTTTATCTTTATATGTTTATCTCATTGGTACAGTGCGTGCTTTGCACCAAATCAGCCCGGGTTCTATTCGGGCGCAGTGATAACTTTTCACGATGGCGGCTACTCTCAGTGGTTCGGAAGTCACAATAAGCCGTTGGTCCATTCCATTGGTCGTTGGCCTATTAATTAATGACCCAATCTGGGGAACAGTCGGCCCTAGTTTGAAACAAGACCACACCTCCTCATCCATCAAAAACACTTAACACACTCACCCTACATCCCATCTTCACCTTAAAAACCCCCTAGGAGTGGTCGGTGTCTCAAACTAAAGTATCAAAGTATCCATGTTAAATCTTAAATGAGAATTCTAGGGAAACAATTTTCAAGTTTCCAAAAGCACGCAAGATCACCGAAAAAGTATCGACTACAAAGAGGGAATATTGACTCAAGATATGAAAGAGCTTTCTTTCACTTTATGCACCAGTCAAGTGAGACTAATTCTGTTTTCAATTTCCTTTGCTTTGAAGAAAACCGAAAAATCGACCCTCGCATATAAACTTGTTTGCCATATAAACAGGCCGCAATATACCCAATAACACTTTTTTGTTGATCTATGGATGTATGTTTAGCCAAGTACTCTAACGACTGGGACACGTGGCGTGGTCCTGTAATCAAGCTTCATGGAGGTCAGGCTTTGAGGATGATATAGGTCTAAAGTGGCTCAATTAGTCTCAGTGATCATCTGATGATACCCGCATCAACTCTCACCATCGTTTAGACATATCAGACCATCACCTGCGTGGTTCGGAAGTCACGTTAAGCTGTTGGTTCTTGTATTTCCATTGGTCATTGGGTTATTAATTAATGACCCATTCTAAGGAAGAGTCGGCCTTAGTTTGTAACAAGACTACACCTCATAACTCATTACTACCACTCATCACATTCATCCCTCACCACATATTTGCCGACCTCATGAGAGTGGTCAACATCTCAAATAGTGATTCAATTATGGATTAGTTCGAGAAGAGAAAACATGTGTTTGGTAAATAAAAAGCACTTTCCCCCAAAGAGACAACTTTCCAGCCATTTACACTGAACTTGAATTCAAATTAGGTTCCATGCAACAGTCAGCTAACTGCAACCAATATGTTTCGCGTTGAATTCTGTCCCATCAGCAGTTACCACAGTTTGTTGGTTTTAACATTTTGTTAAGAGCACAAAAGTTTATTTGTTTATTTATTTTAAAGACTACTTAGCCAAATGGGAGTGAAGTCATATACGTAATAAACTCCTGGAAGATCTAAAACATATACAAAATTCAAACACTTTTAAGACTAGACTGAATCAACATTATTTGATTTAGCATGTTTTTTTTATAATTTAAGTGATTTTTTGGACCGATAAAACCTCCCTTTTGTTAAGATTATTGATTCAGTAAAAATATTATTAGTTAACTGTCAGACTTTTGTCTGTACTTTGATTGGTGACTTTGCCAAACTTATTTGTATTACTTTGTTTCTTGTTCTTTACATAATAATTTTGTAAATGGCAATAATTACTATTATTAAGTTATCCGTCATTGCGACTGTAATTTTCCGTTCTTTCTCAACTTTTGTCTCATACAGTTTGTATAACAGATCCTGGTGACACAGATTCGGAAGACCATGTTAACACAGATCAAGCATTCACAGGAAGCAGAAGGTATTCACATTCCATTTAACTTCTGCCTTTCACGAAACTGCTGCATTCAACTCCACTCACGTGTAGCATTTCGTCCTTAAATCCTAGACACATTTCCTGGCTTAAAGTTTTAACGGATATCTAGGGTAAACTTGGATTTATACGTAGCCTATATATTTATATGAAATTCTTCATGAGCTACTGGTAAAACTACAATACTTCGTTTATTAGCTTTTTATCTAAATACGATTTTGTTCTGTTGAACATTTTACACGATTGGTAAGTGAGAAATTTTGCAATAAACTTTGTCACATAGTAAAAAGCTTCAATTAACAAATACTTTTTAGTTTTTCAACAAAGCCAATTCTGACAAAACACTTTATCTCATTGGGGGATCGTACCCCAACATGCATTGGGAATCTCTCTTTCAAAGACATACGAAACTCTACTGAAAAAGGATTGTTTTTTGACAAAGATCTACTATTTCAACTTGGAATAAACACAAATTATCCAATAAAAGGTTTTATAGTTGGTGAGGCCTTTCGAGAACTATGTTCTCATCCACAGACCACAACACAAGAACATGGCTGTGAAAGATGAGAACATGGTTCTTGAAAGGCCTCACTAACTATAAAAGTTTTTATTGGATAATTTGTGTTTATTTCAAGTTTATATTATAAATCCAATAAGGAGTTCTACTAGATGTAAGTATATACTATTTCATAGTCCATTTAAACTAAAACAAAATTATAAAACAACAAGTGCATCAACGCAATCGTGCATTGAAAACACTCTAAAACCTAAGCTTCAAAGAAGATTCTCTCTTCTGGGTTGTTATTGGTTGATGACTGATAAATATTCATTGAGTTTTGATTGGTTTATCTTTGACGCCTAGTTCTCAGCCTATTAGGTAACGACGTTTAATTGGGTTTCACTCACGTCTTTCATCCTTTATTGAACATACGAGGAAAATAGCTGTTGAAATTAACAGAGTAAGATATTTTGTAGATCTTTTTCTACAATAGACTTAATGGGTTTACAAGTTCGTAAGGCTTTATAGTCCATAATTCATTTCCACTTTAGTCCACTTGTCAATCAAGTTTGCGTTATGCGCAATATATTTTAAAATATATACATTTTAAACATAAATTTTAAATCTATATTTTGAAATTAGTCTTGTTAAATGTTACTATCGTATTTCCTTTAAAACATAAGATATTCATGCCGTCAGTATAATAAGACCCAGACCCGGACGTTTTACCTTCACAATATTTAATACAAATTGCAGTAAAAGACCACGTAAGTCTTAGGCCGAAGGCCGAAGCGAGGCTGTGAGCGTAGCAAATAAGAGTAACAAATTGCAAAGAAAATTAGATTCACTCATGGAAGCGGCGCTTTAGCGCTTAGCTGAGTGTCGGCCTGATATTTATTACAGTTAAGCATATAGTTGGAGTATTTGCACAACATATTAGCCTACTAGTCAAGTGAGACTAATTCTGTTTTCAATTTCCTTTGCTTTGAAGAAAACCGAAAAATCGACCCCTCGCAAACTTGTTTGCCATATAAACAGGCCGCAATATACCCAATAACACTTTTTGTTGATCTATGGATGTATGTTTAGCCAAGTACTCTAACGACTGGGACACGTGGCGTGGTCCTGTAATCAAGCTTCATGGAGGTCAGGCTTTGAGGATGATATAGGTCTAAAGTGGCTCAATTAGTCTCAGTGATCATCTGATGATACCCGCATCAACTCTCACCATCGTTTAGACATATCAGACCATCACCTGCGTGGTTCGGAAGTCACGTTAAGCTGTTGGTTCTTGTATTTCCATTGGTCATTGGGTTATTAATTAATGACCCATTCTAAGGAAGAGTCGGCCTTAGTTTGTAACAAGACTACACCTCATAACTCATTACTACCACTCATCACATTCATCCCTCACCACATATTTGCCGACCTCATGAGAGTGGTCAACATCTCAAATAGTGATTCAATTATGGATTAGTTCGAGAAGAGAAAACATGTGTTTGGTAAATAAAAAGCACTTTCCCCCAAAGAGACAACTTTCCAGCCATTTACACTGAACTTGAATTCAAATTAGGTTCCATGCAACAGTCAGCTAACTGCTACCAATATGTTTCGCGTTGAATTCTGTCCCATCAGCAGTTACCACAGTTTGTTGGTTTTAACATTTTGTTAAGAGCACAAAAGTTTATTTGTTTATTTATTTTAAAGACTACTTAGCCAAATGGGAGTGAAGTCATATACGTAATAAACTCCTGGAAGATCTAAAACATATACAAAATTCAAACACTTTTAAGACTAGACTGAATCAACATTATTTGATTTAGCATGTTTTTATAATTTAAGTGATTTTTGGACCGATAAAACCTCCCTTTTTGTTAAGATTATTGATTCAGTAAAAATATTATTAGTTAACTGTCAGACTTTTGTCTGTACTTTGATTGGTGACTTTGCCAAACTTATTTGTATTACTTTGTTTCTTGTTCTTTACATAATAATTTTGTAAATGGCAATAATTACTATTATTATTAAGTTATCCGTCATTGCGACTGTAATTTTCCGTTCTTTCTCAACTTTTGTCTCATACAGTTTGTATAACAGATCCTGGTGACACAGATTCGGAAGACCATGTTAACACAGATCAAGCATTCACTGGAAGCAGAAGGTATTCACATTCCATTTAACTTCTGCCTTTCACGAAACTGCTGCATTCAACTCCACTCACGTGTAGCATTTCGTCCTTAAATCCTAGACACATTTCCTGGCTTAAAGTTTTAACGGATATCTAGGGTAAACTTGGATTTATACGTAGCCTATATATTTATATGAAATTCTTCATGAGCTACTGGTAAAACTACAATACTTCGTTTATTAGCTTTTATCTAAATACGATTTTGTTCTGTTGAACATTTTACACGATTGGTAAGTGAGAAATTTTGCAATAAACTTTGTCACATAGTAAAAGCTTCAATTAACAAATACTTTTAGTTTTTCAACAAAGCCAATTCTGACAAAACACTTTATCTCATTGGGGATCGTACCCCAACATGCATTGGGAATCTCTTTCAAAGACATACGAAACTCTACTGAAAAGGATTGTTTTTGACAAAGATCTACTATTTCAACTTGGAATAAACACAAATTATCCAATAAGTTTTTATAGTTGGTGATTTCGAGAACTATGTTCTCATCCACAGACCACAACACAAGAACATGGCTGTGAAAGATGAGAACATGGTTCTTGAAAGGCCTCACTAACTATAAAAGTTTTTATTGGATAATTTGTGTTTATTTCAAGTTTATATTATAAATCCAATAAGGAGTTCTACTAGATGTAAGTATATACTATTTCATAGTCCATTTAAACTAAAACAAAATTATAAAACAACAAGTGCATCAACGCAATCGTGCATTGAAAACACTCTAAAACCTAAGCTTCAAAGAAGATTCTCTCTTCTGGGTTGTTATTGGTTGATGACTGATAAATATTCATTGAGTTTTGATTGGTTTATCTTTGACGCCTAGTTCTCAGCCTATTAGGTAACGACGTTCTAATTGGGTTTCACTCACGTCTTTCATCCTTTATTGAACATACGAGGAAAATAGCTGTTGAAATTAACAGAGTAAGATATTTTGTAGATCTTTTTCTACAATAGACTTAATGGGTTTACAAGTTCGTAAGGCTTTATAGTCCATAATTCATTTCCACTTTAGTCCACTTGTCAATCAAGTTTGCGTTATGCGCAATATATTTTAAAATATATACATTTTAAACATAAATTTTTAAATCTATATTTTGAAATTAGTCTTGTTAAATGTTACTATCGTATTTCCTTTAAAACATAAGATATTCATGCCGTCAGTATAATAAGACCCAGACCCGGGACGTTTTACCTTCACAATATTTAATAAAAATTGCAGTAAAAGACCACGTAAGTCTTAGGCCGAAGGCCGAAGCGAGGCTGTGAGCGTAGCAAATAAGAGTAACAAATTGCAAAGAAAATTAGATTCACTCATGGAAGCGGCGCTTTAGCGCTTAGCTGAGTGTCGGCCTGATATTTATTACAGTTAAGCATATAGTTGGAGTATTTGCACAACATATTAGCCTACTAGTCTCTTATAACTTTCCAATTTTCATTTCTTGCTGATCTTTTTTAGTAACTAAAAGAAAAGTTCCACGTGTTTGAAATAACCACCTGTTTAAAAGTACTATAATTTAAATTTAAGGACTCATTTGGCCCAGTGCTTAAAACTATACCTGTTCGTGAAATCAAGGTATGTTCGTGAATGGATTTCAGTATGGACAGTGTCCTTGCAATTTGCACCATGTGCTGCTAGTGTTTGTTCATTACGTCACTAAGGATTATCGTGTTTGGCATCAACATTAGTTTTGGTTATCCTATCGAATCCAAATTAAGGCAGGATCAAGTAAGTTTTCCACGGTTTGTCTTGTCATGAAAATCAAGTAGGTTGATAGATTTTGATCAAAGTAAATCAGATGAAATTCAAAATGTAATACAACAAATGGCTGGCTAGCCCGACTATAATTGGTTCACTTTTCTAATCAACCAAATTCATAAAAGTTAATTATTTGCCCCTTTGATATCAACTAGACGTAAAATAGTATTTTAGTTACCACCGTCAATATCCAAAATGTTGTGTTGAGGGTTGTTACATCCCCGAACGTTTCGATGTAAAGACATCATCGGCATAGATGCTGTTTGGTAGAAATCCACTGTTGTCTTTCCATTGATAGTAGGGCTATTAAATAATGACCTAATCTGGGGAACAATCGGCCCTAGTTTGTAACAAACTACACTTCATCATCCGTCAAACACACTCACCCTTCATCCCATATTCACCTTAAAATCACTAAATCACTATTTGAGATGCCGACCACTCTCATGAGGGCAAATATGGGGTGAAGGATGAGTGTGATGAGTGGCAGTAATGAGTTATGAGGTGTGGTCTTGTTACAAACTAAGGCCTCTTCCTTAAAATGGGTCATTTGATTAACTAGTGTAAATTAAGATATGATTATTTTTTTGCAATAATGTATTTGTGCCATAATTATAAAACATGTTGTAATATTTGACGTTGTCATGCATGTATTTGTTAATTGACAATAAAGATCTTGAGTTTGAGTTTGAGTTTGAGTTTGAGTCATTAACTAATAGCCCAATAACCAATGGAAATACAAGGACCAACGGCTTAACGTGACTTCTGAACCACGCAGGTGATGGTCTGATATGTCTTAACGATGGTGGGGGTTGATCCGGGTATCATCAGATCACTGATACTATCCGAGCCACTTTAGACCTATATCATCCTCAAAACCCGACTTTCATAAAGCTGGATTACAGGACCACGCCACGAGTCCCAGTCAAAATACCCTCTAGGAGTGGTTGATGTATCAAATCAAAGAGCACTTGCTTTTAAATATATTCAGTACAGCTCAACATAACTAGCCCGATAGTTTGTATAGCGGCCTGTATATGCCAAACAAGTTTACATATAGGGTTGGAGGTTTCTCGGTTTTCTCAAAGCAAAGGAAATTGAAAACAGTATTAGTCTCACTTGACTGGAGCATAAAGTGAAAGAAAGCTCTTTCATATCATAAGTTAATATACCTTCTTTAGAGTCGATACTTTGTCAATAACGTGGTGAGCTTTAAGAAGCTTGAAGATATTTTTCCAGGGGTTTTTAGCGATTTATTGGATATAGTGTATTTTAACTTTCTACATCTAAAATCTTTTTCGTAATCCATGAAATACACTTTAGCATATTCAACCTGTGTATATTGTTTTTAAGTTTGGTATTTTGACCGTAGACACTCGCAAATGACATTTTATTGTGTTACATCTTTTTTTATATACTTTTAATAAAAACATTTGTATTGAATTTAATATTTAAATTCGAACTACACTAGTCAAATATTGGAACTAACTCACCAATCTGAGCCCGCTGATAAACGTGTGACCGTTGAGTTATTTACTTTTAACTCTGAATATTTCGTGGCCGGTGTCACAACTATAATCTAGTTCTTCCGGTTCACACCCCGTCGAAACATCATTATAATTTGCTTGATATATTTCGGTATCACTGTGGAGTACAGTTTTCCAATGAGAACATCGACAGTTGGAATCCATGTTCCAATGGACTGTAGGCAGCCCTGTGACCAGTAGGATAAAGATAGCAAAGAAGGTTCTCCACAGTGAAACCAAAATATTTCAAGCAAATTATGATGGTGTTTTGACGCAATGTGAACCAAAAAAACTAGATCATAGGCAATTTTTCCATAATTTCGTGTTGCATGTGCTGACATTATTTTTATTTTGGCCAACTTTCAGGCTTGTTATCAGAAAAGCCTAAAACTAAACTGCAGACATTGTCTTTAGGCTCTTCGCCAGCTTGTTTTTCCTAAGCCGTATGCGAAGCACCGTTAATTTTCTGCATTGTCCTAAGATTTTAATTTGAGAACACATAAGATTAAGTTAACTTGATAACATTGGAAGCGACCATAACACTTTGATTAGAAACATTAACACTGAATTTTACCAAACATTATTTTCAAGAAACGTTTCAAAGTAGACTTTTGGTTTCAGGCTTAGGCCATTCTATTTTACGAAGAATTCAGGCCAAAACCTTTAAAACGAATTAATAAAATCATATTTACACTAATCCTACTTATTCAAAGTTAGACATGACAAAAACCTACTTTACAGTTTTATTTTAATTAGAGAAAGAAGAGAAAGATTTAATCCATGGCATACAAAATGCATAGGAATACAAACAAAAATATACAACAACGAACAAATAAACAAAAAACAACCAAAAGTTCCAGGAAAATAACGCTATTATTCACATATTTTATTCATCATGTAGTCGTGTACAGAGAAGAAAGCCTTCTTCAAGACTGTTTAATTCTGATCCGGAAAATGGACGAGACTTGCTTTAAGTTATTTGGAAGTTTATACTAAACTAAATTAACACCTAGTTTCCAAACAAGTTTTGGGTAATTTGTAAATACCGTTTATACAGTATTGCCGGCTTTTTTAGGTAAAATTTATACACGAATCTCACATGAAGTTATATTATTTTAAACGTAGACACAATGAAAAGGCTCTCTGAACGTTACACAACAAATCCTTTGAATCAACTGGTGAACGTTGGAAGAATATTAAGCGACTACTTTGTATGGGATTCCCGTTTCAATACATGTACAACATTTGTTTGTCTGGAACCTATTTGCAACTGTTTATTTCGTATAGAATATCAATTGTAAACTTTACATATTTTAAGGTCAAGTATTTAGAGTTTTATTTATGTTTGTGTTAAAGCTTTTTCCTTAAAATTGGCCATATGATAAGCTATGTTTTAAATATATAACTTATTTTAATAGAGGTTTTCTAAATGTGTACATGGTTTATTTTTAAAACGTGCGGTTAAATCACTAAATCACTATTTGAGATGCCGACCACTCTCATGAGGGTATTTTAAGGCAAATATGTGGCGAAGGATGAGTGTGATGAGTGGTAGTAATGAGTTATGAGGTGTAGTCTTGTTACAAACTAAGGCCGACTCTTCCTTAGAATGGGTCATTAATTAATAGCCCAATGACCAATGGAAATTAATGACTACTATGTTAGTATAACAGAAGACAATATTTAATTTTCAATACAACATTTTAAGAAGTGGTTTGTAGAATCATAGCTCATTTCCATGTTTTGCCTTGTTGTTCCAAGAACAGCTGCGTCGGTAATTTTTTTAAGTATCAACATCCATTTTTACTGGACTCAAACCACTACAGTCTACAACAGCAAACACGGACAAAACATTGGGTTGTAAATCAGTTAGATCTGGTTATATTCAGCACAATAGGCAATGTCTACATTGATTTACCGGTTAAGGCCACGTTGTGTAAGTAACAACTGTTTTCTGACTAATGTGTGTTTACTAAATACTGTTTTGTTTTATGAATTCTTAATCGATAACGAACCACTGATCGTTTTATCACACTACATTTGCTGTTTGGACATGGTAAAATACAATTTCGAGAATCCCCAAAGTCAGTGATGCACCCTGCATATTTATGTCTACAGTTTTGTTTGGGTATATACCCAATTTTCTGTACAGCTATGTGTCTTGAGAAGCGGTGACCCGAGATACGAGAGTCGTTAGAGAAACCATTGAAATAAAATGAGAATAACGTTTAAAAGGAAGACTTCATTATCCATTCAAGAAGCTGGCAACCAGTCCTGAACAAAGTCTTTTCGATAGTGACACAGCCAATATGAACATCGACAGTTGGAATCCCTGCTCCATTGGACGGTTGGCAACCCTACCACCAATAGGGCAGCAGACAGCAAGTAGCTCAGTTTCAGCCAATCATTGCCTGAAAAGGGTACTCTACAGTGAAACCGAAATATTTTAAGCTAATCATAATTAGGTTTAGACGGGATTTGAACCGGAAAACTAGACTATAGTGGCTTTAATGGATATGTATTATCAACAAAATTTGATCCAATAGCAAGACTCTGTAAATCCAAGCTGTTTGGGTTGGCTTTTAATCACATTGTATGTATTATAATATTTTAGTATTTTATCATCACTTGATGTTATATACAACCGTTTAGAAGTAAATAGATTTGTAGTAATAGTATGCTAACTCTAGGGTTAGCCTAACTTTTTACAGTGCGATCAAAACAAAATGAAATACAGTTGCCAGACATTTTGATTTAGAGAGTTTTATTATTCAGTTTATGCTGGTTGACTTTCACGCTACGTTTGAATTTATCTCAGAGCTTGGCAGATTTTGCGTCCATCGTTAAAACCGCTGTCAAATGGAGTGAAAATACCAAATGTGTCTCACCAACCAATGTAGCCTACGGTTGTAAATTACACGTTTTTTAGCGGCTAGTAATTTTGAAACCTCGCGTCAAATTTGTACACGCTTCTTTGATTGCTTTTGTAATTATTTGCATAGGAAAAGCTCTATTCGCGTGTGATGACTTTTGTATGATTGTCTCATAAATTTCATATCGTCATAAAAATAGTGTTGACGTTTAGAGCAACACTTTTAATATTCTGTTTTTTATGAGGTTCCTGCAGTCCTCCAAAAGTACTGTTTGTTTAAGTTTAAAGTGAACTATATACAAATGAAATAATACTTAGAAATCGTCTCCAACTCACCTTTAATTGTTCTCTCAGTTAAAAGTATTCAGCGGCTTCGTGGCGGGTTGGAATCGTGCGCGACTCCGGAACTCTGCTGGCGCGGGCTGGCTTCGATCCCCTCAGTCACCACTAACAATTTTTTACGCTAGGTAAAGGTCGAGGATGAGTGGTAGAGAGGACTTTGTAGTCCTAACTTCATCTCGTTAAACAAAACAAACTTTAAATTTTATCTATACGGTGGTGACGGCTTGAAATCATATTCAGTTTGCATCGACGAGGTTATTGGCCATTGATATGGACACTGTCCTTGCAATTTGCACCATGTGTTGCTAAAGTGTTTGTTCATTACGTCACTAAGGATTATCGTGTTTGGCGTCGAGATTAGTTTTCGTTACTCTGCCTGACTAAACACTAAACAGCTGATCTATCAGTAACAGCTTTTATAGATTAGTACAGTTTAGACATGTTTTAGAGTTTAGACAATAATTTATATATTTTTTACTATTTTATATTTTCAATTTCGGAGTTTTGTGGGTCCGATTAGGTGTTTTAAAATATCTGTCCCTGAAACGAGTAAAAAAAAGAACGGACATTTTTAAATTCAAGGCACGTGTTTCTAAGGGCCATTTTTGGTATTTTTTGACGTGACTGTGGTTAGCCTATTTGGGATTTTGGGGAAGAAGCCCAATGTTTCTTAGAAAAATACTTATCGACCCCTCATACAAAACACATAGGCTACATTAATAAAATACGTAATTTTTTCTGTCTTTACAAAATAAATAACAACATCAGCACCTTTCCCACGCTCCGTTTATTATTGCTAATCTAAACCTTTTACATTATTTTGCTAAAAAAATGTTGATCACGGTTTAGATTTTAATAATTATATCAAAGGTCCATGAGTTCTCTTTATTTTCGGGAGCCAAAGCTTTATAAAACAGTATTTCTCGATATGTGTCTAGAATAGTAAAAACCGGCAAGTTTTTGGACAACTAACCTTATCCGAAACCTATCGTGTAGACTAGTTTATTACGAAATTTATTTTATACAAATATTTTCAACTGTAAGTTTTGCATAAAAGCTCAACACTTAGTCAATAAAATGTCAATTTTGCCATTTTACAAAACTAATTTTTCCGACATTGTCAAAAGGCCGTAGTGTAGGCTATAGATACAATGAAACTCTAGCCGTTAAAACAACAATATGGGGCGGCTTGCCAACAAACAACAAACTTTATATTGCCATGTCCCTGCTTCTGAAATACACGATATCAGTCGAATGGTAGCTTAAAAGTCTGACATGTTTAGTAACCATAAAATTCTATTTTTCTAAACAACTCCATACAGGGTGTCCAGTAGTTACAGGATCAAACTTCACCAGGTGATTTGTCAGGTCATAATAAACTAAAGTTGTACTGTAATACATAGGCCTACCTAGCTTAGTTTTACGTCTGTCAATGGAAATTTATTTTGTCTACATTGACAAACTAGACGGGTGAGATGATAAAACATATTTTTAAACACGAATAAAATTATGTATTGTTGTATAATTGTAGTTGTTGTAACTTTTCACGATGGTCACTCCCCGTGGTTCGGAAGTCACGTTAAGCCGTTGGCCCTTTCCATTGGTCGTCGGGCTATTGATAATGACCCAATCTGGGGGACAGTCGGCCCTAGTTTGTAACAAGACCACACGTCATAATCCATCAAAAACACTCAACACACTCACCCTTCATCTCATATTCACCTTAAAATAACCCCTAGGAGTGGTCGGTGTCTCAAATCAAAGTAACAAAGTAAAGAATCAAAGTATTGAGCGCTGAATTTAAAGTATTCCCACCGTCGTTTAAACATATCAGACCATCACCTGCGTGGTTCGGAAGTCACGTTAAGCCGTTGGCCCTTGCATTTCCATTGGTCATTGGGCTATTAATTAATGACCCATTCTAAGAAGAGTCGGCTTTAGTTTGTAACAAGACTACTAACTCATTACTACCACTCACCACACTCATGTTTCACCACATATTTGCCTTAAAATAGCCTCATGAGAGTGGTCGGAATCTCAAATAGTGATTTAGTGATTTATTTTTTACGAAGATAACTATTGTGATTCAAGCGAAATAATTTAAGTTACAAACGGAAGTTTTTTTCAACATCCAATGATTCAATTTTGATTCTAATGCTTATTCAGTACGTTACGGTGCAAAAATAAATGTAAAAGATAAAAAAATAAAGATATGTAAAGGTTTTCGTTTGAAGAAGATATATCCTGAGCAGGCAGCGAGTTGAGACCGTATGTTACAAGACGACTCCATTTGTATGCTAACCACTCACATACAATACTGTATTGTGCTTCTCCTGGCTTCGACACTGGAAACACGTATACGTCATCTTGTCAATCCTTTACTTCAAGAAACAGGACTTGTACTTGTGTACAGTATTTTATTTGCGTGTTTTACATAAGGAAAGATTCACGGTTACCTTAAATATATGGATAAACAGTTTGTAATGCACATTTTTCTATCGTAATTCCTCTTAACAACTAGGTAAATTTTGAAAATTGCCAATATTTTGGCATTTAATGATGTTATCGTGTTATAACAGAAATATAGAATGTCTTGGTACACTTGGGAAAGAAATTTGGGGTCCGCCTTAGGGGTCACTTTAGAGAAAGCCTGAGTTCGTCCGTCCAAGGAACCCAAGACATCCTTTCCTTCGAGAAACAGGACTTGTACATGTGTACAATATTTGATTAGTGTATATTTTTAAAGTGGAAGATTCGTGGTTTCTTATACAGGGTATTCGTAAGAGGGCGTCACAAATTTAGGGTCAGGTTAATTGGATAAAAATTAAGATAAAATCAAGAATAACGTAAGAAAAACGCTTTGTTTACAAGATATCCGCGATTTTGTTTTATTTTTCTCTAATTATTTAGTATCTCCTACACCTCTTATAGGATTTGAGTGAAACTTAATATCAATTTGTATTAATTGAGACCACCTTTGGGAAACATTACCAGCATAATCTTACTTACCATTTTAAAATTGCGCTACTTTATAGCATTTTATGGAACTTATGGTTTTTTGATGTTACACCTTGATTAGCGAACGGACGATGAGGTTTATAATGATATGTACGAGCCTTTCTAATAACTTTGGAAATTCATTATTTTGGCATTTGATGATGTAGTATTAGGATAGAAACATAGAATGTCTTAGACGCTTGTTAAAGAAATTAAGGTCCGTCTCAGTGGTCACTTCAGAGAAAGTCTGAATTTCTTTAGGTTTCAAAGTAATTTTGTCAAAAGAAATGCGATTTGGACAGACTATTGGTTTAAAATTTTTAAAAGATTATATAATGAGTTGAATTGGCCAACATAAGTGCCACAAATTGCTTACCTTTTCTCATAATTTAAACGATACATTAAGAGAGACAAAGGTAAAAATCCATTTTTAGACAACGAGGTACTTGGGATAAAAGGTTAAACACAGTCAAAGTAAACGGATCTATCATCATTATTACAAATTTTATTACTTTATTACACATAACATCATAAAACTATCTATACATATTTCACAGTTCATTAAATACTTTCAGAGTACAACACTGTTATTACTCAAAACAGTTACAGCAAATTAATGTTAAGAATGCCATTTTTAACGCGGTAAAACCGAATAAAATTGTTGAGAAATAATTTAGCAACTTGTCAAAATGGTTAACGGAAAGAGAAACACATTGGACATAAATACAAAGTTAATAGTACTAATAATCAATCTATAACAGCAACAGTAAAAAGAACAACAAGACTAGAAACAGTACTAGAATACTCTTATAATACACCACAAGTCTAATTTATCAATGTAAAAACATCAGTCATTTCAACCTTGACATTTTTAGAGTGTTTTACACTTGATTTGCATTTTGTGAGCAAACCATTGCTTTATTCAGTTCAAAAATATAATCTCGATGAACACTTTGTTTACAATAACAAGTCATAATTTATTCACTTGTGATAAAACGTTTTATATTTACAGAAAACATGTGAAAGGGAGAGAATAACTAATATCATATGCTATTTAAGATAAATAGTGGAAATAATGACCGAATTCACACTTAATCTTGGTAGATATCTATTTAATAATAAATCTTTTAGTATATACATGTGCTTATTTCAAACGAATATTTTCGCTACATTATAAACAATAATTGAAATACTAATTCAAGAACAGCTTTAAGGTAGGCCTAAATCTTGTCAAATATATTTGAACAATATCAGGTTGAATTTTGTAAACATAAATTTTAAGAAATAGGACACATTTGCGCTTGAACAAATAATAAATATATTAAGTTTATTAAATAAAACCACACACTTTTAAATTGTGATTCAGTTCAATGAATGAAAACACATTTTAAAATTATAAATAAAACTTATTTGTACAGTATACGTTTAATAAGTTTTGGTTATTGGGGTGACCCATACGTAGTTCCTGACCAGCTTTATATAGTTTGAACTGTGGAGATGGAGAAAGACACCAATTTTGCTACGTGATTACTAATGTAAGTACACTATTGTTTGCGGTAATTTATTTGTAACCAGAGGAATTCACCACAGATGGTCCAAGAGGAGGCATAAGAAAATCGGTAATACAAGCGTAGGCCACGTGGCAAGTCACAAATGGATTTACAAAATCAGAAACCGAATTTTATATAGTTGGTCCTGTCAAGATAAAAATATTTAAACTGTAAAACGATGTCATTTCCGTTGGAGTCAATATTTTGAGATTGAGTTGGTCGTATGATGATGTCTACTTAACTTAGACCTTTATTTTAACGTCAGTCTCAGCCTAGTTCCAACAACCTTTTCTTCCTACTATTGTAAGGCTGAAAAAGGATTGTTGCAAGGGATTAAAATAAGTTGCAACACGAATAAATTGTCGAAGTTAGTTGATCATGGTGCCGCAAATATGAGTTAAAAATTGACTCTAATACAAAATTGCATCGTTTCTAAGTTAAAAGTTCTCAGTCTGAAAGCTAACGTCGATTTTGAAAGGGTCCACCTCTTGAGGTGCGTTTTCAGACTGCATTGTATTCTCCTGAAATGTTATCTTTATTTTGCTGTTTTCTCTCGAAAAATATGACTGTAATTTGGTTCTTCCGGTTCTCATCGCGTAAAACATCAAATAGCTTGAAATATTTTTAACCGGCTGTGGAGTACCATGATTGGCTGATCTAGTAACTGAATATGGTACTTCAAGTGAAGCCGAAACATTTCAAGCTAATTACTGTGATGTTTGACGTGGTGTGAACCAGAAGAACTAGATTACAGTAGTTCACCGTTCATGTAGTGAATTCGATTCGGGGTCTATCTTCCATCGTTTCAAAGATATAAAGCCGGCTCGGCACTTTTGTCCCACCCTGTATAAATAAACTCACAGTAACCACTATTTACACGAGTTCTGCACTGGTTAGTTTATATCACAATAACACGCTTTTCATGTTAGAAGAGTTCTTCACAGAAAGCACAAAAGAGCTGATGCACAGTTGTGATTGGTTCGTAGCTTTCATTGGTATTGTCTTCCACTTTGGTTCTGACCCTGGTAACGCTCGTAGCCTCTCTATTGGAGGCTGTTTCTTCCAATGTACATGAATGCTGTAACAATAAATAAACGTACGTTAAATTATACTAAACATTCAAATATCACGAAATGAAGTACTTTAAACAGGCCGACATGCATCTAAGAGATCGAGATTCGTTTGTTATTCTAATTGGCCTATTGTAATTTTAGCTCACAGTCTCGCTTCAAACTTACGTGGCCTTTATCTGTACGATCCCTTTAAATTGTGAAGGAAAACTGAGTTCAAATTCATACACATCTATTTTACTTCACTATTATAGGGAAAAATGTTTGTAAAACTAAACCATTTTGAATCAACTAATTAATTATTCATAACTTCGTTGGTTGTTTTGAATACTTTTGGATACCATCAACATATTTATTCAAAATTTTATCGAAATTGGATGAAATCTACCGCCTTAAATTCATTAACACCACTTTTTGAAGAGTTTCTCCCCTCAATGGGGAATTTCCGATAGACAGACTATTCTGGCCAACGAACTTAGCCGAGATATTTACAAAAAGAATAATCGTACCAAATGTTATAAAATGTATATAAAATGTTTAAAAAATGTTTAAAAATATCAAAATGTGTTCTGGGGTTAGAGTTTTTCCAAAGTAAATTTGTTATTTTGGTTTAATTTAAGGAACCTAAGTAGGTTTATTAACCTATTTATGTAGGCATACTTAAACCATTGGTTTGATCAAATCATGATAGTTCTGTGTTTGTTAAACAACTTAAACAACTTACCTCACGCTCATGCCTGCGAGGCAAAATTCATCAGGAATAAGGACACTATCAGTATACTGAGAGAGGACGCACTACTGCTCGCTGAAACAAATACCAAGAACATTTTTAGTTTTGAGCTGTAAATGCTTTTACGAGAAATAATTATTCTTTACACTTCAAGACAACAAAATGATGGATAAATTTGGTAAAATATGCGTTTCTAAGTATTTGTTGCAGTATAAAATGCATTATAATTTACCATAAGTATGTTAGTTTGAAAGTTCATAATATTGGCGGAGAATAGTAAAGAAGAACGGATTTTTCCTACCACCTCTGGAGAAGGCAGTTAAAACTTACCTCTTAGAGGACTACACTAATCTAGGAACTGGTTTGGCAAATTTTAGGTTAGATCTTAGGTTAAGATATATAGTTAAATGTAGTTCCTTAGTGTAGTCCTCTGAAGACGTGGAGTTTTAACTGCCCGAAACGTTAGAAGCTTTTCTCTAGAAGTGGCAGGAAAGGTCCGTTTCTTCTTTAACCATGTATAAATAGTTTAATTTAGCAAGGTGGTTAGGCGTCCGAAACATATTATTTTCCATATTGTAATGAGTTTTAATTTTAACTTAATCAACGGTAGGGAATAAATGATTGTAGTTAATACGTCAAACGCATGCCGTCTGAACAAAGCTACAACGTCTGTCCTTTGGAAGTGAAGTGTTATTTTCTAAAGTTTGCATATTTACTGAGATAAATTATTAGAAATACTAGCCTATCTGTAGTAGTCTTGGTTTCCCAATGAAATATTGAACATCTTTACTGATTATTCCAAAGCAAATTAACAAACCCTTTGATGTATCAAAACAAAGCTTTTCGAAACTCTGTTTCTTATTTATTAATTATTCTCAAAGCGATGAAAACTACTAACTTCAATGTTTTTACACTACATAGCTTAAAGCGTCAATATGCACCACAGAACAAACGATACAAAAGTGAGCCAAACTATAATTCAAAGATATTAAGCAGAGACAAAGTAAAACTTAAAAGTGAAAATATAAACACTCAACGAGTACCTACCATCCAATATTGTAAATACCTATTTCAGGTTATGACAAGTGATAATTACTTTATTATTTTTGCATGTCGCATCCAAGCGAATATTTGCAATTTAGGCATATTTGTGCCGTAGATCTGGCTTTAGGTCCGGACACTGGTCTTGACCTTAAACCTGGACCCTAGAGCCTGGAACCTAATATTGTTGAATAAATTAAACGGTTGCACTAAATTTGTTGACGAAACTTTTGAATTAATTTAATGGTTTTATTTTAAATTCTGAGGTATCTTAAATTTACATATTATCTTCATTAAAGATCAAATGGTCTGTTATAATAAAACAGGGCAGTTAACTTTGGTTTAAACTTCATTTTGGTTTTATATTCCTTTGATCGCTAAGCAAACCTATGACGTATAATTTCTCCGAACAGCTACTCACTGTTAAACAATTGCCTAGGATTTAATTGTTTGTACTATTTATTATAAGACTTTACCATGCATGTTTTTAAAGTGAATTTAATTTGTTACGCCAAAGATACACTATTGCAATCATAGCATTAAAAAGAAAATACAATGACTCATACGAACGCTTGTAATAAACTTATATACAGGGTGATTCAAAAATAGGGCGCCAAATTTCAGGTAAGTTCCTTATGCAAAACAATGAAAAGTTCTTATTAACATGGGTCCTAAAATTTTCGTTACCGATAGCCGCCATTTGTATTTTCAATTTAAAATTTATATCTGCCAACCGATTGCATTTAAACTTGGTAGGGTGTTTATGTGCCATAAGGTGAATTTAAGAAATGATAATTAGGTGTTTATGTTTAAGGTGAATTTAAGAAAAGATTATTCATAAAATCACAGAAATAAATGGCACTATTTAATTAATACCATGAAAATGTAGCATATCATTGTCACTTGTTGTTATAAAGTTGAGTTTATATTTATATAAAGATAAAATCATAAAACTATCTATACATATTTCACAGTTCATTAAATACTTTCAGAGTACAACACTGTTATTACTCAAAACAGTTACAGCAAATTAATGTTAAGAATGCCATTTTTAACGCGGTAAAACCGAATAAAATTGTTGAGAAATAATTTAGCAACTTGTCAAAATGGTTAACGGAAAGAGAAACACATTGGACATAAATACAAAGTTAATAGTACTAATAATCAATCTATAACAGCAACAGTAAAAAGAACAACAAGACTAGAAACAGTACTAGAATACTCTTATAATACACCACAAGTCTAATTTATCAATGTAAAAAACATCAGTCATTTCAACCTTGACATTTTTAGAGTGTTTCACACTTGATTTGCATTTTGTGAGCAAACCATTGCTTTATTCAGTTCAAAAATATAATCTCGATGAACACTTTGTTTACAATAACAAGTCATAATTTATTCACTTGTGATAAAACGTTTTTATATTTACAGAAAACATGTGAAAGGGGAGAGAATAACTTAATATCATATGCTATTTAAGATAAATAGTGGAAATAATGACCGGGTTCACACTTAATCTTGGTAGGTGATCTACTTAATAATAAATCTTTTAGTATATACATGTGCTTATTTCAAACGAATATTTTTCGCTACATTATAAACAATAATTGAAATACTAATTCAAGAACAGCTTTAAGGTAGGCCTAAATCTTGTCAAATATATTTAAACAATATCAGCTTGAATTTTGTAAACATAATTTTAAGAAATAGGACACATTTGCGCTTGAACAAATAATAAATATATTAAGTTTATTAAATAAAACCACACACTTTTAAATTGTGATTCAGTTCAATGAATGAAAACACATTTTAAAATTATAAATAAAACTTATTTGTATACGTTTAATAAGTTTTGGTTATCGGGGTGACACATACGTAGTCCCTGACCAGCTTTATATATTTTAAACAGTGGAAATAGAGATACGCTAATTTTTCTACGCAATTTCTAATATAAGTACACAATTTTTGCGGTAATTTATTTGTAACCAAAGGAATTCACCAGAGATGGTCTAAGAGGAGACATAACAATCGGTAATACAAGCGTAGGCCATGTGGCAAGTCAAAAATGGATTTACAAAATCAGAAACCGAATTTTATATAGTTGGTCCTGTCAAGATAAAAATATTCAAACTGTAAAACGATAACATTTCCGTTGGAGTCAATATTTTGAGATTGGGTTGGTCGTATGGTGATGTCTACTTAACTTAGACCTTTATTTTAACGTCAGTCTCAGCCTAGTTCCAACAACCTTTTCTCCTACTCTATTGTAAGGCTGAAAAAGGATTGTTGCAAGGGATTAAAATAAGTTGCAACACGAATAAATTGTCGAAGTTAGTTGATCATGGTGCCGCAAATCTGAGTTAAAAAGTTGACTCTAATACAAAATTGCATCGTTTCAAAGTTTGAAGTTCTCAGTCTGAAAGCTAACGTCGATTTTGAAAGGGTCCACCTCTTGAGGTGCGTTTTCTTACTGCATTGTATTCTCCTGAAATGTTATCTTTATTTTGCTGTTTTCTCTCGAAAAATATTTGTTGTTGACTGTAATTTAGTTCTTCCGGTTCTCATCGCGTCAAAACATCATAATAAATAGCTTGAAATATTTCGGTCCGGCTGTGGAGTACCATGATTGGCTGATCAGTTTCAGTAACTGACGATGGTACTTCACAGCGAAGCCGAAACATTTCAAGCTAATTACTGTGGTGTCTTGACATGGCGTGAACCAGAAGAACTAGATTACAGTAGTTCACCGTTCATGTAGTGAATTCGATTCGGGGTCTATCTTCCATCGTTTCAAAGATATAAAGCCGGCTCGGCACTTTTGTCCCACCCTGTATAAATAAACTGTACTCACAGTAACCACTATTTACACGAGTTCTGCACTGGTTAGTTTATATCACAATAACACGCTTTTCTTGTTAGAAGAGTTGTTCACAGAAAGCACAAGAGAGCTGATGCACAGTAGTGATTGGTTCGTAGCTTTCATTGGTATTGTCTTCCACTTTGGTTCTGACCCTGGTAACGCTCGTAGCCTCTCTATTGGAGGCTGTTTCTTCCAATGTACATGAATGCTGTAACACCAAACAAAGGTATGGTAAATTATACTGAAAATTCAAATTATCACCAATCATGAGGAAGAAACAACTTTAAACCAGGCCGACATGCATCTAAGAGATCGAAATTCGTTTGTTATTCTAATTTGCCTATTGTAATTTTAGCTCACAGTCTCGCTTCGGCCCTCAGATTCAAACATACGTGGCCTTTATCTGTACGATCCCTTTTAAATCGTGAAGGAAAAACTGGGTTCAAATTTCATACACATCTAATTATTTACTTCACTATTATAGGGAAAAAATGTTTGTAAAAACTAAACCATTTTGAATCAACTAATTAATTATTCATAACTTCGTTGGTTGTTTTGAATACTTTTGGATACCATCAACATATTTATTCCAAATTTTATCGAAATCGGATGAAATCTACCGCCTTAAATTCATTAACACCACTTTTTTGGAAGAGCTTTCTCCCCTCAATGGGGAATTTCCGATAGACAGACTATTCTGGCCAACGAACTTAGCCGAGATATTTACAAAAAGAATAATTGTACCAAATGTTATAAAATGTACATAAAATGTTTAAAAATATCAAAATGTGTTCTGGGGGTTAGGAGTTTTTTCCAAAGTAAATTTGTTATTTTGGTTTAATTTAAGGAACCTAAGTAGGTTTATTAACCTTTTTATGTAGGCATACTTAAACCAGTGGTTTGATCAAATCATGATAGTTCTGTGTTTGTTAAACAACGTAAACAACTTACCTCACGCTCATGCCTGCGAGGCAAAATTCATCAGGAATAAGGACACTATCAGTATACTGAGTGGAGATGCGGACGCACTACTGCTCGCTGAAACAAATACCAAGAACATTTTTTAGTTTTGAGCTGTAAATGTTTTACGAGAAATAATTATTCTTTACACTTCAGGACAACAAAATGATGGATACATTTGGTAAAATATGCGTTTCTTAAGTATTTGTTGCAGTATAAAATGCATTATAATTTAGCATGAGACATGTATAAGTATGTTAGTTTGAAAGTTCATAATATTGGCGGAGAACAATTTGGTAAAAGAAGAAACGGACTTTTCCTGCCACCTCTGGAGAAGAACTACTCCTAACGTTTCGGGCAGTTAAAACTCGACCCGTCTTCAGAGGACTACACTAATCTAGGAACTTGGTTTGGCAAATTCTTAGGTTAGATCTTAGGTTAAGATATATAGTTAAATGTAGTTCCTAGATTAGTGTAGTCCTCTGAAGACGGGTGGAGTTTTTAACTGCCCGAAACGTTAGGAGTAGCTTTCTCCAGAAGTGGCAGGAAAGGTCCGTTTCTTCTTTAACCATGTATAAATAGTTTAATTTAGCAAGCAGTGGTTAGGCGTCCGGAAACATATTATTTTCCATATTATAATGAGTTTGAATTTTAACTTCATCGGAACGGTAGGGAATAAATAATTGTAGTTAATACGTCAAACGCAAGCCGTCTGAACAAAGCTACAACGTTTGTCCTTTGGAAGTGAAGTGTTATTTTCTAAAGTTGCATATTTACTGAGATAAATTATTAGAAATACTAGCCTATCTTGTTGTAGTCTTGGTTTCCCAATGAAATATTGAACATCTTTACTGATTATTCCAAAGCAAATTAACAAACCCCTTTGATGTATCGAAAACAAAAGCTTTTCGAAACTCTGTTTCTTATTTATTAATTATTCTCTAACAAGCAAGGATGAAAAACTACTAACTTCAATGTTTTTACACTACATAGCTTAAAGCGTCAATATGCACCACAGGAACAAACGATACAAAAGTGAGCCAAATTAAGCAAAGGTATTAAGCAGAGACAAAGTAGTAAACTTAAGTGAAAATATAAACACTCAACGAGTACCTACCATCCAATATTGGTGAATACCTACTTTCAAAGTGGGTTATGAGAAACTAAAAAAGTGATAATTACTTTATTATTTTTTTATGTCGTATCCAAGCGAATATTTGCAATTTAGGCATATTTGTGCCGTAGATCTGGCCTTTAGGTCCGGACACTGGGTCTTGACCTTAAACCTGGACCCTAGAGCCTGGAACCTATTATTTGTTGAATAAAGTAAACGGTTGCACTAAATTTGTTGACGAAACCTTTTGAATTAATTTAATGGTTTTATTTTAAATTGTGAGGTATCTTAAATTTACATATTATCTTCATTAAAGATCAAATGGTCTGTTATATAAAAACAGGGCAGTTAACTTTGGTTTAAACTTCTCATTTTTGTTTTATATTCCTTTGATCGCTAAGCAAACCTATGACGTATAATTTCTCCGAACAGCTACTCACTGTTAAACAATGGCCTAGGGATTTAATTGTTTGTACTATTTGATAATAGGACTTTACCATGCATAAGGTTTTTAAGGTAAATTTAATTTTTTACGCCAAAGATACACTATTGCAATCACAGCATTAAAAAAAAGAAAATACAATGACTCATACGAACGCTTGTAACAACTTATATTGTAACGACATCAACGTTTTCATGGGCATCGTCTAACAAAACTGATTGTAACCAAGCACAAAAATACATAGAAATGCTAAAACGAATATTGATCTAACTAACCTAGGGAATATTTGCAACAAAATGATATTTAAACAGGAAACTTACATAAAAGTGCAGAAAGTGCATAATTTAAGACATAAAACCATACAATGTTTTAACAACCTCCTCCGCCTTTTATTTTCTTGGCCAAAAGTAGTAAAACACAACTAGTACATCCAATAAAAAAACTGTTTCTTGAAATGCCTAATGATATGATTGATACTGGACCTGGACGTGAGTAATGATAATAGTTCTGGATTACTTTGTCCAAGCGAAATTTTATAAATACCAACGCTTTCACCCTGTTAGTGGTTTGAAGATCTAATACAGTGACATCGTTTTTGCTCTTCAAAATTGGTCAGCAGGAATAGGAAAAGAACACACTTTAGAGGGTAAAATATTTGATTTATCTTAGTTTATCTGGCAAGAAAATGGATACTATAAATGTGACATCTAATTTTGTACTACATAAATCAAAATGTATTTCCTTCGTTTAGACCTCGCTGTGGACAGTCATCCTCAGTAGCCAGTCAACCAGCTACTGAGGATGACTCTCGACAGCGAGGTCGAAACTAGCAGTATTTATATTTCGACTGCGACACGGTGTAAACAGGAAGCCTTAGATCTTAGTATTTTCTTCATACTTACGACTATGTTTAGTAAATTTTCGTCGTAAAATTTAAAACACCGAGGAGGTGATTAAAACATTGCACAGTGTGGAATAACACAGGGTGATACATTGACAAATACATAAACAGTGAGACCCGCAACCTGAACATATGTGGCTTACCCCCTGATGTGGGCAAGGCCCCGGCCACGATGTCGTAGAAGGAGGGCGTGGTGGGGGGTCCTACAACATCACACCATACCATGTACTCAAGCTTTAACCTTCTGACCATACAGGCGAGTTTTAAATTCCTCCCCCCTGCATTTGAAAAGGAAATATTTTAAATCCCTTTCTATGGTTTTTATAAGATTCTGAAGTTTATTTTGGCGTACTTTGTGTCACACACCTACCTGAAATCCGGAGGGTAAGGTCCCCTAAATTCTCAAAAACAAAATAATCCCCTTTGTGATACTTCAAAATAAGGGAAGTTCAACACAAATTCAACGACGCAAAGGAAAATCTTATACCTTCACTCGTTTTGTTGTTATACGAAGTCAGTTTTGTCATTCAAAATAATTTGTATGTGAAATGTGGCATTTTAAACCTGATTTTGTGGCAAATTAACAGTTTTCTTTGCTTCGTTGAATTTTTGTTAAAACTCCCTTTCGTTTGAGGTTCCACAAGGGAAGGGTCGTTGTTTTTTTTGGGCACCCTCCCCTTGGATTTTGGGTCGGGGTAGTTGACGTAAAGTACGTCAAAGCAAACTTCAGATTCCTATAAAACATTCCTTATTAATAGTTTAAAAAATCCTTTTTAAAAGTGAAGGTAGAGGGAGGACATTCAAAACTCAACCTGTATTTGTTTATGGGCTAGTTTCTACATATAAGTTATATGAATAATTTAATAATTTTAAGTGTGGAACTTCACATGACAGCGGTTTTAGAGTTGTGTTTATCAATTTGAAGTTTTGAGTTATAAAACATTTTGTCAATTGGTTTTTGGTGTTTATTTTTTACTTTTTGACATTTACAAGAGGGTACGTATGGTAAAGATTTTGAAGCAAAGTTTTTCAATCCTAGCAAGAAGTTCATTGCAGGCAATTGTCAGGCAATTGCTTTTGTTCTTCTGTTTGCATTTTAAAAATGGTTTAAGTAGCCTAGGCTTGGGGTTTTGATATTTTAGTGCACACATTACTATATTATCCAGAGATTATAAGTTCAATCTCTTGAAACTACAATTTTGATTTATTGACATTTCAAAGCAGTTTCGATTAGAATTCTCTGTAGAATAAGCTTGATTTGATATCATTTTCTTTGGGGGTTATAATACCAAACTAATCATGGCAATAAGATGTGTTACTATTCAAATAACTATATAACTTATCCCAGTATTACAATTGAAGTTATGTTACAATGAGGAACTAACAGAATCTAGAGAAGAACCCTTGAGTAAAAAGCAACAGCAAGATAATGAAGCACACATCATTTAAGCACTTAAAAATTTATACAATGTTAAAACATTTAATGGATAAGCATGAACCCATTTACAGTAGGCCTTTTTACAAATGTTCACTACTTGATTGCTTCTGAAATATTTTGAAGAATCAAAATAAGGAAACTAGATTATAAGCCACGAATCATTATGAGTTATTGGATGTATAATTTAACAGTACTTGTGTATTTTTCAACAATTTAGGTAAAAAGTAAATTGAAAAACGAGTGGAAAATCCTAGTTAGATGTCACAATACAATGTAGTGCGGAAAGTATATTTTAAAAAGCAGTAGGCCTACAGCTTGGAATTTGACCAAACTATAATGAAAGAATCAATCAATTAATACTATTTCATTAACTTCATCAATAAAAGCAATTAAATGAACTCTCACATCAATCCTTTCAATAAATATGTCAAGAAAATTGAAAGGGGCCAAACAGCATTTTCACATTTCGTTGCCGTAAATTCAACCAACCTCTGAAGAATGTCAAAATATTTCAGAAACAAACATATTGCTAGCCAGCTGTTAGTAAAAGCCAAAACAGTTCATCCGTGACTTGATTGCTCTTTTGAGGTCAGTATTAGCTTCCAAATATTGAAGACTGTCATAAATTTGACTTATTACATATTTATGCAATAAACCATTTATCTAGAATGGTTTGCTGAAATTAAGTGACACGTCCAATTTTATAGTCGTAATAATCTCAACCAACGTTTTAGAGACAATCTAACATAAGTAGTTAGGCAACCTAATGTTATAAATTGATTAAGAGTTAAACGAGTTTGGCCTTCCAAACTTCATAATTAGGTTACGATATTTTGATCTCGCTGTGCAGTACCATCTTCAGTCACTGATTGGCTGAAACTTTAACCAGTGATGGTACTCCACAGCGAGACCGAAATATCTCAATCTAATTATGAAGTTTGGACGCGGTGTGAACTGGAAGAACTGGATTATAGGTTCACTCACAACGGTGCTAGGGTATTTGTGCTGCTGCTTGTGGTAACTAATTATACTAAACTACTCTGCAAGGTGGCGCGCATTGCTCGAGGCTCACGGGGTGGGGGACGAATAGGCAGCGCTCGCACCGCTATCTAGCCCAGTGGCTGTGGAACTAAAACGAACTGCCTACCACAGCAACTCGGAACATACACAATCTACCTGATATTAGATTTACGGTGGATGGTTTGTAAAGAGCAATCAAATCATATGTCAACAGAGAACCCAATAAAACCCCTTCCGTCTTCCTTAGACCCATGACTACTCTTGTTTCTTACTATTGAAGTAGACCAGCTCCTCTTTCTTGGTGTAGTCAGGCACGTCCGGTATGCTGAACTCGCACACGAACGTCGTGCCTTCTTCAACTTCTTCGTCTTCTATTGTCAAAGAGCCTCTGATGTCGAAAAGACTGCTGTTGGTCTGCTTTCTGGTCGTGATTTGGGAGTAGCCCTGGGTTTTTCTGTAACAGTAGATAACGACATTAAAACGTTTTATATGAGTGATATCCACGTGGTAGTAGAAGGGCACAGACTTTGATTATTTGACTTGAAACCTGGATCACTCTTCGTTGGTATTTTTTAGAAGAAAGTGGTTGCAAATGATCTGAAGTGGGGTCTTGAGCTGAACTTGAGCTAACTAAGTCTATTTTCTTTGTCTGAGTGTAGTTCATCTTAATATACATATTTATTTTATCAATGCAAATACACTGAAGTTTCTACTGACCTTTTGTCGGCTCGAATCGTCATGTTAGGTTCCGGATAAACTCCTTCTACTGTGCAATTGATTGAGACCCGGTCTGGACTCCCTTCTTGTTTCATCTCAATGCTACTCTCTGGAACTAAAACAAAACAATGAAGAATAAATTAATAATTTATTTTAAGAATACTGTCATAATTTACTATTGGTAGATAAAATACACACCAATCAAATATTTCATCACTGCTGATCATTTAAATTTCATTAAAATTGTGTACAAGGTCAACGATCTAGGAGAAGACTGGGGAAATACCAAGTTGGCTACATGTAAAGTTCTGAATATACTCCTTGAGCCTTTTGACGCATTTTTATCATGAACGGGTTCATTGAAAATGACGTAAAACAGATTTTTAAATGGAAATGGGACCTTTAGAGAATACACACATATGTAAATAAAGTGTTGAAAAAATTATCAAAACGAGTTCTAGAGTTATTGATGCTCATTGCATAGTCCCGGGTCTGGGTCTTACCGTGATGACGGCATAAATATCTAATTTTTCCAAAGAAATTCGATAAAAATCCATTGTATGAGGTTTTACCGGTACTTGTTTAAATTATTACATGACAGAAGTAATGAGGGTTTGTGCGAAGTAGTGAAAATTGAAGTTTGAGTACATGCCAGGTAAAGTAAGTACTCGATTACTAGTGTACTTCCTATAGTTTTGGATACCACTGAAATGGTTTTAGTCAAACGGGACCCATATTTTAGGTGGATCAACTAATTTAACAGGTTTCACGTTTAGTTCAATGCTTTGTTTTATTATTCTCGTATGTCGGTAGAATTTTAAATATTTTGTAAGAAATATTGGTTTTTTGTTGTTATTGAGATTAGAATTCATACTCATGTCACATAGTAATAGTTTGTGGTACTAAATAGGAAAAAGGTAAATTTTGTCTTGTTTAACGAGGTGAAGTTAGGAACAAAGTCCTCTCTACCACTCAACCTCGACCTTTACCTAGCGTCACCGTATAGTCACATTAAAAATTGTAAGTGATGACTGCGGGGATCGACCCCGCCCCACTGGAGTGATGAGCTCTGGAGTCGCGCGCGATACCAATCCACCATAGATCCGCTAACACATTTCCAACATGTACTAATGTTTCTCGAAGACAAAAAAGAAACACCAGTTCAAATCTCACCACTCGTAGGCAATAATAACAAACACGGATTGTATCGAAAGTAACAAAACAGAAGAAAACTTTGCGAAAGAGAACCAAGTAGCACAAGAATACCAAACAGGCAGGGTTTAGAAGCTGTGATTCCTTTACAGGAAAGTTTGGAAGCGATTCAATCCTGTCTTACAAGAACTCTTGGTTGGATTTAATTAACTGTGACTTCCGCCGGAGAAGCCAGAAATGTTTCTCTAATGACTAGAGCCCTGATTGCAGGATTAAACTTTGCAAACTTTACAACATCTTGCTTCTTTATTGTGTTTTGCATCAGGGATTCTGTGCTTTCAAAGCAAAATAAATTAGACAGCGAACGTAATTAGTGTTTGTAACCTTCGGTTGTTGCCGCCGGTGGTGTTTTAGGTGTTTTGCTGGAAATGGTTTATAAACTCACCTATATAAATTTGTAAAAAAGAAGATACAATGTCTATAAATTAACAAATGAACCACTAATAGGATCCATGTAAAGTTAAAGTGCTTTTTAATGAAATTTAATGTAATTAATGGAATTTAGCTGAACGACCTGGGACTCTATTGAAATACGTTCTATACATTTTATAGCCAATGAGATATTTAGGTCATACACAGACAAGACGTGTTTATAAACAAAAAGATCGGTTTAAAGATAACAATTAACACAAAGTATAATGACTAAATTACATTGTTCGTTACGTAAATATGTGTGTTTTGTTTCAGTTTTTGCGGATCGTATGTCCGGTAAGTTTTCGACATATTTAATAGCAAAGTGATTTTAATTTTTATCAAATTATATAGGTATGATGGCTATAAAAAGGAAATTGCGAGTGGTGAAATTGTGCATACATATAATTATGTAGTTGGCTGTGTAGTGTTTGTTTCTATGAATATTGAAGTTCACACACTCATAGCAACACAGTTATGACAAACCACATTTTATATTTAAACATAAAGATAATGTAATCTTTAACTTTTTACCTATAGAATCGTTAAAATAGAACACATACGTAGGAAACCATTCAAAAGAAATATTTCTTTAAGCAAATACGTGTATAATAGCAAAAACCTGGTGACTACTTAAAAAAATTAATCCGAAAAATCATGTCCCAACTTTGTAAAGCGGAAACTGTACACAAAAGTATAAACCCGACTTAAACAATAAACCGGAGAATAACTACTTGTAAAGTTGTGAAAGACAAATTAGTATTCAGTTCTCTCCGGCGCTATATAAATAGTCTCACACCTTCAGACAGTAAAGTCGGAGCGCGCGAACTACGCAGTGCAGTGCGACCGTTTACTGCCTTTCGGGGAATAAAGCAGCGACCAATTGTTCTGGGAATTTTAATGATCTCCCTGGGATTTAGGAGGCGATACCGGCCCTTTTATTTACCCAAGCGTTTTAATGATTCCCTCAAGGTTTCGTGATCTAAATTATTATTTGGCGGAGTTCTGTCTTGGAATAATCTTAGGAGATGGTGTGGTGTAGGTTGTGTTGTCTCACAACAAGTCTACATTTAGGAGTGATAGTTGTGAACTAATTATTAGAAGAAAACATAAAAATACTATACGTGATAGTATGGTAAAGATCCAGTCCTGGTAAAAAATTAACTTAAAGTTTTATAATCTATTTCAAAGAGACGCACAAAAAAAGTCATTGACCCAGCTTTGAAACTAAAAATTCATGCTTCACTTAAACTGAGTGTATCTAAAAATATACATTTTTTTATTAATACCACTCAATTTATTTTAAATATTTGACTTAATATACACCGTTTGAAAATGCTTAACAACTTAGTTGCAGTATAAACATGTTACTAACAGGACTATACACATTTCAATTAATATAATAACCCAAACGTCATGTTCTTAGGATTTTTAATACATATGTTTAATTTGGAAATTTCAACACGACCTCCGTTGTTGGCGAAAAGATAGTGATGTTGCTGAAGGCTTCTTTAACTCTCAATCTTAATTCTTGTCTATTGGAGACTGTACATGTTATTTTATTTCCTGAAAACTTAATCACTTTTCGTGTGAAATTTCCCAGCAATAAAAAGTGTTACAAACTAAATTGACGATGTAAATTATAGTTTTAAGGGTATTTTAATAAATAGATCAGTAGGTATTTTTTTGTTAAACCTGTTCTATATAGAAACCCAAGGCGACCAAAGGCCCCCTTGTCATACTCTTTACATTACATATTACTTAAATTAGAGTTCGTCAAAGTGATCTCATGAACAACTTAACGATGTGAGTTAACTAAATTTGACCAATTGTGACTCCAAAACAATTCTGAATCAGGCTTACCATAGATGATCATCTTCTTGGAGCGGGAATCCTCTTTGTCAAACGTGGACACAAGGCACTTGTACTCCCCTGACAGTTCTATGGTGGGAGTCAGGATCTGGAACCCCCTGTACATGGTGGACTCGTCATTCGTGGCTCTGTAGTCCAGGTTCACCTGTAATAGCATAGAGGGGGCGATGAGAGAAAACCAAGTCGGAGGATTGGGGAAAAGAATGGCTAGAAAGAAATTCTACCTTGAATCGGTTCTATGATCAAGGTCTTACCTTTCCCTTCAGGACACCCAAGTACTGCGGTTTCTTGTTGTATATCCACTGGTAGACCGGGGCCGGATGATTGTTGAAGAACCACTTGACCACAAGACCTGACTTTGAGGCCGGCACCTCAAGAGCGTAGTCACAATCCAAGATGGCGGGCTCGTCTGTGCCGTTCTGCATCTTATCTGGTACCCTGATCTCCTTTATTCTCACGCCTTCCCCTCCTGAAACACATCACGATTGAATTAAAGATTGCGAACACAAAAAAGTTAAACGTAGTTGTACTGTTTAGGATGCGCAGCCTTGAAGTCATTTTGAGATAAGAGGACGTTTTAATTTTCGTAAGGGAGGTTCTCACGATCCATGAACCAAAAACCATCGCAAACAACTAAATCCTTCTTAAAATTCCAAATTTTAACAATATTTTGTGATTGAGTGTTAAAATTCTAAAAGGAAGGTCAGTGCCTAATTTCAACTGTTGGATTGAATAGCTTAAGGTATGAGTTGATAAATGAGTCAACGTTACAAGTGGTATTCAGTATCAACGTTTTCCTTTGCATAATTATACGGTACATACACACTCTCAAAACTATGTTTACAGACAAATGATTGAAAACAATGGTGTACGTGTACATTTTGAAGTCAAGTTTAAGGTTTGTACACCACTTTACTACTAAGTAGAATTAAAACAAACCTTTAAGTTTTAAAAATAGAACAACCCTCTCTCAGTGGAAAACTTACACCTTTAAAGAAAATCCAAAAGGAATGCAAGATCATTTTTAACGAAAAGCGTTTAACCAAAATGTATTAGTTTATGTAATTTTGTGCAAATAATAAAAACAGGAACTGATTGACAATGTACTAGGTAAACATACGAGTAAGGAGGTTTTCGATGGTTTTTAGTGAACAAGAAGGACACGAAGTTTTATGATACTGTCTTCAGCTGAACCCTTCCAGTCTACTTGATGCAGGATGACATTTCCAAAGTATTTTGTACAAAACTCATGTCATCTCAAACCACGACCTTCAAAGACACAAAACCCCTATGGTGATGAGCTGGATCTGTGATTCCGTGGTTTACTTTTGTGGCTTTGGTTGCGGTTGCGGTTGCGGTGGCGCGTGCGCGGTTGTGTCGCAAGGATTCTTCTTCTTCCTTCCCACTTCCGGAAGTGGAGCGAGACACTGGGGCCGGCCCGCAGCTGTCAGTGAGCAAGTAGGCGGTGAGATATCGGGTTACAAGGCCGTGGTGTGAATCAGATTCAGCTAGCTTGTAGCCCATGTAATGTGACTATACGGCAACGCTAGGTAAAGGTCGAGGTTGAGTGGTAGAGAGGACTTTGTAGTCCTAACTTCGCTTCGTAAACAAGACAAACTTTATCTTTTAATCCATACGAAAATCCTCATTTTGTTGAAAATGGTACGCTATCAGGATTTGTCTTCAGTATATCATCAAAACCTTTAATATATACTGAACTTTTATTTTCCGATTTTTAGCCTAATGATCTAAACAGGGCGTTTCGAAAAAAATTACCAATATTTTAAGGTTGAAATAAATACTGGTGGAATATTCGTGATGATCGTGATATCGTCAGTGGATTCTCAGACAGCCACTATTTAGTGAAGTTTTGCATAAACTTTTATAATACGATCCCCGCAGTCACCACGTACAATTTGTAATGTGACTATACGGCGACGCTAGGTAAAGGTCGAGGTTAAGTGGTAGAGAGGACTTAGTAGTCCTTACTTCGCCTCGTTAAAAAAAGACACACGTTTACCAAAATCAGAGTGGGAGAGAAACATCAATACTATGCAATCATGAAAACTAAATGACAGTATATTACTGTAGCAAAAGGTCTTATTTTAGTAATTTTAAATATACAAACAAGCCATTTTCGTTAAAATCCGTCCATAAATCACGGATATGGTTGGGAAAACGTTGCTCGCATCACAGTTTTGACACACCTGAGTGTTTTTCACGCCGCTTTAAAAGCATATTGATCCCGTCCCGTATTAGCACCCCTTTTTCTAGCTACACCAGAGTTTAATGTCCTTTTAACACCAGTTAAACCACGTTTCGAGCCATTTTCCCGCACATCTTCAGTGTTCAGAAAAAAACCCAACCACACGTAATATGGTTGAATACTTTGATAAGTCCCATAAAAAAAGCTATTTTTCCAAATGTTCTATAAACGTGCACACTATGTGTCATTACTGCTTACACATTTAAAATAGCTACCATTTTGGTTTCTTTGAATGAACAGTATTGATTATTTGTCCAAATTAACATTGGGAGTATACAAGTATATGAACAATTTTACGATATTTAGTGTATATAGCAGTTTGTCCTATGAAAAAATAACGTTTAACCAAAATGGTGGCTGTCTGACTAACCAGGTGCTTTTAGGCCGTTTTATGTAGTTGAGCTATTTTTCAAAGTGATTCAAACTTTTAAGATGTGTTGGCATTTATATTAGCGTTCTGCTAACTACTAGATGAGCTCTAAATAGAACTGTTACCAAACTAACATGCTAGTTTCCCTTGAGTAAGTTCACAACCAGGTTCGCGCATGTTTACTTGTAATCAACGACTGGTTTGTTATCACTGGCTGGAGTGTTTAGCCCCATGTAAGGCGCCTTGGCAGCTTCCTCGTACAATCCTATCTCTAAATATAAAATGTTGCTTTAAATTATTTACTATAATGTAGTTATTCCGGTTCAAGCCACGTGAAAAATCATTTTTAATTAGGTTGAAATATTTTGGCTTCACTGTGGAGAACCATCTTCGATCACTGATTGGTCGAAGCTGAGCTACCAATTGCTGGCAGCCCTGTGACCAATAGCATAGCAGACAGCAAGTAGCTCAGTTTCGGCCAATCAGTGACTGAATATGGTTCTCCACAGTGAAACCGAAATATTTCAAGCTAACTATAATGATTTAATCGCGGTGTTAACTGGAAGAACTAGTTGTGATAAATTAAGAGCTGTTTATTTTCTGACCATCTTTAATGTTTACTCTAAAATCAAAGTTCAAAGTTTATGAGGTGGTGGCTGGAGATTGTGAGTTATAGCTTTGGTGTAACTAATACTAACACCTCTGTGTACAGGTTGGTCATAACTCTAGATTCTAGATCATGGCCAACGTTAGAGAGATATGTAGAGGCAGTGTTGTATTCGACGGACCACCTTTGGTATCTTGGAAATTATGAATTTCACAGAAAAGACTAGTCCTAACCTATATTATGTTAGCTCCACGTTTTAAAATAAATGTCCGCCACCATTTTCAATATGGATACAAACTTGAGAGTATTTTATGCTAACCCCAAAAACTAAGATTTTTGATACGACTTTTTAGAATTACATTGTTGTTATAAATCTAATATGTTATGAATTTCAAATGACGCCGCTCTTAACAACATTTCTTCAACGTTGGAGAGCTCTAGCTCCCAAACTATGCAGAGAGTCAACATTAGTCCACGTTTAAAATAACATTTGTTTACAATTAAATTCTACCCTAACCCATCCTGCAGACGTATCTACATATAAGACATACTAGTTTAACACAATATTGTGAACGAAATTAAACATGTTTTAATTGCTTCTCCGGCAGCAGCCCGTTCTGTTAACAAATTGTCAATTTCGATAAAATGTGCTCCAACGCCACTGGCGTTCAAATTTTGTCTGAAAGCAGTTTAGCCGTGAACACTTTTACTATTTTAAACGAGTTCTTGGTACACCAATGGGATACCTAATGAGGAATGGCTACTGGCCTAAGGATGCTTAAGTGGGAGAATTCGATAGAGTGAGCCAGGACGACTTAAAATTGTATGGATGGATGCGTTCTCAATGTAAGTAGAGTCCATGCGTTTCTTCGTGGCGCTTGGTGAGGGGAGATGTGAGGGGACTGAGTGGGGAACAAATCAGTGTTTTAAAAAAGTACATTTATAGCCTTTCTCACAGTACGAGTGCCATGGAAAGACTGAACAGTTGGTTACCCCCACCCTCTAAAACCCAGTTATAACTGGTTTTAGTCGTCGAGGCCAAGCGCCACGAAGAAACGCACGGTCTCTATCAGTGACAAAACGTTACCTTTCAAAATATTTACAACATGGTGATTTAAACGCAATGTATGTTGTTTACGAAATAAAACATCTATTTATTTTTTATTTATGTAACACTACTGCGTGTGGTCCTATCTAGCTAAACCACGAAAGGCGCGCAATTTTGTCACCAAGCTAAACTAAAAGCACGAGTATACGTATGCAACAAGCGCTTGTTATTTGGGCCGAGCTGTTTTGCCTTTATGTACCGACGTGCGAACCTTTGCAGAATTTCAAGGAGAGAGATTTACAACCCTCGCTGACAGCTTTATGTGTCCGTCACTTTATTTTCTTTGCCAGGCATGAGTCGCATATATCAACGTAGAGGATGACAAGACCGGAAGTGATGATGATCAGGCAGAAGTTAAATAATAGTTAGTAGTCTGATGTGGTTGTTGTTGAGTAATAGAATAATAAGCCTATGTACGTACCTCTACGAAATAATTAACAAATACCTCTTGAGCGTAAATATCCTGCCCAACATTTGATTTTATTTACTATTTAAAAAAAGTTTCATTATTTTTCTCTAAAAAAAGGTAAAGTTTATCTTGTTTAACAAGGCGAAGTTAGGACTACAAAGTCCTCTCTACCTCTCAACCTCGACCTTTATCTAGAGTCACTGTATAGTCACATTACAAATACAGTAGTAAGTAGTGACTGCGGGGATCGAACCAGCGCCGCCAGAGTGATGAGCTCCGAAGTCTCGCGCGATACCAATCCGCCACGAATCCGCTTGTAAAATTAGCTATGTTATAACCATATGTTGAAAGGTAGATTGAACCGATTGAATTTTTCCAAAAATTGAGCTTTGGGAAAAACAGATAATTTTATGGTCTTTATTTAACATAGACATATTTATATCCATTCCAATAGTTTTTTTCAATAGAAATGATTGATTTATTGTAAATAAGTCGACTTATGTAAATAGAACTATTCTATCGATTTGAATAGAATTTAGTTTAATATATGAGAAATAATTTATACTAAATCGTTACTGAGCACTCACTAATGATCGGTCAGGATGAACTAACGTTAAAACTGATCTTTGTTCAAGTTTACATTATAACTCACACTATTGGGTTCAAATAATCAGTTAAACTTAAAGCATGGATTGTATTATAAAAATACAATTTAGTAGGTATTTATTGATATTATACCTATATTATGACAAAAAGCCACATTTTACATACAAATTATTTTAAATGACAAATCTTTCTTCAGAATACCATAAGTGATTATGTTGTATGGTTATAATGTTTCCCATGGAGGATTTTCAAGAAATATTTGTCATTCAAAATTAATTGATTGTGAAAAGTGGAATTTTAAACCTGATTTCTTGTAGTCTTGAAATGGTTATAACTAAGACACTAGTCAAAATGAAACATTCTTTGCGTCGTTGAACGTGTGTTGAAATTACCTTCTTTTGTTGTGCCACAAGGTTGGGTGGGATATTGGTGGGAATGAGTGACGCAAAATACGTCAAAACAAACTTTCTAGAGAATCATTGCCTGAAGAAGTGTTTGATATTTTTTCAAAGGTTTAGGCTGGAGGGGGATTTAAAACTCACCATGAATGAACATAAACAAAAAGTAATATATATTTATTGTATTGGGGCCTTCAAATGGTTGAACGCGATGAGTGCTATGGCACCTCACAAGTTACTGCATTGAGAAAACGAAGGAGTTAAGTTCAACTGCCTCCTAGCATGCCATGTGGTTAAGCTATTCTACCACGAAAGCGTTGTATACAACCCTAACTTAACTGCCAACATACAGCACAATACTTACACTTACTGTTCTTCCGATTTTGGAGGAATATTTATGAAAGTTTATTGTCTGACTGGTCCTAACAGATCTATTATCAACAGATATTAGTTTTTTTAACTCAGGCTTTCGCGGCCGGTGTCACAACTATAATCTAGTTCTTCCGGTTAACACCGCGTCAAAACATCATAATAATTAGGGTGAAATATTTCGGTCTCGCTGTACAGTAACATTTTCAGTCACTGATTGGCTGAAACTGAGCTACTTGCTGTCTACTGGACTTTCTTATCTCCTATTCTTATCTTATCTCCAACTTGGCAGTTGGCACTCCTGCACCCTCCGACGGTTGGCAGCCATGTCAACAATAGGAGATAAGAAGGCCCAGCAGACAGCAAGTAGCTCAGTTTCAGGCAATCAGTGACTGAAGATGGTACTCCACTGCGAGACCGAAATATTTCACCCTAATTATTATGATGTTTTGACGCGGTGTGAACCAGAAGAACTAGATTATAGATATTAGTTGTCTACTTAACAGTAAAATAATAAAACCAGGTCGACACGCAGCTTGAGCCCCGCTTGCATGAGTGAATCGAACTTCCTTTGAAATTTGTTAATCTTATTCGCTCCGTTCATAGCCTCGTTTTGAAATTCGGCCTTTCTATTGCCCCGGGTGATCAGGCTGTTCGCTCATGGCTAGCCTCCGGCCGTTAGCCTCAGCTTCGCCTCTTGTGTGACCATGGTTTGCAATTTTTTATAAAAATTATGTTAACAGTTTTTCATAGAACAAAATAACAGGTATTGTTTAGAGTAGGCAGAATTAGGAGGCAACACTGGTGGTTAATAGAGGGATAATATATGCGTTTGTTAATGTGCTGGACAAACGAGACACTCTGGACAAATGAGTGGAGTAACGACGTGCTCTCTTTGTTTAGATGTGGTATGTTTATAGTACTTAAATCGCAATCATGAGATTCATTAGGCTATATGTTTAGTATATTGTTATAAAAATAAACTTTATAATGCTGTATTGTTAATAGATTCCGTGCGTTTGGCAATAAACACCACAGCATATCCTAAACTGTATTGTCTTTAATTTAAAACACCCATCAAGCTCAAAAAGGTATTAGTAGTACTAGTACGCCAGGCGTCCGTATGAGTTTATTGAGGTATTAAGCAACAACGTCCGATAGTCTTCTTGATGTTCGTCGGAGGAAAGTCAGAGGAGCGTCACTAAGCTACATTAAATGTGAGCTAAATTTAGCGGATCCGTGGCGGATTGGTATCGCACGTGACTTCGGAGCTCACCTTCCGGTGGCGCGGGTTTGATCCCCGCAGTCACCACTTACATTTGTAATGTGACTAATACGGTGACGCTGGGTAAAGGTCGAGGTTGAGTAGTAGATAGGACTTTGTAGTCCTAACTTTCCCTTGTTAAACAAGACAAACTTTACCTTTTTTTACCTTTTAAATTTATATTGAGACATGGACTACTTTTTTAGGGTACTCCTAGGTGAATATGAAAACGAAGTTTGTGTTTCTTCTGATGAGGTGTAATCTGGTTACAAAATAGGACCGATTGTTCCCCAGATTGGGTCATTACCTGATAGCCCAAAGGCCAGTGTTAAGAGTTAACGTGACTTCCGAACTACGGAGTGACCATCGTATAAAATAGTTGACCGTCAGAGAACGCTGACCGAACACTGACGTGCATACTAGACGCTCAACACTTAGTCTTAATACACAGTATACACTTAAACTATTGTGCAGTAGAAAATTTAAAAATTGTATTTTTAAAGTGACATTCAAAACAATCATGTCAACGTCGTCATACAGCAAAAGGTTAATCTAGTCATTTAACACGTTACAACAAAAACAAGCGTGTAGAACTTGTTGAAAAGAATTGTTCTCAGAGTTTAGTTTACAAGAGCGAGACGGTCTTTGTTCAGTTATAGGGGTCGGACGAAGTTGGATTAGATTTCACTCGGAGCTGTCAATGGAAACAATCGCACTCTCGTACCCGTCTCTTGCACAGTAGTTACGTTCTTCAGCAGATTCTTATTTAAGTTTATTTTTCAAGTGGATTTTCTTTTTGTCTGCCACCGTTGACGGGAAAGAGTTGTTAGTTTATAGACTAGATGTGTACCTGTGCTTCACTACGGGATGCTTTGGTCCACAATTTCCCATTAGTTGTAAAAACAATTTGATCATTTAAAATTCCGTTGACGAGATTTGGGTATGCGAATTAATAAAACAGCTCGAACGGTTTACTTCTAGATCACAAAATTTCAGTTTCAATAGTTAAATGGATATTTAAAGGAGCCAATACGATGAATGAATCCAAAGTCTAATCGGATTATTAACCTTCTTCAAAAGGTAAAATACTGACCAAAGATTTGAGCTTTGAAAGCTAATGGGGTTGGTGCTGCCTAATTGGGAGAACAGGGAGCTAGCACAATAAACCAAAGGGTTGACGTGCACGTGGCAGAGTCAAATATCCAAATAATTTAATCTAATCTAAATATTAGTAGACAACACTTGAACATCATCATACAGCCAGCTTAAAACGCCGAATTTGAACTAACATAATTAAGGTTTCGAGTGTCTTACGTCTATGTAATGTAGTTTCAAACACTTTCTGCCTATTTCACCAGTTTTATCTATCTGCTTAACCGTTTTTGGAGAACAGCGTCACAATAGCCTTTTACGAAGTAGAACGACGGACGGACGAAAGACACGCGTATTTCAAACGTTTCGGAGTTTTCGATACAAAAAAGGAATAAATACAAGTATTTTAAAATGTTAAAATCCAAATAACGAACATGCACAGGCAACATGTTTATGTAATTTGCGTATAGGTTTTGCGTTTACAGTAACTTTAACATTGTATTATATTGAAAGTAAGGGTCTCAAAGACGTATATAGGATATCGTGGGTTGAAAACACTCGTCCAGATAGAGCCATCTACTCGTTGTTATTGGTTCAGAGGTATAAACCCCATTGTCAGATAAGATTTCCTCAAAGCTTCAAACGAGAACAATCCAACTTTCTTTCAATTCTTTGTTCTTATCCTTGATTCAACTTCTACTTAAACTAGATTTACTATAATAAATTCTTTTTTAGAGACCCTCTAGATATACATGCATAGTTGGCTTGATTAAAAAGACTGGGGGTGTGATTGTGCGTATGAGTGTTTGAATGCATGAATGCGAGCAGGCAGCCACATATTTCAACTAATATTTTTGCGTTTGTTTCAGATGCTAGCCGCTATTTCAAACTTTTTGCTCTCAGTATACTTGCATGTATACATCTTTTATTGTCACTTTTCACATCTCCACCATGTACATCCCAATTATTTATTCATTTCGTCACTTATTCTATGTCTAGCCTATTATCATATTGTTGTTGTTATTGTATTTCCATTGTTATTATTTAATCAGCACCAAATATTTATTCTGTTATCGCTTATCATATATTATCTGTTAAGTTTATATATTCTATCATCGTTCCATTGTACTAAAACGTAAATCCATCAACTAAACTTGCATGTTACAATTATTTATTCTTATCGTGTATTGTATAATCGTATCCATTTCTGTCAGTTTCTATACTCTAATGTTCTAGCCGTAGTGTAAATATTTATCTCATTATTCATTAAGCATATTTACGCATTTTTGTATTCTTTGTAAAATGGCGTTTGCCGTATATATACAAATAAATAAATAAATAAATAAAGACTACATTTATTGGATTATGTAAGCAAAACGATTTCTACATTTTGAAAGATTTGTCTATGTGCTGTAATTACTGAATTCCTTACACAAATAATACTTTCTATGTAGTTATAAAAGAGGGGGTTTTGGAGGAAACCAACTTCAGTCCTCCAAATCCTTGAATTCAAGACTTCCTACTTTTTTAAATGAGTTTCAAACCAATGTACCCGTCTTTGTCAGTTGTTAATGTAACTATGTTTAATCGCACAATTAATTTAGTCCTATACATGTAGCTTAGAGAATTTTTATAGATGTCATCAACGATTACTTAGGTGACTGTTCAATTGCTTGAAAACTAAGAGAAATACAAAAAATACTTTTGAATTAAAAATGAAGATTATTTAGGCCACCCAAACGTTTTATCATCAGATTGGACATTTGATCACTCGTTTAGGCACTAGTGGTCCAAGTACACCCCTTTTTAACACCTCTAAAACCACCATTAAAATGGTTCAAACCTGTTTTTAGTGGGTGGCTTTAAGCTTCCCAATTTAGGTGCGCAAAGTTTCAAGTCTGTAGGCCTAGCAGTTTTGACTGTGGTCTTATTATTAGTTAGTGAAATAACAATAACGGATACCAAAACACCCGAAATACAGAGTATATTATACAGCGTGTACCGACAATTATTTGACTATGCAACAATAGCCCTGAAGCTGAGAGGGCGCAGTGTATTGTTATGCTTGCGAATGCACAACACGCCCTCACTTAAGATTTATGAAAGAGGCGTGAGGGTTGAGCCAGCAGTAAATATTACACACTACCGAGTTAGTTTAGTGTCTGGAAACAACCAACTAAACAACTACGTTGTTCCCTTTTGTGTGAATTTACGTGCAAAATGTTCGTTTCTATCGCTAAATGGAAATAAATGTCGAAGGGCAAAACTGTTTGATGTTTTGAGCTTCTTAACGCTTCTTGGGTCAAATAGAAAAACTAGATAAACATACAACGGTTGATATTACTCTACACTTAACATTTCGTGTCTAATTTTACGTCGAAACGATGCAAAAACGTTGGTACTAACGTTTCATTTATAAATTATCAAATCAACTTTGTTAACCGGCAAAACGGTCCACCTAAAGTGATATTTAAGGGATAGGAAATATTTTCTCCAAAATCTTTTTTTTTTGCTAACGATTTTCCGCTCCCATTTTTGTCACGCCAACGGATTTATTTGATATTTACTACATATTTTAGGTGTTATCACAAGTGTATAATCAGAATTGGACCATAATAGAGTTTTAACAAAATGAAACCTCATTTTAGGGAGAAACACCCCCTACAGCGTCAATTTTCGCCGGTACAAGGAAATTCGCTTAGATTCACTATGGCTACGCGTAGGCTTTGTTTTGATGTTTCCCAATTGAAAATTGACATTTAAAGTGTCTGCTATAGTTAGTTTGTCATGCAAAATTATGTGATTGGGTTAATAAAATGCGAATGACTGTTTCATGTAATATTATTGGTTTTTATTTAACTCTTTTAATTTACACTTTTCGATTGATAGTAACATTTGTAAATACAATGGAATATCTCAACCCAAATACTTAAATACTTTTGCATACTTATAGTAAAGTACATTCCAGTGTATCAGTTAAACCAATAAGTATACACGTCCATTTACAGAGGACGTGATAATTATTCAAAATACATTTCTTGGTAAAGCATTTTCTCTCGGATTTCAAGAACATCAGCTGTTTCCAGACTTGGCTAAAGTTGGAGTGTCTTCGATACAAAGTTGACGATGTTATTGTTTACCTTTGCCTGTAATCAGTTCTTGATTGTTTACATTCCTGCTTGTTCTCTCCACCCACTCGAGTTCGCTTTATAAGCAGTGTTACTCGGCGTATCACCAGCAGCTGTGTTTTGTATCGTGATAAACAACCTCAGTAAAGAATTTGGATAAAGAAAAGAAAGGTTTGTCTTGTTAAACGAGGTGAAGTTAGGACTACAAAGTTCTCTCTACCACTCAACCTCGACCTTTTCCTAGCGTTACCGTATGGTCACTTTACACATGTGAGTAGTGACTGCGGGGATCAAACCTGCGCCAGCGGAGGGATGAGCTCCGGAGTCGCGCACGATTCCAGCTCACTACTGGTCCGCTCGTTTTTACTACGGTTGTAGAGTTGAAGTTAACGAATAACTAAAATATCTTATGACAATTACGAAAACTACTATAAAAACAGCACAAAAGAGAAACTCCATGTTTTTAGTGGTCAGCTTGCTAACTACCTTTAGGCTAGTTCATTCGCTAATGTTTTGTGTTAATTCTTAGGTCACTTTTCTCCTGAAGACGCGATTAGATTCGAAACGTTACGTTCTTCATATTCACGAAAATGCTTTGGAAAACCATCATAATGATAATTCAACCTCAGACAATTCTACCATAGTCAAAAACGGATTTCAAACAAAGAAAATTATCAGGTTGACTTTACTTCTGTAAGTTAATACAATAAAACTAATATCGGGTCTTCCGCAAAATAAATATCAGTACCAATTATAAATCACATTTGAAATGTAAGTGGGTTACAATGATTGAAACTGTATTGTTGTAAGATCTTTCATTCACGGTGAAAATACAGACAAAACACTGCCAAGCGACCTTTCTTTCAAAGACAAAGGTTTATCTGCTTTCAGCAGACCCGGATTACCTTTGCTATTGTCAACAGTAATAAAGCTTTTTATTGTAGTCAGGATTAGACGGTAAGCTGGTGTAGATGATTTTGTAATTTATATGTACACATTATTGCTGTTTTAGTATTTTAGACGTCTTACTTGTGTTAAGTGTGCAAAACCTTTGAGTTTATACCCTGTTTTAACTAATTAGTAAAAACACAAACAGACGGAAAACTAAGTGAGATAGGTCTATGTGTTACTGGAACCTTTTGTTTATTTTAACTTGATAAATCATCTGGGGATGAAGTTTGATCTCCTAACTATTGGACACCCTGTATATATTTTTATTAACTCTTAGCCTTTCGTGGCCGATTTCACAACTATAACTAGTTCTTCAGGTTCACTTCGCATCAAAACATCAAGGTAATTGGCTTGAGATATTTCGATCTTGCTGTGGAGTACCATCTTCACGCACTGGTTTCGGCCAGTTCGTGACTAAAGATGATACTTCACAGTGAGAACCGAAATATCTCAAGCTAATTATTATAATGATATAACGCGGTGTGAGCTTGCTTATTTATAATGTACTCACAAATCTGAACCTCCAGAGCAGTATTACCTAAGAACAGAAAATGCAATTGTCAATTTCGTTTTTCCCTAGTAAACCAGAACAAACACACAATAATTGCTCAAAATTGTTTGAGTTTAACTTAATTACACATAAATACCCACGGAAACATGTAAACAAAAGACACATAACTTGTAGTAAAAAGTATCAAACTACGTAAATTGATTTTTTTAATAGAAAAAACACACTCGTTATACACAACAGTTTCAACAAGGGTGATAAAAACTGCCGGCATCACATGTTTTGTCGCAAAACACACTTCAAAGTCATTTACACAGTATCTAAATGTAAATTAGGTTTCATGTTACTCTGGTGTAAAAGCCGTCGGCCAACTCTGTAAAAATAGCTTTTATCTCAAACATGTGAAACAACCGCTTTTAACTTGGCGTTTTAACCAGTGATTAACTTCAGCTATTTTCGCGATGAATTTGCAGCTAACGTTGCTGCAATGTTGTAGCCTACAATGTTGCTTCAACGTTGAGGGTAAGAGTGTTAACTATCGATATTATACTTAACTCATAATTTTAGTTCTTCTGGTTCACACCACGTTCAAACTTCATAATTAGGTTGAGATATATTGGCTGAAACTGCTAATCGGTGATTGGAGATTGTACTCCACAGCGAGGCCGAAATATCTCAACATAATATTATAAAGCTTGGACGTGGTGTGAACCGGAAAACTAGATTATAGTATCGACATTATATTGGACGTTTTATATAGCTTTTTAGTGAACAAGAAGAATATGATGTTTCGGGATATGGAATCTGATCTCGTCTTCAGGTGAAAAGTAACCTAAGATATAACACAAACCCTCTGGACAAGAGCTAGCCTTAAAGTAGTCAGTATATTCAGCGTTTTGTAAAGACGGGATCGTAACTTTGACTGGGACTCGTGGCGTGGTCCTGTAATCCAGCTTCATGGAGGTCAGGTTTTGAGGATGATATAGGTCTAAAGCGGCTCAGATAGTCCCAGTGGTCATCTGATGATACCCGCATCAACTCCCACCATCGTTTAGACATATTATCAAACCATCACCTGCGTGGTTCGGAAGTCACGTTAAGCCATTGGTCCTTGTATTTCCATTGGTTATTGGGCTATTAATTAATGACCCATTCAAAGGAAGAGTCGGATTAAGTTTATAACAAGAATACACCTTATAGCTTATTACTAGCACTCATCACACTCATCCTTCACCTCATATTTGCCTTTAAATGCCCTCATGAGAGTGGTCGGCATCTCAAATAGTGATTAGTTATTCCAGATCCCGAAATGACGTGTTCTCGTGATCAATAAAAACTGTGAAAACTTCCGTAATAATATTTTCACCTTAGAAATTATATTAATTTCGAAATTCAAAGAACTAGAAAACTTTCAAATAGTACGATTTTGTTAGATACAAACTATAACACTACGATAAAGAAACTTCTACAAATAAAAGTATTTAATGAACTATTACAAGACCTGCGATTATCCCTGTTTACAGTGCAAAATATGACTACATTTCTTGGGAATCTCATTAGATATCATGGCGCAAGGATGACTAAGATAAACATAATTAGAATTTAAAACATAAGGCCAATATATAAAATTTTATTTTTGGACAAGCGCTTTCAATAGCTAGCTATCATAAAAAATTAATTAAATTAAATTAAAATTTTATATATTGGCCTTTTGTTTTAAATTCTAATTATCAAGATATAATATCTCCAGAAGAAGATCATTAAGATAAACATAAATAATTTATTACTCTGTAGAGATATAAAGTTAGTTTTACTGAGCGCCAGAACTAGTTGATTTTAATTGCATGAAGCTCTTGTTTGAAAAATAAGAAATATATTTAATATTCAGTTATTTTACTAACCAAACAAAGTGCTTGGGGAGAGGTTAAAGTAAACTAGAGTTCCTAAAATCAACAAAAATCTATCATAGCCAATATTTTCCCAGGTTCATCTTTGGTTGATCAACTTTTCATACCGAATAAAATGAAACGAGATTGTTATTTCATACTCAATTCTGTTCGAGAAGATCACATGTTTTGACAGATGTTTGGAATAGATTTAATCATTTGATTGTGTTTATCTTGTTGAGTTAACAATCAGCAGCTGCAAGAGTATGCGGATATTTCTGTAACTGTAATAAGTTTTTACAACCAAACGTGGACAAATTTTGCACCTTCGATTAATTGTTAAATTACACTGAAATTTGGAATTTGAAAAGGAACGACTCTAACCTTATAATAGACGTAATTTGCAGATTTATTGACCTGATAAAGATGTATTTGAGTCGTGTGCCACTAAAATTGCAGTCATGTGGTCAACGTACGTTATTTTTCAACAAGGAATAAACTAGGATTGAAACGAGGTATATGAGTTGAGTGCAGAGACGAGAATACTGCACAGTTGGAGGTTTCTGTGTCGCCATCTATGAATAGACTCTGGAACCGCGGAGACTTCGTATGTGGTCATATCTAGATTAAACCCGTCCTAGCTTCAGGTCCAACTTGATTCGCAAAACATTCAAACTGTTTGGTTTTCATGTGAAATATTTAAACTGTTCTTTTCGAACGGAAATTCTGTTCGTAGTTCACGTGCTCTAAAACATTTGGATCAATAAATAAACGTTTGAATCATCATTTGGTAATAACGATGGGAAAAGTAAAGGGTGATTATATGAGTTCAAGGGGCAGGTGGTGATACTGATGGGTACATGAGAGGGAAAGCAAGTGGTGATATCGATGAGTACAAGTGGGCTAGAATAATTGGTGACAACGATAGGTACAAGAGATGGAGGAGCCAGGTGTTGATGACGATGGATACAAGAGAAGGGAGGGCAGGTGGTGATAACGATGGGTACAAAAGAAGGGAGGGTGGTGATAACGTACAAGATAAGGGAGTGGTGATAGTGGATACAAAGAGATAGTGGTAGGTAGGTGATAACGATGGGTACAGGAGAGGGCAGGTGGTGATAACGGTACAGGTACGAAAGGTGGTGATGACGCAGGTATAAAGGGAGGGATGGCAGGTGGTGATATGGTACAAGAGAGAGGGCAGGTGTGATAATGGATGGAGCAAGACTAATAATAAAGAGAGGATGAGAGTGGTGATAGGTACAAAGAAAGGTGGTGATAACAGAATACGAGTGAAGAGGGGTGGTGATAACACTAGGTACAAGGAGGGATAGGGTGATAACGGTACAAGGTATGCGATAGGTGGTGATGACGCTTGGTATAAGAGAGGGAGGGCAGGTGGTGATAAGGATGGATAAAGGGGGGAGGGATGTACCGTGACGCGTGCGGCTCTGCCCAAACAATTATCCTGATCCAAGAGCGTGAAACGACCGCATCTAACTCCCATCTGCCTCATTGTCTGGCCGGTGTAACACGATAGTAGACTGTGTACATGTCGTGGCTACAACTGTCATAACAACTGACGTCATCTTCTGACAGTTACAACCTCGTTGTGAGAGGCAAGTGTTGGTTTACACTAAGATATACGTAGCTAGACAAATGCGCTAAACTAATCCCGAAGTTTTTTTCACATAAAAGAATTCAACCCTTATTATGTGTACTATGTGAAAAGGGTTTAAAATTGTTAACTTTACAGCGTTTAATACGTTTTGGTTACTAAAATCATTAGGCCTAACTCTATGAAAATATTTCATCAACATGTTTTATTCTTAAGTGGTCCTGAACTCAATACTAGATAAACACGGTGGGTTTCCACTAGATATCACTTCATCTATGATAAGTTCAGGATTTTATTGGTAGAGCCGAACTATGGACAAAAGCTAGCTTTAGGGTTGGTTTATAAAGTACAGTTATTTCAACGTAAGATTATTCTGATAGCGGTAAAGACCAGGAAGGTTTAACTCTTAGGCTTTGGCGACCGGTGTCACAACTGTAATCTAGTTCTTCCGGTTTACACCGCACCAAAACCTCATAATCTAATGTTTAAGCCAATCAGAGAACAAAAATGGTACTCCACAGCGAGACCGAAATGAATCAACCTAACTGTTATTGTGTTTTAACGCAACAGAACTAGATTATTCCAGTAAGGTTAGTTTTTGTATTTATATGCTATTGAACAACATATCTACAGGAAAATTTGAACAATTCATTTAGTATTTAGTTAATGTAATAGTTCTGTCATACCAGAAGCTGTAGTCCAATTAATACCTTGAAAAGTTAATGAAAATAAAATGTCCGTCTAGTGTAACGAGGCAAAGTTGGGACCATAAGGTCCTCTCTACCACTCAACCTCGACCTTTACCTAGCGTCACAGTATAGTAACTTTACAAATTATAAGTGAAGACTGCCAGGATCGACCAGCGTCGATCGCGCGCTACACCAAACCGCTACGCATCCGCTCTACATACATACCGATATATACACACCTTACTTAGTATTTTTATGTTTTAAAAATAAAGTTAACTTTACAAGAACACACAAATTTGAAAATATTACATACTAAGTAAAATAAAAAACTGTAAGCTCAAATTGAAAGGCTAAAAACAAAATTATCGTAAGTGAAATGACCAACAAGTTTATTTCCTTATCAGGAAAAGTTATAAGGGTATTGTTTACCAGGAGCGTGTAAGGAGACTTAAGTTATGATACAAAGGTGAGATCTCAGATAGAGTTGTCAGGAGGCGGGTAACCCTTATATGTTATAAATCACCCCCTTCACTCCCCCCAAACACTACCTAGCAGGGGTACCACCCACTGTCCGATACTGTGTAGGCGAGAATACAAAGCATTTTACCCTGCGATACCACGAGCACAGTGTTTAGACAAGTACAGAGGTATCACTATATCACTAAATCACTATTTGAGATGCCGACCACTCGCATGAGGGTATTTTAAGGCAAATATGTAATGAGTTGTGGGGTGTAGTCTTGTTACAAACTAAGGCCGACTCTTCCTTAGAATGGGTCATTAATTAATAGCCCAATGACCAATGGAAATACAAGGACCAACGGTTAACTTCCGAACCACGCAGGTGATGGTCTGATATGTCTAAACGATGGTGGGAGTTGATGCGGGTATCATCAGATGATCACTGAGACTATCTGAGCCGCTTTAGACCTATATCATCCTCAAAACCTGACTTCCATGAAGCTGGATTACAGGACCACGCCACGAGTCCCAGTCCTAGGTACTGAATGTATGGGAATATGGTACCTAGTAGTAGGTCAAGTTTGCAGGCGTGAGTAGGCTATTTGCTATTGTTGTTTCAAATTCCAAAGATTTATTTTATGAGATATTTTATATAGCTTATATTTTATCCGTGACATCCTCCATCACTTTTTCATTCTGTACAATCCGCCTTCTGTTATGTTTTCTGTTCCTTTCAGAAACTGTTTAACAAATATGTGAATTTTATATTTGTTCGGAATACTAACAAATATAAATACAAACATAATATACTTTCATCCCCATCATAGGAAATTCGCTAGTATTCACGGGAGCGCTTGTGGCTACGTGTCGGTTATGTTTTCTAATTTATCTTTAATTTATTTAAACATAAACACATTTAGTTAAAATTTTGCTCATTGTCACATCTTACAGCATAATCTTTATAAATAAATATTATTAACCATTTATTATCAATATTTATTTACATTTCTTCTACATAAAATAACAGCATTTATAAAATATATGTTAAACAATAAGCGATACAACTTAAAATAATTAAAACGCAGGGAAAATTATTAATGTTTGCTACTAAACAGTTGTCTCAGACTTCGTATTTATAGTTCAAAAAGGTTTTCAGAATCTGTGGTCAGCTGTGTTTTTACTACCGGTCTGTCTGTGTCCCGCGATTGAAACCAGCTGATCGATCAATAATGAATCTTTGCAGCTTTCTCAATGTTTACGTTCGTAAGTAAATGTGTTGTGCCGATTTAGATGACTCGGGAAGGTTTATTATTTATTTAATTTTACGAGTGATTAGTGTCAAGTGTTGTTTATTGATGTTTGGATATTGGGTAAGTGTCTTTATTTATTTGTAGCCTCAAATAGAATAATGTTATCTCTAGCTTTGGTCTAAAAGTGAACAGAGGCTGATCGATATTCATAGATTCACATTTGACTAAGTTTATATTTTATCGTGAAATAATGCTGGACTATTATTTTATTATTTATATAGTGTTACCCTGTAATTAATTACAGTGAGCAAGTACTGTGTACACCCTTACGATAAAAGAACCTGTTTAAACTTAAAGTTTAACTTTTATTGGGCTGGTTGACTAAACCAATTATGAAATAACAGTACAGCCTTTGCTACAGCCTTTAGAGTTTATTTTTTGTAGTCGAATCTGTTTTGTTGTAGTCGACTTAAGTTTATTCTTCGAGTTACCATACAGTACTTAACATATTCTTGGCTCTTTTTTATCTAGGCTAGATAATTTGTGTGTTAACTACTACCGACCTAATTAAAAAACATGATTTCATTTTTTTAAATAACATCAAATTATGACTCAAAAACCACTTTAATACTGCAATATTATGATATTTAAGTAAACAAACCAATGATACAATTTACGACCATATAGAGCTCGTAAAAATGACTTACTATAGTTTGAAAATTGGTTGCGTTAAAAACACTCTGTATAATAACTATTCCAAAAGTCACAGTCACTATGAACAGGAATTAGACTTAAGATACATTGGTTTCAGTAAAGTGTTGAACCCCTTGTTCCAGACATGCTCTTAGCTTTAACGGAAACTGTTGCATTTCCTTAGTTCAGCAAAGTTACGCTAGAGAGCGTCGTTTCTCCGCTTCAATTCTGCTCAAACTTCCGGTTCCGTTTATTAGCTTTGTGTTCTGGCTGCCGAGCGTTTACCGCTAATATTTACTCGACTATAGATTGCATCTTTTGCTTAAAAGTATTGTTCTTAAATGGTTTTGGAGAAAAAAACTCAAATTTACGTGAAAACATACAACACAGGTGAAAAGTCACGTTTATTAAATTGTGTATGAACTCGTTTCACTTGTTTTTATCTACTATCATGATGTACATACTCTAAGATTATTTTGTGTGCAACGTCCCAAACAAGAATTACACATTAATTTAAAACGTATGGAATGTATTATATCGTGTACTTAAGAGGATTGATCACTCCAGAAAAGGTTTCTCAAAACATGCTCTCGTAGTCCCGCGTTTAGGTTAGGTTAGAGATTAGAACGGTTGTTTGCCATGTTCTCAAAGGTTGTTTCTAGATCTGTAAAACCTGTTTTTAAACCTTTCGCCAATTTTAGAAAAACAAATGCTTAACTTTAAAAGGAGTCTATTGCCTATTGAATATAACTCTTAGGCTTTCGCGGCCGGTATTCTAGTTCTTAATACACCACGTCAACATATCATTACAATTTGCTTGAAAATTCAGGCCACGCTGTGGAGAACTATTTTAGTCACTGAACGGCTGAAACTTAGATAGATGCTGTCTGCCGTCCAATTGGCAGCTCTGTGACCAATAGGGTAGCAAACAGCAAGTATCTCAGTTTCAGCCAATCAGTGACTAACTTCTCCAAGCACAATGCAATGATATAATCAGTTTTCTTCGGTTCAGAATCAGTTATATTTTGGTGATTGGTTTAGTGATTCGGTGTGAACCAGGATAACTAGATTATACTTGTGACACCGGCCACCAAAGCCTAAGAGTTTAATTATAATGACTTTATAACGCAGTGTGACCTGGAAAACCAGATTGAATAAATAGTTTTTGAAACGAAATGTTGAATTTAACGAAACACTGAAATACAGAACAAAGGTAATTTATAATTGGTTTTGCACTAACAACTTTCAACGGATTTCATTAATTATATGACCACTCATGTTTACGCTATAACCCAAAATATAGAACAAGTACCGTTTAAATTTAACATTTAGCGTCGTTTTGTTTCATAATTTTGAGGTTCTTAAGGTTTAGGTTTCTACACTACACTAAAACCCTCTTTCGTGCAGAACTCTCGACGTCATTTTTAGTCAGTTAATTCGTATCGGTCAGGTTGACATTCAAAACGTAGCCCTTATGACCAGTTGTTTATGTGTCACCCTGTATTACATATTACATTACACCCTGTAAATACATTAATCGACGACTTTGAATCGAAATAGCTTTCTCCTGTTTTTGTTTCATCTCATGAATCTACGATTGGTCGTTATGTACAATTCGATGTTGGTATACTGAGGTGATTGTCAGTTTGTAATTGAAAATCAATCCAACTCCCATTACATATTAATTGATATCCCCAACGGCCTTTCGACAGGACGAGGCACAGTAGACAATAAGCCATAGACAACTTAGTTTGTGAACAACGTGTTATCTAGTTCTTCCGGTTCTCACAGCGTCAAAATATCATAATAATTAGCTTGGAATGTTTTGGTCTCGCTGTGGAGTAACATATTTGTGCTTCGAAGACTTTGAAAAATTCGGCCATGGCAGAACATAGTTACAGCTCAAAACATACAGTAGAATTTGACAAAGCCCAAAGTATAGCCAACAATTTCACATTATTACCCGAGAGCCATCCAATAAACGATTGAAATAATCAAAAATGATAATGACTTCAACAAAGAAGACAGTTAAAACTTTCTAGAAGCTTCAGGTGACCAGTCCTGAAGAAGTCTTTTCGATAGTGTCACAGCCAATGAGAACATCGACAGTTGGCATCCCTGCTCCAATGGCAGCCCTGCCACCATTTAGGTAGCAGACAGCAAGTATCTCAGTTTCAGCCAATCAGTGACTGAAATAAGCGAGATCTAAATATTTCAAACATATTATAATGATTCTTTTTGACTCGGTGTGATCCGGAAGAACTAGATTATAATCGTGAACCTGCCGCGAAAGCCTAAATATTAAGTTTGTGAACAACGTGTAAGTTTAATGTAAAATATATACATTTTATAGTAGATTAACGAAGGCTATAAGAAACTGAAATATAAGTAGAACAAAATGTCCTCAGAGGTACGAGTATTCAAAAGTTTTTACCCTAATTTTGAATATGGTTTGTTATTAGAGTAAAATATGTCCTGCTACTTAAACAATTTTATTGCATCACTTTGTAAAATAGTTTTGTTTTTACGTACATGTATTATAACATACGTTGTGCCAGCACCGAAACATCGTCCACTAAGAAATGTTTCCATGCTCTTTTATTTACGGTTCTTAAGAATGTGTTTAAACGACAAGACAAGCTCCTCGGAGAACCTCTTGAGTTTTCCTAAGGGTCACTTTCAGACTGGACTCTACTTTGTCCAATCGTGACTAAAACACGAATTCTCCTAAATATTTCTTTCTCGATTTTACTCTTTACGCTGTCTAAAGTGTTATTGTGTAGTTTGTGGAATTCTGTTTTGTGATGAAATTTATTGTTTATTAATTGTCTATTTAGTTTATTTCTTAGGTCATACTACTTTTGTCTTAACCTTAAACGTAAGATCAATATTATTTCGTTCTACCTCACAAATGCACTTTCGCCATGCGCCGGTAAAATATCACTTTCATAGGCTCAGTGGTGCCACTAAAATATTCGATGCATTTTAAAACAAAGGTTATTTCATAAAAACTCTATGAAAACTGTAAGTGTGAGGTGGCCAAAGAAAATGCATGTTTTTTATTGCTGTTATGGAACGAAATTCAAGGTCACAGCCACTACTGCGCACACTGTAAAAATACAAATTTATACAATATTATGTCTGACTGTTTTCCTCTTAAAGCTATTATAGTAAGAACATGATCAAAAATCGTGTTAAGATATGTCTAAATCGTGCAATTCTTTGTTGGTGTGCAGAAGACTTTGGCTAATTAGACCAAAAGTAAAATTATCTCAATAGTTTTGTAAAATATTTAAAAACCTTATGATAATCTATTTAAATATCCATTCTAAGGTGTTATTTTCAATTCATCTAACAAATTATTCCCATGTTTTCTTGCGGTACAATCGATATGAAACTGAGGTTTTGTTGAAATCTGGGTCGCAACACTGAGATGTTTTAAGGTGAAAAATATTAGTTTACGAAAATTGAAGGCTTTCTGAGCGTAAGTTTGAGGCTTCACTAAGAGGGGTTTGTTAGAGGGAAAATGATGCACATGCTGATCAAAGGCGGCAAACCCTCCCCTTTACTTAGCCCCTACTTAGTACTTCGCCACGCTCGCCCTCAAACAACAACCTAGTCAACCGTCTCAGCCCAGTAGACAAACTCATAATTAGGATTTGTTTTGAGTAAACAAATTTGATTTAATTAGTAGGTCCTAAAGATAAGTTTTTGGTACGAGATAACATTTTTGGTAAATTAATAATAAATTGAACACTTTTTTGTGGGGTTAAAAATATAGTTTATTGTTGTATAAAGATTCGGGGCGTGGTCCTGTAATCCAGCTTCATGGAGGTCAGGTTTTGAGGATGATATGGGTCTAAAGCGGCTCAGATAGTCTCAGTGATCATCTGATGATACCTGCATCAACTCCCACCATCGTATAGACACATCAGACCATCACCTGCGTGGTTCGGAAGTTACGTTAAGCCTTTGGTCCTTGTATTTCCATTGGTCATTGGACTATTAATTAATGACCAATTCTAAGGAAGAGTTGGCCTTAGTTAGTTACAAGACTATATCTCATAACTCATTACTACCACTCATCACACTCATCCTTCACCACATATTTGCCTTAAAATACCCTCATGAGAGTGGACGGCATCTCGAATAGTGATTTAGCGAATTTCCTACTCAATAACACTAGTTAAAGAGATGGGGTTCCACATTAAATTACAAATTGAACCGGAACTCGTTCTAATTCAATATCATTCAGTTTAACGAGATATCCTCGAGGATGTACTTAGGGTAGGTCGAATCCAATACGTAATCATATTACCAACTCTCATCCGATATATTGAAATGTGATCAACTCATCTCATCCTAAAATTGTGGCTTGATATTTTCAAGTAGACTGTAAAAGTAAACGTGCATTTATTCTTTACGTGTACGGTACTAAGCTTAAAAAGTAAATAACGTATTTGTTGAAAACTGTACGAATAACTCGTCAGTAAACGTTAGAACTTTCATAGGGAAGTATTAGCTTTATCAGTCTATTAAAAATGTGTAGCGAGTAAAGATTTTGAAAAAAAATGTTTCGCAGGACTTTAAAGCTGAGTAAAGTTTGGAAGAGGTGTGAGCCGGAAGAACTAGATTATAGTTGTGACACCGGTCTGAGAATTAGAGTGAATGCGCTTTTCTTTTTTGCTACAAAAATATGAAAATGAACATTAGGAAAATTAGCTACGTTTTCTGGCCCAAAACTATAGTTATCAAATATATTATGGAATATTCGATTCTAGTATTGCTAACCAACAAGTTTTCTTCCCATAATAATTAGCTATTTCAACCAAGGTTTATCCGTGACGTTGAGAAAATTGCGTTTTAATGAAACATTAAAGGCTTCTCAGGCCCCAATCACAGCGGACCTTTGAAGTTTATCAAAATAGCTGTTGGAAAAGAGATTCAAAAGAAGCGAAGGGGGTTGAGAGGGTGAGATCTTCTGAAGAGCCTATTGTTGGGCGAAAGCGCTTGCCAAGATCAAAGTGCAGGAAAACAAAGAAGATGTGTGGCCCAATTGAAAACGCCGAGCTTTGCTGACAGCTTTGTTGCTAGTGACGGCTGCTAGTGGAATTTAAAACCTGGGCAGAATTTGAAATTGTGATTGCAATATTATAATATGGTGCCCACACAGTTCTATTTTATTTCCTTTGATGGAATTCGCTGTTAAATTTCACCACACACCAACAATGTGTTGACCTAGTTCGGCTTTGTGTCCTTATAATGGTCTTGTCTTTTGTCTTAAATTTCACGACATGCCATACACCTACACAGTCATATCTCACGTCATTTCCTGAGATTCGCTCTTGAATTCCATCCTACGCTCATATCCACATGTTAACGTAGTGTTCTACTATGTGACCTTATGTTAGGCTTGCCTTTTGTCTTAAACTACACGAACTGTAGTCCTTTGTTTCTGGTTGTCCGTTTGCAATTTACAAATGTACACTATCCCATAACATCTTCTTTGCCTAGTAAAGGAGTTTCTTTTCAATGACATATTTTCAAGTACTAAACAAATGAAGCAAGGTCGTACATATTTTGTAAAATGTTCCTATTGTTTTGATCAGTTTTGGACTTACGCGTGCGAGACCTTTACTAAAATTGTTCGTGTATTTTACAAAAATTAGTATTCTATTTTTATCAATATTGAAGTTTGTTAAGAATTTCCTGAGTACTACTTTATATTCGGGAAGTTTTTGATCAACTTCATCAAGATTGATGTAACTGACATATTATAAATTCAATGACTGTTTAAGTATTTCTTCATTGACATGCCTTAATTTGAGGGCCACAAAAAGAGGTTAAACATTTAAAGAAACTACGGGGTGAAATAAGTGAAGGTGATTTGAAAAGGTTTAATTGGAAGGAAGGTTGATGAGGTCTTTCCATATGGTTAAAACACCCCTAAAATATATTTTCAGAGTATTTCCTGTAGTATACAAAGAGATTGGTTAAATCCATTGAATTTCTGATAAAACTTTTACCAACAATCAAATGGAAAGTAACCTTCATTGTTACTACCACCAAATAAACGAGGAAAAGGCAAGGAAAAGTTAATGACGCGCAAATATTTGGTCTTAAAACAAAGCGGCTAAATCGTGTAACAGGCAAACCAAAACAAACACGGCTAATGCAATATTTTCCTTCGGTGAGGAGGGCATAAACGTTTAACCCGCAAACCTGTTCTACCACATTGCAAACATATTTTAGCTGACACGTGACAGTTTTAAATTACAATCCAGTCTTGTTGGCGAATTTTCTTTGAACAAATTATATTGTTCGTGCAATTAGCATGGTAAGAACTAACCTGGGAGTATGAAATGAACACCGATCCTGATCCTAGAACACGTAGGGTGAATGAACACCCGCTGTGTTAAGAACTTGTTTAACACTTTGTATACATTTTTATATACATCAGGTCACATTTTTCCCGATTTTATACAATTATTTGATTCAAATTTCACTATTGCAAATATCTCGGTCTGGTCCGTTGGTCAGGAAAAGCTGAACTACCATAAGTCCCCTTTTGGGAAATAGTTTTTAACCCAAAAGCATCTGATTTTGATGAAATTTTAAATTAACATGGATTATATTAATTTACCCATAAATGTAGCAAAGGTTACATAAAATCCATCTTATCGTTTCAAAATGGCCTTGATCGTACTTGAGGGCAAGATGAAGCCGAAGGCCGAAACGAAGCTGTGACCGGAGCCATTGCAAAGGAAATTAGTAACACTCATGCAAGTGGTACTGTGGAGCATAGCTTCGTGTCGGCCTAGTTTCTGATTATAAAAGGTAAAGGTTGTCTTTTTTAATGAGGTGAACTTAAGACTGCAAAGTCCTCTCTACCACTCAACCTCATATTTTACCTAGCGTCACCTTTCAGACATTTTACCTAGCGTCACCTTTCAGACATTTTACCTAGCGTCACCTTTCAGACGTTTTACAAATTGCAAGTAGTTACTGCGAGGATCACACTCGCGCCACCGGAGTGTTGAGCTCCGGAGTTGCGCGCGATACCAAACCGCCACGAATCCCCGCTATACTAACTATAAGGGACTCGTGGCGTGGTCCTGTAATCCAGCTTCATGGAAGTCAGGTTTTGAGGATGATAAAGGTCTAAAGCGGCTCAGATAGTCTCAGTGATCATCTGATGATACCCGCATCAACTCCCACCATCGTTTAGACATATCAGACCATCACCTGCGTGGTTCGGAAGTCACGTTAAGCCTTTGGTCCTTGTATTTCCATTGGTCATTGGGCTATTAATTAATGACCCATTCAAAGGAAGAGTCGGCCTTAGTTTGTAACAAGACAACCTCATAACTCATTACTACCACTCATCACACTCATCCTTCACCACATATTTGCCTTAAAATACCCTCATGAGAGTGGTCGGCATCTCAAATAGTGATTTAGTGATTTATAATTGTTTTACTTGATCAACAACGAAGTATCCAAGTGTAGAAGGACCCACTCTGCAGGAACGACATGTTGAGGTGATGAACTCTGGGAACAAAGTTGGCAGAAATGACACAAGTTGTGACACGGCGGGAACAAAGTTGCACAATCTTGTGCGGATTTGTTCCTCGTCACCTGTCAGCTCGTATCGAGTGTTGGCCAAGTTTAATCACACGTCTGAGTCAGAAGTTTCAAGTTTGTCTAAACACCTCACCTCGCTGGAGTTTAGTTTGAGATAATCAATAGCTAAGGTCTAGTCTGGAGTAATGGGTGTAGACTGTACACATATCCTTGTGGTAGAACGTTTTTTGAAAATAAAGTTGTAAAACTAACGATTAGGTTTTCACGGCTGGTATTATACAACTATAATCTAGTTTTCCGGTTCACACCGCGTCAAAATGTTATTAAAATTAGCTTAAAATATTTCGGTCTCGTTGTGGAATAACACATTTAGTGACAGATTGGCCGAAAGTCCTATTAATCACCGGGCTGCCAACCGTTTTTGAGCAGGGATTTCAACTGTCGATGTTCTCATCAGCTGTGACACTATCGAAAGGACTTCTTCAGGATCGGTCGCCAGGTTCTTGAAAGTTAAATGCTGTCATTACAAAAAAGTAAGCCAAGACAGATTTTTTCCCAAAAATAAAACTCTAAAACATTTTTTGCTGTTTCTGTGTGGTACGTCTTATAGGCTACCTTGAATACTTAACAACAAAATTGGCAGCACTTTGTCTGCTAAAATGGTTTCGTCTTGAAACGTATTTTCATGCATTTTACAGCTTAAAATAAAAATAGTATCTATAATTGTCCTTGTTTTAGCTATTAATTTACTATCGCCTAAACCTTTTAGTAACTTAATGTTTTTACATGAATTAACATCACCCGGTTAAAATAGTTCTTCCCTTATTTATTGATATTCTCGTTTTTCCGGTGAACACCTTGGTTTGTTTTTGTAAGTAAAATATTTTATCTTGGTAAACAAAATGTGTTATTTAATTTGGTTTAGCTTTTAAAGAATGTAAAAGTATTATTCTGACTACGACAATGGCATTTTTAAATGAGGTTAACTTAAGTTCAGGTACACTTAGGTTAACTGTACTTATAAGTTCGTGTGTTGAAAACGTGTTATTTTAAGGATTTTACCTCTCCAGCCTATTTAAACCAGACGACAAAATAAAATATATTTCCGCAACGCACAATTAAACAAAAATACAACAGTTTTCGTTAAATTTTCGTACCTCTTCGTTTGCGCTTAGAGCGGCGTTTTGAGCCTGCCTGACTATAATAAAAAATCCTATAGTAGACAGCAATTTTCTTTGTGAATTTCTACAAAGATACGACTAAGTAGACGCCCAGATTGCTTTCTAGATCCTTGCCACAGCGGTTTCGCGAAGCACAGCAAGGTTCCCATAAATTATGTTTGCGGTTGATACAATCGGGAGACAGTTGGTCTCACGGGAGAAGGTGCAACAAAGGTTTTCTCCTGAAATATATATTTTTAGAGTTTAAGTTTGAAAACAAAACCTACATATTCATATAAAACCCCGATGAAATAACCTCAGAATGTTAAATATATTCAAACCAAATCGGCCCGGTTTCAACTCCCGGCGCTGCAGAACGAACTTTACAATGAATCCGTGGATCGGAAGTCACGTTAAGCCGTTGGTCCATTCCATTGGTCGTTGGGCTTCTAATGATTGGCCAATTTTGGGTAACAGTTGGCTCTAGTTTGTAACAAGACTATACCTCAACATCCAGCACAACATTAATTTCCTTCTCCCTTCATCCCATATTTACCTTAAAATACGCATTGGGAGCGATCGCTGTCTTAAAACAAAGTATCAAAGTATTAGTTCAGGTTGCTAATTTGTGTAGTTTTTTGAATTGGCATTTAAAATGTATAAACACTGGAGGATACGAAACGCTTTTAACAACATGATATAAAAAAACTGTGTAGCTCCAGCACGGTGGCATTTGTTATCAATTCTGAAAGACGATTGTTGTTTTATCTACTTCAAGGACGCTGAGTTGGCAAGTCGATGAATCATTGCAGACTTGTTGATTTTGCTAGGAATGTCTGTTATCAGTAGACCTACATGGCGCCAGCCAGATATACACCGATGTGTCAACCGTCTCTCATTTTCATACATTTAGCAACATACGATCAGATTACTAACACTGTTCTGAAACAATAGTTCAGTGTAAAAGCCTTTAGTAAAAGAAGTAGGAAATTAACTTTTTAGTATTCTTCAAAATTGGAACTATGCCTCTGAAGGAATATAAATTAGCAGATTAAATGTTTAGGAATGCTTCAATGCTATGATCACAGTTATCTTATTTCTGATTAACTTGACTTTTTTATTCTTATTTCTGATTTTCCAATATTTCCGATCACTGTGGACAGCGTGTATTGAAAGTGCACTGAAGGGGGAACATAAACCCCGCCCAAAGCAGCATATTGGCTCAGAGAGTCAGGTGGTTGTATCCGCCGCCGTCAGGTGGCACCACTGATACCTTACTTCCGGTAAACAAGCACAATCTGTCGTCTGTGTATGCTACTTCCGGCTCGATATTGAATCCCTGCCCCCAATCCACGGGTTTATCTCTGCTTGAATCCAACCTCGACAAATCGGATAAAAGTTGGAGATTTCAAAACGTTTTGGATGCACGTTTTTATTCTTGCCTTCAATCTAGTCTAAACAGATGTTTGGTTATTCAAAGACCTCAATTTTTTCTCAAGCAAACTTCGGAATTTTCAAATTTAAAGTTATTTTTCCGTATTCTGTATACACATACATACTACAACTAACAGTAATGAAACTGACACTTTCCAACAATTTGAATAATCCAAAAGCCCTAACATGAACACGTTCTTTGTTTTGAGTTTGTTGTTGACGATGTTTCTGATGGTTTCTGAGTTCTTAATGTTATAGAGATCACCGTCCATCGTCAGTGAACAAAACACAAAGTTTCAGGATTTTCAATACGGTATCGTCTTTAGGTTAAAGGATTTCTGCCAATTTTACTAGACATGACTAAGCTTCATACAAAGTATAATTATAGTAACGTCAAAGTGTTAAGTTTATATTATATTTGATCAATAGTGTTTTAAATAAAACTTCATTTTCTTACAATTACTAAAAAATTACAATATTAAGTTTGACATTTTTCTTTTTCTACCGAGGCTAAACCTAATTGTTTATAATGTTCATACAATAACTTGGCTCATGGTGGATCCATGGCAGGTTGGAATCGTGCGCGACTCCGGAGCTGATCACTCGGTTCACGATATCGGATCACGGGTTCGATCCCCTCAGTCACCACTTACGTTTGTAATGTGACTATACAGTAAACTAGGTAGTGGTCGAGGTTGAGTGGAGGCATTGTAGCCCTAATTTCCCCTTAAACAATACGAACTTTACCTTTACAATATTCCAGGAAGTACGTCAGCGATTATAAGAGAACCCTTGCAGGTTTTTGTCTTTTATGTAATCCCCGTTAATGTTTAATTACGTGTTCTATATAAACTGTCCTCTTTTGTGAACCTGGCCGTGGGGAAGGATGCCATTATAAAGCACAGTCTTCTGAGAGAAAAAGGACGTCAAAGGCTCATAAGCCGGTCAAACACATTCCAAACATCATGCATTTTAAATGTAGGTTTCAGCGGCGGCTCGTTCCACCTGGCTCAAGCTGAATTACACTCTGTTAAATATTCCTTTTGCTCAAGTTTTGTCATGTTTTCAACATCTTGTCGATAGAGTTTCTTTTAGTCTTTACCTGGGATTTGGGATTATTTTTGGTATATGTTTGGGATGAGTGTGGTTGAACAATATTGATTGCAGTGATTACCTCCGCTAAAGTATCTACGTTGCTGCACAATTTTAAAGCTTTTGGGCAAATTGTTTCCCAAAGATGGTTTATGTTTTGAATTTACTTTGGGGTATGCCTGAAGATGATCTTGTGAATAGATGAACATTTCCATATTTCATCAAATCGTCATCAAAAGAGTGTATTATTATTATTAAATATACACCTGATTTATGGTATCTAAGTACATTTCCCACCAAATCAGTGGTATAGTGCGTGCTTCGCACCAAATCAGCCCGGGTTCGATTTCGAACGCAGTGATAACTTTTCACGAAGGCCACTCCCGTGGTTCGAAGTCACGTTGCCGTTGGTCCATTCCATTGGTCGTTGGGATAATGACGCAATCTGGAACTGTCGGCCTAGTTTGTAACAAAACTCCACCTCATCATCCATCAAAACACTCATTTCATTATTCCTTGATAAACCTTAAAATACCCTCTAAGAGTGGTCGGTGTTTCAAAGCAAAGTATCACTCTTATAATAAACACCTTAGAATTCAGTTCAACCCTTAATCGTATACAAGATTTTTTTTGTGGACGCACCAAAGGATTTTTTTGTAAAGAACATTTTATATTTAACAGTTAAAGAAACTACGATCTCTAACTATTGTTACCCATCACAACTAATAATTATTTATATAACTAAACTTCTCGTGGTAACGGGTGGACGTGGATGCCGGTGTGGGGATTTGAATATGTATGTCACAGTCAATACAACCTAGCTTTGTCGCTTCCAACTCATGGACAAGTTGATCTCTTTACTTTGATCTACCTACTGTAAACACTGTCTAACTGTTGAACAACGCATGTTATGAGAAATTGTGAACAAGATAACTATTTAAAAATCTAGGATGGTAAATTAACTGACGATTTCTTTGTGCTTTGTTTGTTAAATAATATTTAGCTGCGTGAAATTATCTGTTGTACTGGGTGGACCAATGAGAATGCTACAATTTAAAAATTTTATGAATAGATAATGTTTAATATTATACGGCTAAATATTATACTGAACGGTAACTTTATGCCATTTTATAATCTATTTCTTCCGGTTCACACCGCGTCCAAACTTCTTAATTAGGTTGAGATATTTCGGTCTCGCTCGAGTATTATCTTCAGTCACTGATTGGCTGATTGGCTGAAACTAAGCTACTTGCTGTCTGCTGTCCTATTGGGTCGGCTGTCAACCGTCCAAGAGCAGGATGCAAACTGTTGAGGTTCTTATTGGTTGACGAAGTTTATTCTCATGCAATAAATGACCAGTTCTCATTTTCAAGACAAATTTGAGATTCAAAATAAATTGTTTGTGAAATGTGGCAGTTTAAACCTGATTTCTTGCAGTATTTAAATAAATACAACAACAAAAAAGAGTCAAGATAAATAAAATGCTTCACGCCGTAGAATTTGTGTTGAAATTCCTTACTTTAGAGTTGCCATAAGATGGGGGTTTGTGTTTAAAGAATTTATGGCCTCCCTGGTTTTGGGTGGGTGTGGGTGACGCAAAGTACGTCAAACAAACTTCAGGTTCCTTTAAAAACTTTCCCCAAACCTTTTTAAAAATATTCCTTTTAAAAGTTAAGGTGATGAGGAGGACATTTAAAACTCACTATGAATTTCAACACATCTAAATCAAATAGCCTTTAAGCTAACATCCAGCCAATAATACACACACTCAATCGTTCTTTCAACACAACAGTGTACAACTAAAGTTTGAATGACATCAGACAACTGCACAGTTTGGGAAACAACAGCCATAAATGAAAGCAATATTTTGTAGTAACGACTATCAACTGCACCGCGGACTGTACAACTCCAATCATCCTGACTGTTTTACTCTGTTTGTGTGGACATGAGGCCATTCAATAAGTCGTTGTTGTAGTTTATTACTTCAATGAACAGGATCGTGAATGGAATGACAGTAAAGTAGATAGTAGTGCAGACCCGTGGCGGGTTGGAATCGCGCGACTCCGGAGCTCATCACTCCGGTGGCGTGGGTTCGATCCCCGCAGGCACCACTTACAATTTTTAATGTGACAATACGGTGCCGCTAGGTAAAGGTCGAGGGTGAGTGGTGGAGAGGACTTTGTAATCCTAACTTCGCCTTGTTATAAAACAGACACTCTTCCTTTTTAATCTCCTCGTGTAAACTAACAAAATTTTAAACTTTTACTTGGACTATCGTAAACACCCATATATGAAGGGCTTATTTATTTCCAATGATTAGAATAACAGGTATTAAAAAAATAATCTTTGTGATTACCAAACGTTGTACAGTTCTTAAATTTCGGACAAATACTTTGTGTATATAATATCCAGAGTTCGGAAGTCACGTTGCCTGTTAGTTCACCATCTTCTCGTTATACATGTTGCCATTTATTTTAGATGTTGTATGGTGAAATATAGCTAATAAATATAGCTGCAAAACATAGTTTGACCGCCATAGTTTTAGTAAATTTTGACTTATAAGTGGTCTGAACGCCTAAAAACGTTCAGTGTACCCACTTTGAATCCTCACCATTTGTTGTTTGGATGATATTTAGTATAAAAATACAGTTGAAGACACACAGCGTATTGAGCTAAACCCTTAAAGGAAGTTTCAACGCCATAGACTCGTCCGATTTTGAGTTATAAGCAGCCATTACATTAAAAAGTTACAGACAGACAAACAGGATTTTGACACCACTTCGGTCTATCCAGTATATAAACACCAAATAACCAAAACCGATGGATTCTTTGCAATGTACCAGACAAAAGTCTTATTTTATTCATATAGTTAAGTGTTAGAACCTTCAGGAGAGTCATAGTTACTCGCCGTTCCACCAGTTTTTTGGATGTTATATGGACATGAAATAGCTAAAGACACACTGCGTGATGGGTTTAACCCGAATGAAGTTTCACCGGCATAGCTTCAGCGGATTTCGAGTTATAAGCGGTCCAAATGCCTAAAACGTGCAAAGTGCCCACTTTGGTCCCTCTCCATTTATTTTGTGGATGTTGTATGGGTATAAAATATAGCTAAAGACACACTGCACAATGGACTTAACCTTTTAAACAAGTTTCACTGCCATAGCTCCAGTCGATTCTGAGTTATATGGTCCAAGATGCCTTTAAAAACGTTATGACAGACAGACCGACAGACAGACAGACAGACAGATTGAAATTTTTTTGACACCAGTTTCGGTCTATGCAAAGTATATGAACACACCAAATAACCAAAACTGATGGATTTCTTCCGGTTCACACCGCGTCCTTTTAATTAGGTTGAGATATTTCTGTCTCTGCCCGGAGTATTATCTTCAGTCACTATTAGGGGTCGGGTGCCAACTGTCCAATAGAGCTGGATGCAAACTGTTGAGGTTATTATTGGTTGACGATTAGTTTTTCTCATGCAATAAATGACTTGTTCTCATTTTCAAGACAAATTTGAGTTTCTTAATAAATTGTTTGTAAAATGTGGCAGTTTAAACCTGATTTCTTGTAGTATTTAAATAAACACAACAACAACAAAAAAAGAGTCAAGATAAATAAAATGCTTCACGCCGTATAATTTGTGCTACCCTTTTACTCTTTTTGGGTTGCCAATGAGATGGGGTTTGTGTTTAAAGAATTCTTACGGTCCTCCCCTGGTTTTGTGTATGACGGGTACGTCAAACAAACTTCAGTTTCGTCTAAAAAACTTTCCCCAATTCTTTTAAAAATATTCCTTTTTCAAAGTTAAGGTGTTGAGGGGGACATTAAAACTCACCTCTACAGTCCTCACTATAAATTTCTCAACACATCTAAATCAAATGGCCTTTAAGCTAACATCCAGCCACGAAGACACACTCAATCGTTCTTCAACACAACAGTGTACAACTAAAAGTTTGAATGACGTCGGACAACTGCACAGTTTGGGAAACAACAGCCATAAATGAAAGCAATATTTTGTAGTAACGACTATCAACTGCACCGCGTATTGTACAACTCAATCATACTGACTGTTTTACTCTGTTTGTGTGGACATGAACCATTCAATAAGTCGTTGTTGTAGTTTATTACTTAATGAACAGTATCGTGAATGAAATGTCACTAAAGGAGATAGTAGTGAGCTTTGTCGCAGTGATCTTCTGACAGCTATATTATTGGTAAGGATAAATGATACTGAGACACCGACCACTCTTAGAGGGTATTTTAAGGTGAATATGGAATGATGGTGAGTGTGATGAGTGTTTGATGGATGATGAGGTGTAGTCTTGTTACAAACTAGAGCCAATTTTTCTCCAGATTAATAATAATTGATAGCCCGACGACCAATGGAATGGACCAAAGGCTTAGCGTTACTTTCGAATCATGGGAAGTGGCCATCGTGAAAAGTTATTACTGCGCCCAGGAATTGAACCAGGCTAATTTGGTGCGAAGCACGCATTATACCACTCAGCTATGGTCTTCCTATTAAGAGATGAGAGTTGTATGTTGTATTTAATAAACACATGCGATTTTGTTGATATGTATACTGTGGATTCTATCTGAAACTAATTATGGTTTGTCTCAGGCTATATACCTACCGATTTATTGGATGCAAAGGATTATGCAAATGACTCGTGTTTTGATTGAAATGCTTCCAAAAGTAATTTTATAAGGCTAGACTGTGACTTTCTACAAATCAGTCACGTTTTATAACTGTAAGATTTCGATGAAAACTTTTTCGATAAACAACAGGTGTACGAGTTCTAATCAATCACTGTTTCAACCAATCAGTGACTGAATATGGTACTCCACAGGGAGGCCGAAATATTTCAACCTAATTATAAAGTTTGGACGCGGTGTGAACCGAAAGAACTAGATTATAGTTGTGACACCGGCCGCGAAAGCCTAAGAGCTAAACAGAGACGACGAAAATTCACGTAACACAACAGCTAAACAACACGATCTACAACTTCTTTTTCTCATCAGTTTTTCCCCCGGCAAGGATTTCCATACTCACACATAGACGCGCCCCTACACCTGGTTATATGCTATGTAGGCTGCACAAAGATGAAGGGGTGTGGAGAGTCTCTTCTACGCTCTACTACTGTTTGATGATGCCGCACTACAATGACACTTTAGGGACCCCCTACTTTGCCAACCCTTGCTTTTAGCTTAGCCGACAATGTGCGAGATTTAATTGGCTCTTACTATCCTTAGAAGTTAGGCACGTTCATCACCAGTAGTGGATATTCCGGTGAATTAAAATGGAAAATTATTATCATCTAACGTGATTTAGCGCTAAATCAGCGAGAAAATGGAATATAGTATCGTCATCGATAGTATTTTCATTTTTTTAAACAAGTTAACATCTAATAGGCCACTAGATGGACGCTTGTTCCAATGGACGGTTGGAAACCCTGTGACCAATTGGATAGCAGACAACAAGTATCTTAGTTTCAGCCAATCAGTGACTAAAATGGTACTCCACAAGAGACCGAAATATTTTACGCTAGTTATAATGATGTTTTGAACTATTACATCGTCTTGTTGTTAAAAATCACTTCTATAGATTGAATCCTTATTAGTCTTAAATATGTAATAATAAAACATTTTCAAAGAATTAGATTTGAAAATAGCGTACTTATTTTGATGATTTGTGTTTTTCAAGGTTAAGTGGAAGAGAGAACTTTTTAGTCCATACTTCACCATAAAAGAAAGACTTATTTCATTTCATTGGAACCTAATAGCCACAAAACTTAAATATCAAGATTTGTTTGAATCTTTCTCGGAAATATTCCGTTATTTTGGTACACCGGTTCGTTCGCATATAATTTTATCTGAATTATGTTATCATGTCAGCTAAGCAAAATTTACTACGATAAATACTGAACCATCCACACTATTATTATAATACACCCCATAAAATGTACATAACAAATCGATCATCCAATATTTACATAAGCTTCACACAAAATATATTCCATCAGGCACCAAACACTCGTACAAACCGAGAAGTTTCCAGTTCTACCGAGATTAAGTGAAAGACTTTGGAACTGGGAATAGAAAGACAAGTTTGTTTAAGCAGCTGAAAACACAAGTTTGGTTTACCAAGACCGAAGTTGTCTAAGCCCATGTCTCTGGAATTTACATATTGGAATTGGAGCCAATTTAACTTTGCACAATCGGACAACTGTCTTGCACAGAACTTACGGATTGGCAAACTTTACACACTGTCGTTACCCGCTCGATGAGTCGTCACTTTTTGCTGGCGACTTTAATTTAGAGTTTAATTAAAGTTTTTTGCTTCTTTGTTAAAGTTATGTGTAAAGTTATAAGTTTGATGTTTGGTCTAGCTTCCTTTGTAAGTAACGTAACGTGTGTTACAGTAGCTGTTTGCCATTCGTTCTAAAGTATAATCCATTTTTTAGTTATATCACTAACAGAAGGGAAAAACATGAAGTGGATATATTTAATTTTATTATCAATAAACCTTACATAATTTTATGCTGTAGGAAAACATAAAATACAGTACACAATAATTTATACAGTATGTCGGGACAACTTACCAGCACACTAAATTGTTCAAAAGACACACTTCGATGGTTAATATTTTAAAACATTGCACCAACCGTTTAGTTGCAGCATTTTGTTTATAGTTTTGTTATTCAACTATTAAAAATATTACAAATTTATGTAAAAGTGTATACAGCCTGAATCCAGCAATAGACTAGTTAAAATGTATTCTTAGAATATACGTCCTTCAATGTAGTTTTTACTGTAGTCATTCTTGAAGTAACTTTTATTGGGAAATAAACTAATTTTGTTAAATAAAAACCACTTCAATAGAATATAAGGTAAAGTTCCAAAACTATTATTGGAATGGTTGTTAATTAACAAAATTAGTTATTTTTAAAATTATTAGGTAAAGTAAAAAACAAAAGCCAATACTTTCAAAAATTTAACCTGCTAGGATTTTCACTAATAAGGCTAGCATCTTCGGGCAACACAAATTTAAGAAGATTCCAGCCTTGCCAATGAAAGGCATCACAAATTAAATCCCTTAGTGTTGGTTTTATTTTACCTTATTATAAACTTATTCTAATACGATGGCTCTAGTTAGTTACTGTAGTTCCAAAAATAAAATTCACCTGAAACCTTAATTTAAATTCCCTACAATAATAAAAATAACATCACTCACCTGAAATGATACCCGCATCCAACAAGCACGCAGCTAACATAATCCACATGAGTTTCGCGTAGAGGTTCTCCAGCGCGCGCACTGTCATGATGATGCACATGGCTCACACTACGCGTACCACTCGCTACGACGCGCCGCAACACACTGAGCGCAAGCAGTGAGCGCACTAGTGAGTAGTGGGTGCGTGCGTGCGGGCGTACTCGCCGGAAGCGCGTACTCACCGGAACCGATGACTCAAGTGGCCGGTCAGCTGACACCGGCTACTGTAGAGTACTGTAGGCTGTGAAGTAGTGCGAGGGAGCAACTGAATAAAACTAATGTCAATGTGTACTGTAGTGTTTTGTGACCCATAAGAACGTTGTAAAACAAGCATTTTCTGGGACTGGGACTCGTGTTGTGGTCCTGTAATCCAGCGTCATGGAGGTCAAGTTTTGAGGATAATATAGGTCTAAAGCGGCTCAGATAGTCTCAGTGATCATATGATGATACCCGCATCAACTCCCACCATCGCTTAGACATATCAGACCATCACCTGCGTGATTCGGAAGTCACGTTAAGCCGTCGGTCCTTGTATTTCCATTGGTCATTGGGCTATTAATTAATGACCCATTCTAAGGAAGAGTCGGCCTTAGTTTGTAACAAGACTACACCTCATAACTCATTACTACCACTCATCACACTCATCCTTCACCATATATTTGCCTTAAAATACCCTCATGAGAGTGGTCGGCATCTCAAATAGTGATATAGTGACCTTATGCCGACAGTTATAATAAGATATTTTTGAAATAGGTTTTATTAGGAAGATGACAATGTACTGCAGTGACTTCGCTGACCACTTTTTTGAACGGTCATAGTTTTGTGTATATTGTTAAAACTATGTACGTACGTATATAGTTTGTATACGTTGTTTTTGAAATTCCAATAGGAAAATTTAACGATAGGCCAGTTACAACACAAGTATTACAATTACTACACAAGATAGCTACAATACGATTCAACTTTAATTTCCTGCTTAGACACAGAGAAAAAGGCTCGGTAGCCCGGTAAGTAGTTTGTGGTCGGAGACGCAGACTGTTGCTCGCTTCGCTCATTATAGCAAGACCGGGGCCATGGTTGGTCAACAGAGTGTAACCTGCGCGTGCACTGAACATCCAGCACAACTATAACGCACACAATCTATCCCCATCTATCTCAGTGGAATATAAGTTTAATAAAATACAAAATATAGCCAACGTGGAGTGGGAAAGGTAATGCTATGGTAAGTATGCTGGAATATTCTTTGATTTGAGTAAAGCTTTCGATATGGTTGACCGCGAGTTGCTGATTCAGAAGATGGACGAGGTGGAAGTACGTGGCGCAGGACTGGATCTCGTAGGAAGGAAGCAGATCGTTTCTCTAAGGTGGATCAGGCTGGGGATGTACGTTCCTTCTTCTCTGAAGATGCCTCTATTAGGATGGGTGTACCTCAGGGCTCTGTTCTTGGTCCGGTCCTATTCCTCTTATTCATCAACAACCTTCCTTCCTGTACCTGAAACGCCAAACTCTCGCTTCTGGCTCAATAAAGACTTTGACTTTGAAGTAGAGTGCGCTTAGATGCCACCTGGTTGAGGCAGGAAACTTAATACGGCAGTCTAAGCACAGATAGCTCTGCCGTCTCTTGTTGTTTTCTCCCGCAACCGCTATACATGCTCGAGGTTTTCCTGTGTCAGTGACTTAAATTTGACCAGATCATGCGATTTTTGAGAAAGAGCAAATTTGTGCATGCGTTCTCTCATTCGCAGCGCTATCTGTGCTTTGGTAGCCATAGATTAATAGCAAAACATAAAAAATATGCATACATTCAATTTAACTTAACAATGTATTAATTTGTTATAACTATTTTTCTATTTAGTTTCGCTCTATGTGAAATGGAAATTCTGTAGTGAGGTATCCCCAATAACGAAGAAAAAATGGAAATAATCAGTGTTGCGACCCTTATTATTTTCGCTTACGTTATCAACAACCAAAGAGTAATGAATCAAGCAAGTTTCCAGAAACAAGCCGTATTCAGTGCATATAAAATTGGAATTAAGGTTGGAACTTAAGTTAACTCATTTTACACGTGTTAAGTTATAACTTCTTCATGTTAGTTTGGTGATACAACAATCAAAGCTATTTAAAACATAAGGTTCACAATGTCTTGACCTAAGGAGCCAATAGTCAAGGCATGTTGTTTGTAGCTTGTTTACAAAACAAAACAGTGTTTGCACAAGCAGATTGATGCAGAAAATACTCCGGCGTGTGTGCAAAGGTAAGCAGGGTTGAATAGGTGAAAAGTGTATGAATATGTATCTTGCTGGATAATAGAGTGGATTCTATTCTACGAGCTCTGCCTTACCACCAGCGTACCCGGTACATGTGGTGAAACTGTTGAGTTTGTTCATTTTTCTATTTTATATGTTTCAGGGTTTGCGTCCCGAAGATGGATCAGATTGCGTTTAAAAGAGGTAAGTAATGTTAGCCCTCTGTTGTTTCAAACTCTAACAGTTTTTTTCCATCTTTAACGTTACATGTTAATCAAAGAGTGAAAATCACTCCCAAACAAGTGAACATAGAGCCACTCTTTAATGAGAGTGGCTGGTTTCAACACCCAAAAGAGCGAAATTTCACTCTTTCTAAGAGGCCTTTACTCCATAATCTTTAGAGTGTAGATTCATCAGTATTCTCAATACCGAATTTTACATTTAGGTATAAACAAATAGATAGGCCAATTCAATAAATACACCTTTGGTAAAATAAAGCTTTATAAAACAATTTTAGGTATTGGGTGTAGCATCGAGATTACCTTTACTATACACAATATTCAATATTAAAATGGGTTCATAAAAGTTAGGATCTGTTTCATCGCTTAGGTGGTTTTTGTTTTATTCTTATTTTATACTAGGACATTTTTTAAACTTTTGCACGTTATATATAGGTTAAATGCGGAAAGTGAATAGTAACTAATAATGTAGCTCTATAAAAAATGAAAGGACTTGTTAGGTTCATACTAGTCTTTAACCTTAAAGATGAAAATGTTATGCAGAGTGGATGACTTCAAACGGTTAGAATTCGTGTATCTTATAATTCATATAGTTTCCTTTCTTACTCCTGATTAGAAAATTATACATCTCACCTTTAACAATGTATGATCTCACCCAGTTTATTATGATACATAAATACATGTAAAAGGCGTATGGTAACCATAATCACAATTTAAGTGATTTGTATTCCTAGCTAACGAATGCTTTCAACTATTAATCATTTTATTCCGGTTCATTACCGCGTTCAACTTCATAACTATGTTGAAATATTTCGCCTAGCTGTATACCATCTGTTGGTTGAAAATTTAAAGTGACCGAAGGCGATACCCAGCAAGACGGAAATATCTCAACCTAGTTATGAAGTTTGAGGTGGTGTGAACGGAAGAACTAGATTATAGTTGTGACACCAGCTATTCTGATAACTTCAGAAGGCTGTAAAGACAACGGGTTTCAATACAGCTGAAATAGAAACTCAGATCGATGTACGTAACTCTGCCGCTGATCCAGGGCTCTAAGCTTGTCTAATCCCTTAACCCTGGTTCTGGTAACCAATGTACCAATAGCTACTTACTTAAAGCGTGCACCTGCTATCACGAGTTTCGCCAGATTAACGTGGGTAATTCAGCGAGTTCTATTGCTGTAGCTTGGCGCAGTGTCTGAGCAGAGTACATGAGAGTTGTATCATCTGCGTATTGAACTGAATGTCCTGATCTTAATTTCGTGCAAGTTATTTTCATATAAAATAAACAAAATGGGACTAAGAATGAACCCTTGTGGGACTTTAGATTTCAGTTCAATAGAATAAGACAGAACATTGTTTATGTGCACCTGTTGGGTGCGGTCACTGAGATATGACTTTACCCACTGCAGAGGTAAACCTCTTATACCATATTTATCCAATATTTTAATTAGTTTAATATAACCAACGCAATCAAACGCTTTAGACAAATCTAAGAAAACACCCATGGACTTTAAACTCATAACGTTGCCAATTAGTAAATGTGTTTGGTTTTGCTATTATGAAAAAAGGCAACAACTCCTATAACCGAACTTATTTAACGCTTAATTCGAACGTTGAACTGCAGTTTAAGACGTTTTACCAAGAAACTGTCCAGATTAAAGTAAAATTATGAGGTAAACTTCGCATTTGGATAATAGCCCCGCACTTATCAATTATTTTGGAATTGATTTTCCTCATTACTTTTAAAATAAGAAATTTTAGAATAAAGGAGACGTCTTTACATAGAAATCTTAACAAGAAACTTACAGTAGATTTTTTTTAGGTTCCTGTCTACGCCAGGATGGCATTTTAATATTTTTTACCTAGGGTTTTGAGGGCGTCACAAACGCTTTTAGGAAATCGGTCCAAACCCTTGTCTCTGCGCCGGGGATCGAACCCGCGACCTTGCGCTTTGCAGCCATGGCTCTACCCCCTGAGCCACAGACGCAGGCATTCAAAGGACATATTTTGTTCAAAGGACACTTCAGTTTTGATGGCAGAAAGGACAATGAACTAGGTTAACTCAAAAGTCAAACTTTAATGATATGCAACCAAAAAATACCTCCTGAAACCGATAAATTAAACATTATTTTCCTGGGTACTGAATAAAAAACAAAACATTCATTGACACATTCAAGTTCATTTTAATACGTTTTGACACGCCTTAACAGTAACGGATTTCCGTGTTAACGTATTTTTTGTATACGTCGACGAGATAAGGTACGCAGAGCCGCCATCACATGAGGGCTTTATCACCGGTATCAGCGAGTATCATAACAGCGCTGTCGGGCTTTCAGGCTTCCCAGCCGCTGATAACAGGGCTTTCCCTGTCACCTGAACACGCTTTTGTTTATTTACTCGTACTTGAATAATAAAATTAGGGATTTGTATTTGAGTTGGTAAAATTATGTAGTTGATGTCGATTTTGAGTATACTTTGAATGTATAGTAGTAGTCTTTTTGGGTGCAGTAATTAAAGGCAGGTAACTACTCTTTGTTTGAAAATTGTTGTTGACACTTCTGAGGTTAAAATATTGTTACATGCTTGTTCCATTTATTTGAGTGAACAAAAAGTAGACGAAATTTGGTGTTTGAAATCTGATCTTGTCTTCAGACGGAAAGTAACCTATACACAACACACAACGTTAGGGAAAGAGCTACCCTAAAAGCAATCAACGCAAGCTAACCAGTTACCTGCCACCAAACAACCCTAATTTTGTCCTTAAACCTGTAAATTTCTGAGCAGCTGGTTTAGAAAATAATACAATACGTACAACAATTTTCCGAAATTAGAAAGCAAATAGAGAAATCAAGCACCCACTAGGCCAGTGATAGCTGCACACTGACTGACTGGCTGGCTAGCCGCTAAATAGCCCCATTGGCTGGCTCAGAGCATTGGACGACCAATCACAGCCGTGAATCAGACTGACCAATTGTAACAGAGAACGCAATATATTTATGCAGAGCCAATGGAAGGGAAATGCTGAAGAGTTTTGATGAAATAATCAGGTTTTACGAGTAAACTTTTTCAATCAAGTCTGAGACATATGGGTGACCCGTGTTTAAAAAACGGCCGGATCGGAAACTGTTGCAGGGGATACCGGAAGTAAGGCGGAACTGCGGAACAGATGACACGCAATTCACTTGACCAGCTGATCGCGCGACAGGAATGTGACCGTTTTTGTTATGTTGGGTGGGGGATGTGTGGTGGTCACGGTCAGGTTGCGGGAGGGAGGGGCAGCCCATATGTCGTCCGTTTCCTGTACATCTTACATATCATCACTAACCACAATATAGCTCGTGGTCTACAATATCCTATGTCTATAAATGTAGCTATGAACAAGAGCTTACTCAAACCTCCCAATTCAGGCAAATCCACCATCTTGAATAACTAAGAAATTTTGTCGTGAACATTTTGTTAGCGAACAAGAAATCAATGGAGAAGACGCCCAGGGGAAAACGGGGACAGAAATTATTTAAACTATAAAACCACGTGGTTGTCCGTGTTCTAATTTTGAAGAGAACTATACTGTATATTGCGAGACCATTTGTAAATCATGTTATTTTTCAGATAGTATGGTTGCCAAAATATACTAGTTTAAAGTTACCATTAATAGCAAAGCACCTACCATAAAGAAGGTTCTCCCATTTACCGCGCAGTACAATTTGTTTATCCTCGATAACCTTGAGCTCGTTTATCTTGGTAACCACTGCAGCAATAAACTTCCAACTATTAAAACCTTTTTGTAGGAGAATATATTGTTGTTTTCGGAACTGAAATGTGGAGTTCCTCAGGGGAGCACTGTTGGACCTGTTCTGTTTATATTATACCACCTACATTCACTTATAAATAATAGGCATTCGGTTTTATGGAAAATTTTGACGTACACTGCTTAGTCATTGCAACAAGTAGTAGTAATTTATTTTCAATCGACAAGTATTTTCATTACGTCCAAGAAAAATTTAAACTTGTTGACTTTTACCGGGTAAAATCACACACAACGTTGTGACATGTGCTCACAGTTTGTTGCGATTTCCTGCTAAGTTAAATCCTAACTTCACGGATTTGTTGTGAAGTTGGCCGATGTTGGTCGAAACAAGGCCTGGGGTTGAGGCCAGAGAGCGATGAGAGATGTGGAAAGAGAGAGAGAGAGAGAGAGGGATGGGGGTGAGGGTGAAGGCCAGTGTAAACTATTGACTCAGTGATTTGCAAACCACTCCATGATTGTTCCTCTGAGCTTTCCATTCCCAGCCTCTGCATCTTCTAAACATCTCTGTCTGAATACAAAATGAAAAGTTCAGAACAGCTTCAGCTTTGAAAATGTTTATTTTGATGACGTAAGTCAAAAGACAAAAACGCGACGTTAAGTTATCGACAGAAAAGTACACACCTGATTTGCTCAAAAGGAAAATACACATTTGAGGGGATGGAAGTTGGGAGATAAAATTATGAGAGGTATATAAATTGAAAGCGTAACATGTTTGTCACTTTAATTCTTCGCGAACTTCTCACTTACAGTTCTGTTTTATAATAGACCACTTTAGTAAGATCTAAGGCTTCCGGATTTATACTACGTCACAGTTGAAATATAGTTACTGCTAAACGTTTCGACCGCGTTGTGGGGAGTCATCCTCAGAACCTGGTTGACTGACAGAGACCACTGGTCAACCAAGTCGAAACGATTGGCAGTAACCATATTTCCACTGTAACGCGGTGTAAGCCGGTCGCCTAAGATCTTAGTGATGACACAGGCTGCGAAAGCCTGAGTTAAGAATAGAACACTGTGTTTGCATCTTGAAAAAGTTCCACGAAATGACTTATTTTTATATTTAAATTAACTGCGCCATTTGAATTCGCTGCTCTTTAAATTTGTATTTGACTCAAGATTAATACTATTCTAACATTTGTTAATTCGTACAAACACAGCAAGAACTGTATAAATTTGACCCAGTTACCGACAGCTTTTCTAGCAACGACCGTTAAACTTAACCGATTGTTCTTGCAGCCATTAGACTTCAATGGCTAAAAACAGAGGACCGTTTCACACGACGGGTTTTTGTTAAGATGTCAGCCGGCCCGCATCGGCGAGCTGGTTTTTGCGGTCACTGAGCCACTGGAGCGAGTGCGCCTCTCTGCCTTCATCTAGTGGACCCCACTTTAGGCTTGGTTGTTTATCAAAGCAGCAATATTCAGTTTATAGTTAACTATGCCTTGAAAATTTGTTCCTGAATTATTAGAACTTGTCTTGGGGTCATTTACCATCGTTAAAAACATGAAAACAAGACGTTTCAAAATTTAAAATCTGACTTCGTCATCAGGTACAAGGTAACCTAAAACACCTGAAGAAGAGGTCAGATTGCAGATCTCGAAACGTTGTGTTTTTCTTGTTCAATAACCATAGGGAAAATTAATGTCCGTATATTATTTCAAAATCAGAAATTTCCTAACCATTAACAATAAACTTCAAACACAGAAAATTTGTTGTTGTTGATTTCTAAGACGATGATAGGGATGCATCATTTGCTACAGTTTTAGAGTAACTAAATAATATCCCAATTTTCCCCATACAATACAGTTAAGCTTGTGATCACCTTCTAATAGGTCAGGAGTGAGTTTTTGGACTCCGAAGAAATTGGTCCTCTTGAGCGTCGGGAATGGAATGAGTTGGGCTATGAGGCTTATTCAGCTGAATGGATTGAAAATAGGCCGACCCGAGCCAGATCTGTCTGCCTTCGGTGATGATCGGCTCAGCTCGGGTAATGTGTCGATTTCCAAATGTGAGGAGCATCACGCTCCGGGACCGCTACGGAATGCCATTGAAAGAAAAGTTGTTGTATGACGTTCTTCTGGTAATATTGCATTTAGCAACTATTTGTCCTAAGTGTGGTTTAACTTGACCAACAAAAGCTAAATGTTGTTTTCAAATTCTTTTCGGAGTCGATAGGACGGTTTTCTCTAAAGATAATATGGACACAACATTTTTATTTTCAATGAATGCTCCGTCAAAGAAGGGTCTCATTAAATTTTTCACAAACAATACATAGTCTCAAGCACTATCAACACCGCTGGAACTTGCTTCGACAATAATTTGATCTTTCTTCTTGCAACAGACTACTATCAAATGTGGTAAAATTCTTCGAGACCTGAATTTTAGTCCAGGATATCGAGTTTAAGAGGTTCCTGCCGATCCATACAGAGGCAAGTCCTCCAAGCAAAGGATCTGCTGATAATAGCAAAAGTAAATTGTTGATTAGTCCTCTAATCATGGTCACATGTCAACCATGGTCACATGGTCCGTTCAATCTAAACGAACATAATCGAATACCAGATCCCAAAGGGCAGACATGTAGCAGTGATATCACCATCCTAAATAAAGAATATAGTCGAGCTACATAATTTAGAGAACAACAGCTAAATATCGTATAACAAAACCAGTGGCCAGAAGCGCAGCTCCTGAGAGTTCCATGAGCTGAGGTTACAACGACCCCGGACGACGGGCGACGCGGGTATCCGATGTTTCACACGTCAAGCGCGTATAGCTCTGATACGACACGGTTCTTATGCAGATGTAACGGTAGCTCAGGCATGCACCTGCTACAATAGCCCGGGCCGGAGACAGCGGTTATTCAAATATGCTCGCACCACTCTGTGGACCCTTCTACTGGTCATTTCGAGCCGGTTGAGTGATAAACTGGAGGTTCTGCAGAATGGATGGTTAAAATTTTAACAGTAACGTTTGCAATGTAAAGACTTGCCGTAATTATAATCTAGTTCTTCCGGTTCACACCGCGTCAAAACTTCATAATTAGGTTGAAATATTTTGGGGTCGATGTGGAGTACTACCTTCAGTCACTGATTGGATGAAACGTGATGTGAACCGGAAGAACTAGATTATAGTTGTGACACCTGCCGCGAAAGCCTATGAGTTAACTTGCCATAATGTTTGCAATATTGGAGAAACTGTTAAGTTTTTTTAATTATTGTTATGAGAATTTGAATTGTATGTGAGGAAGGATATTAGAGTTTCAATTTGATCTCAGAGCTGGAACTCTTCTGAACAATGTGAACCACAAATCAGTTACATGTAAATTACATACTTAACACATATTTTATTTTGTTAACCAAAAAAAGTGTCAAATGCATAGACATCTGTGTTTTAAATTATACTAGGTAAATGTGAGTTAAATGTGAGTTAACTGTTAAAGCTAAAGGGCTGTGTTCAAATACTAATACGTTCATTAACGTTCGTGTAGTTATTCGCCTTCATATCAGAAGGTACCAAGTTTAATTTCCATTATTTTTCAGTGACCTTAACACAAAATAAACAAACACGCTACAGCTAGTTATTTCTTACAGCGCCCATACAGTATTAATCATGCTTTTATAATTACAAACCCGCAATCTGACAATCTCGCGAACCCCCGACTATGATAAATCGCATAAAATATGACACCCGGTTTTCACGAAAGCTGTCCTTGCTCTGATAACACTGTGATAAGGTTAAGTGGTGCTCAAGTGGCCACGCCATGGTCGACTAGGAAGCATGGAGATTACAGTCCGCTTTGTGCCGCCGTCGCCATCTTGGAGTCAAAGGGCTATTCACGCTCCGGGTATAATCACAATTGTGCACCCGCAGTGAGACTAAAGTTTGGTCATGAGAACGGTCACTGGCTGGCCTAGAATAATGCCTGGCAAGGAGGACGACGTTAATAAATAAATAAATTGTTTTTGCGTTAAGCATTACATATGGTATAATCTAGCTCTTACGATTCAAAGCTCTTCCGGTGTTTCAGCCTCGCTGTGGAGTACCATTTTCAGTTACCGATTGGCTGAAAGGCAGTGTCTGAAGATGGTCAGTTTCAGTATGTCAGTATCAGCTGACGTGGACTGGGGCCGGCGACGAAAATATCTAAATCATATTAAGTTTGGACGCGTGTGTGTTTTCCACGCATTCTAACATCGAAATCTCAATCAGACATTAGTTTTGACATAAACTATCTATCGTTCATTCGAATTTTACCACTCTAGTCCTATAGTCAGAATGTGTGTTCCACGTTTTCCCAGTCGTGTGCCATAAACGTATGGCAATTAGTAGTCTCGTCTGAAAAGTTTGATCCTTTGGATCATTGAGACGGAAATAATTTTGGCTAATATGTCGTGTACTGAACGTCTTCTGGCAGTTTGGTATCAGTTTATATCAATTTTTATGATTTATCATTTGCCTAGTCTACCGTGTTCTTTTGTTACACAAAATTACATTTTCTTTAAATTTAACGAGAATATGTATCAACTGGAAAGAATATTTCTAGGTGTTGCAGTGACTAAGCATTGTCGTCAAAGTTTGCCTCAAACCGTATGCTCCTTATTTATAAGTGAATGTAGATGGCTCACGTATAAAATAATCAGAAGAGGTCCAGCAATGCACCCCTGAGGAACTCCATATTTCAGTTTAATAATGAGTACAACATACTCCACTAAATGACGGTTGATCAATAAGGAGTTAATCACGAAATTTACAAATTACCTTAACAGTGCGTGTAAACAAAGACGTTTTTGGATAATCGTAATATGATTTACATCTGATGTAATTTTTTTTAGTTATTAAAGTTAAAAATTATCAAGTTATTATATTACGAACAAATAACATATCCAGTATACACATTGACACTTTCAAGAACTCATCACATTTCAACACATTGGTGGTGTAAAGCTATGGGTTATAGTCACTGGCAGTCCAGTTTAATGACGTTATAGACTATATAAAGGTCCAGGGAACTGACCTAGTGGTATTTCACAATATTGGTCCAGGCTTCAGACCACTTCAGTCGAGTATCGATGTCGGTGATAATCTATCGACCTATTTTCCAATCCAGCTGGTCAAATTGCAATGTGTACTGCACTGTTGGTTTTGAGATAAAGTGACTAGGATAGGGCTATACGGACGATAAAGTTCTTGCGGCGTGATTTACTATTTAGCAGTAAATTTTAATATTCTACTTTACATTCCAAATGCTAGTTTATTGTAACTGTTTGGATGAAACATGTACAGTTTATTTTCAAAATAATTTGTGGGACCAAAAGTTAGGTTAGCATAGGTAGATTGCGCATAGATGCAACATGGCTGAGGCAGAAGAATTTAGCCTACATAGTTCAGAAGCCCAAGCACAGATAGCGCTGCGATGGAATTATTTTAAGAGCCTCTGATGCACGTGCAAGTTAGTTCGTTCTCAAAAATCGCACGTTTTGGTCCAATACTTTAAGTTATCGACATCGGACAGACTCGAGCATGTAGAGTCGAGTGGGAGAAAGACGGCGAGAGATGGCAGCGCTATCTGTGCTCGAGCTGCCGAACTATGTTGATTTTCCTGCCTCAGCTATGTGGCATCTATGCCCAATCTACCTACCATAACTTAATCTTTGGTTGAACATAACAAAGATAGAAATTATCATTCTATAATGTAAATAAAACTACTTCTAAATATTTCAATGTTGGGTAGACTGAATTTCAGGGTGTGTAATGGTTTTATATCCACAATGATGTAAAATTATTGAATTTTTGTCAAACAATTCAGTTTTGATGGTTTCTTTTGGAACTTACCGGTTTATGAATCAAATAAAGACGCAAAACAAGTTATCGTTTAGACGTAGGAAACACACGTTGAAATAAAACACACAAACACACTGAGTAAAGTCCGACAATGTCAAAACGTTGTCGCATTGTCACACACGGGCTGTTGTGATATTTTCAATTAGCTTTCTGCCACAAACACGGCGTAGCTTTTCTCGCTGTCTGAGTGGAAATTATCAACACAAAATAAAGAATCGTGTTTTAATTTTTCTCTTTAACACACTTTTTATTCATGTTCATTCCTTTTGTTTTTAATTTTATACAACTGGGTTTCGTGGCGTGGTCCTGTAATCCAGCTTCACGGAGGTCAGGTTTTGAGGATGATATAGGTCTAAAGCGGCTCAGATAGTCTCAGTGATCATCTGATGATACCCGCATCAACTCCCACCATCGTTTGGACATATCAGACCATCACCTGCGTGGTTCGGAAGTCACGTTAAGCCGTTGGTCCTTGTATTTCCATTGGTCATTGGGCTATTTATTAATGACCCATTCTAAGAAGAGTCGGCCTTAGTTTGTAACAAGACTACGCCTCATAACTCATTACTAGCACTCATCACACTCATCTTTCACCACATATTAGCCTTAAAATACCCTCATGAGAGTGGTCGGCATCTAAAATAGTGATTTAGTGAACAACTGCAAAATGTCTAGAAACCTCAAACCACCCCTTATTTTCGAAAACGTAGTATTATTAAACCGTTAAGTTTAAATATGGCTGCAAATGTCTTTTTCATAGCTAAAAACTGCGATTATATTAACGTAAATTAATCACCAAAGCGATCACCAAGGGTAAATGTGGCGTAAAGAGGCACACAACAAAACAGGGGTCAGTAATTTTAATTACAGCTGAGCTTAGGCGTGATTTATTCATTGACAAAGTTTTATTAATTAAGAAAGTTAGATCAGAGCCACCGCTAGGCTGAAAACTCCGGTTTCACAGTAAAACTCCTGCTTTCCTAATGAACTCTTGTATTGTAGAAAGTAATATTCGGATAAACGAATTGGACAATTTTGCCTGTGGAAATCATCATCTAAAGTTTATGGAGATAAATAAAATTATATAATTTTATAGACGAATAACGAACGTTTTTTAACTCTTAGGCTTTGCGGCCAGTGTGACTGTAATCTAGTTCTTCCGGTTCACACCGCGTCCAAACTTCATAATTAGGATGAGATATTGTGGCTCCTCACTGTGGAGTACCTCATCTTCATACTATCTTCTTCTACCAATCACAAGGATGTTGGAACTTTATATTTTGGTTTTGGTATTTGATCCGAATAGTTGGTATAATAGTTAAGTATATTAATTGTGTTGAATTAGCTCAACCTGGTTCTTTTTTTTTCCCCTGATTGGTTGATTGGTTTCTCGATTGGTTTCACTGAACCATAGTACTCACAGCTAGGCAAAATATCTCAATCTTAAGTTTGGTGAAGTGAAGACTAAAGTCTCTACCACTCAACCTCGACCTTCACCTAGCGTCACCGTAAAGTCTTTTACAAATTTAATTGGTGACTGCGGAATCTAACCCACGCCACCAGAGTGATTAGCTTCAAAGTCTAATTCGTTTCTTTGATAATTTGCATTGACAACCGACCACTCTTAGAGGGTATTTTAACTTCAATATGGGATGATGATTAGTGTGATGAGTGTATGATGAGGTGTAGTCTTGTAAAAACTAGGGACGACTGTTCCTCAGGTTTGATCATCATCAGATTGGTAGATACGGGCGATACCAATCCACCTCGGATCGTGTATAAACTACAATTTTTTGGAAACGCTTGCTGAAAACAATACATTTGTACAACTTTCTTAACCAAAATTGCAACACAAAAAAGTGTTTGTGACAAATTCCTTTTAATTTTACCACACTTGACACGACAAGAAAGGTGAAACAGAGGAATACAACACAGAGTATGGCAGTGGGCCGGTTCCGCTCTGGTTGGCAAAGTATTATGCGCGTTACGTTTCACAGTAACTCAAGTCCAGAGCTCAGCGTAGGATTACAGGGTTTTAAATTTTGACTCGAAAAGTATCGTTTCATGCTTTGTCTTACGTTTCTGTTATTCGTGTGAGTTTGGTAGATGTGGGGTTTGAGTTATGTGAATGTTGATTACATTTGTGGGATCGTGTTGCGTTCATACATCGTCTTGTCACCAAGAACAGAATTTTATTGTTGTGTTTTAATTCGTTCTATAGCTTTTTGTTGATCTATGACCGACGTGACTTTTTTTGTAGTAGGTATTTTTACTGTATTGCGCTTGTTTAAACACTACGTTCTAGAGACTACGTTAAAAAGTATAAAAGAAAAAGTTAATGTTTAGTCGCTCCAAATTTAGTGCCTGTTTATTTTATTTCGTTATCTTTACATCTAATTAAATATTTGCGGATCCGTGGTGAATTGACTCCGGAACTCATCCCTCCAGTGGTGCGGGTTCGGTCCCTGCTGTCACCACTTACAATTTGTTATGTGACGATACGTTGACGCTAGGTAAAGGTCGAGGTTGAGTGGAAGAGAGGACTTTGGAGTCCTATAACTTCGCCTCGTTAAACAAGAACAACCTTACCTTTAACTTTGAATCGAGTAGATTTCGTTTAATAAAGTAAGTAAGTGTATACATGACTGTATAGAACAAGCTGATTTTCCAATTACATATGGGAGGCCTACATATAAATGAAAACTATATGATGTTTAAATGTCCATGTAACCATTATAATACTACTTATATTACACGAAATGTGTTTTATTGATTGTTGACTTTACACTAATTAGTCTTGCTTACACTTTCCTCAAGTATTTTGTTCTTATAAAATATGCAAATATTTAAACACAGTATTGCGATTGAAACTAGGATAACTACACTAATGGACAAAATTATAGAACCTATTGACTTTCATACATTTCATCGCCCCTTTTTAGTTTAAAATTACATTTTTCTTTAGCAAAGTATAAGTAAATATAAAAACCAGCTGAACGAAACAAAAAAACGCAAAATTATACAGTATTAAACGAAAAATGGGTGATGAAATACAAGAAAATTATTTAGTTCCATAGTTTTGTCTATGAGTGTATTTTTTAGCTTAAAAAAACAACGTTTCTGGATTATTTGTTAAAAAACTAAACAAAATGGTAAAACTGGTTATGACAGTGTTTGCAGGAAACGCAATATAGAAAAGCTAGAAGCTACTCTCGTATAACTAGTTTGGTTCTGCCAACAGTAATGTTTCCTTACATGTTGTACTGTTTACCTTTCGTAACTAGTCTAACCATCTAGAATACTAAATAGAATGTTACTATGTTTCTTGTATCGTACTTATTATTTCGTTACTTTGTAGTGTTTTAGCTCAAAATGTTGTAAAAAGGATAGGTTTGTCTTGTTTAACGTGGTGAAGTTAGGACTGCAGAGTCCTCGCTACCACTTAACTTCGACCTCTACCTAGCGTTTCTGTAAAGTCAAATTACAAAATCAATGTAAGTGGTGACTGCGGGGTTCGAACCCGCGCCCGCGGAATGAGTCGAATAGGTGTATTAGGCCTTCCACAAAAGTTACTTAAATATGTTTAATTACTACAAGTACCCAGGTGGGTTAGTAAGAACAACATTTGGTTGGACCAATTTAGTTTTCATTATGATTTTCTTAAAATCTAGAGATAATTAAGTAATAATAATAGTTCTTTATGATTTTCTTAAAATCTAGAGATAATTAAGTAATAATAATAGTTCTAAAACCGTGATATATTAGGAAACCAATATATAAAACTTCCCCCCGCTTATAGAGAAGTCAGAAATAATAAAAATTAAATGCTATGAAGATACTTAGAAAATAACTCTAAGTATCTTCATAACATGTATCATGTTACGTTTAGTATTTGAGAGATTTGTTTACGTAGGGCTACTTATAAAAATATTACTAAAATAATTACATTTAAGTACCTGTTCCATTTTTTTTACTAGTCATATTTTATATTAATTAACCGTATTAATATTTTTGAAGTTCTACGTTTGTTATATTTTCCATTAAACACCGTTTTGTATCTCTCCTTCATATACGAAAATACAACCACAACTTTATATTACACCAGAAAATAACAGTTTTAACATTCTCGTTATACTTGCAAAGCAAACTATGTGATATTTATGAACAACTTATTTAAATAAACCAGTTGCAAATTTTTCCTCAACTTTTTCCTCTAGCAGACGGGCCAGCTTGTGACATTAAGGGCATCGATCAAGCAAGTTGACAGAGTAATTTCAGAAGCATCGTCCATTAGGCTCCGCTGACGTTCTTCCTGTACGTACCTCTTGACCTGTGTCTCTTCAAGACGCTTTGCTGACTGATAATAGTGATAAGACATTTTCATAAAAAAGACACAATACCAACGTGTTTGTAAAACTGTTTAGTAAAAAATTATGTATACAAATATTTAACCTAACCCTTGCGATTATTTTGTATTTCCAATTTAAGACGTACCCCTTTGGAACCGTCTTATTTTGTATGCTCGAAATGAGCCCCAAAAGTAATTATGTTTTATAAGGGTCTTTTGAAAATTAATACTTTTGTAGCCAAGTTTACTTGCCTGAAGTTGGTTTCTGATTGTGTTCTGCTTTGGTTGATCATCACTAACCTGTAATCAAACGAACTTATTATAACATAAATTGCGGATTGGTTCTTAGCAATTTAAAAATATTAATATTGAAATATAGGAAATAATTTACATCTTCCAAATACAAAGTACTCTTTATCACTCAATCTCGACCTTTACCTAGCGTTACCGTAGAGTCTCATTACAAATGGGTGACTGCGGGGATCGAACCCGCGCCAGCAAAGTGATCAGCTACTACGGAGTCACGCATGATTCCACCCCGCCACGTGTTCGCTCTCTAAGGGCTTAATTGTTATTATCAACCAACGTGACCTTTAAAAAATGTTAGTTTGTAAGTAGAAAACATTATAGTATTTTTCTAAAAGCTGTTTATCTTATCTTGAAAAAGGTTACATTATATTTTATTCACCTAGAAGATTTATCGAAAGTAACAGAAAGTTCTAGAAGAATATAACTAATGTTCTACTGTAATAGTAAGAATATTAAAGAAAACTAGCATTATCACAGAAATTTAGTTCCAACAAGGTAACTATTGCTCTTAGTGGACTAATTTTTAAATACAAATATTATGGGTATCATGCAATAACAATGAGGCTTCTAAACCAATGAAAATTAGTTTTGAACCTTTTGCACTTTCAAGTAACTGTAGTTCCTCACCATCGGTAACCTCATTAACGAATATTTTATGTTCAGGAAGCTTAAAGCTTCCGCAAAAGCTAAGGAAAATACAGCAATGTCAAAGAAAACAAGTAATGAAACTGGGGACTCGAGCAATGAAATGTTATTTACTCAACCAAGTGCTGCAATAACCTTTCCATGTTATGAACTCTCTGCCGATGACTTTTCATCTCGGTGTTTATGAACAGCTGTTAGAAAAATATCAAATGAAGCACTGGCGTTGGTTTAAGTAGGCGGTTTTATCGTGAGTCAACATTTGAGTTTGTAGCGTTTTTTTGTTTAAGTAGTGGGTATAGTAGTGAACACTGCGAGTAAGATGTTTTTAAGATTTGTGTGATTACTAAATGGTATGGATATTGTGGAAATAGCCAGGTCGATATCCAATCTCGAGATAGGCTCTAAGATACGAGTAATTATGAAAAATTATTAAATTATTATTGAATAAAAAAACACCCACATTTTTTATTGTATTATGAGGGGCCTTTCGACAACAAAGCTGACATCAGCAGTTTGCCTCAAAAAAATGTTTGAGGTTATATGATGATGTCAGTTTTGATGTCTATAATAATAATATAAATGTAGTCTTTTAATAAAATAAAAATATTTGATAAAAACTGTTTATGATTTGAATTGTTAGTTGTTATTTAATAATACTGGTGTGAATTGAATTGAATAAATAGTTACGATAAATAACTATAATCTAGTCCTTCCGGTTCACACCGCGTCTAAACTTTATAATTAGGTTGAAATATTTTGGACTCGCTGTGGAGTACAATCTTCAGTCACTGATTGGCTGAAACTCAGTTTCATAGAACCGAAATATTGAGACCGAAAATGTAAAGTTAGTATGCGGTGTGAACCGGAAGAACTAGATTATACTAACTTGTAGTTGTGACACCGGCCGTGGAAGCCTAAGAGTTAAGTTTACGATAAATACTTCAATAACAATAAATAAACAAACAATACATGCAGATAGTTCAAACATCTTCTAAGACAATGATATTATTAAGAATCTTACACGTCAAGGATAGTGAAATATTTCAGAATGTTCGTCTTGAAGGAATCACGGTTCAAGTTGAAGAAGTCCAGGTGGTTAGGCAAACTGTTGACAAGGCGTAGTAGTTAAGGGAAAGGACTTTAGGACATGTAATGGGTTCAATAGTGCCGCTTTGCAAATAATTGTTTGTGACGAAGACGAAGATGTTGTGGTGTTCGAAAGTCCATCTTCACAAGCAAGTCAGGAGCATCAATCTTAGAAGTGATCAGATTTTTCAAGAACATTAAGTCGTTGATCTCACGTCTAGTTTTGGGTTGCTTTTCACCTGAAGACGGGGGCAGATTCTAGATACCGAATCGTCGTGTACATGAAATTGTTACCTCAGATACTTTACCATAGTCAAAACAAACATCAAGCAAACAATAACAAAATAACACCATACAAATGAAATCTATTTGTGTAAGAATCTATTTGAATCCACTTTGTAAACTGATTAAAATCGGCTATATATTGACGTTTTGAGTTAGTTGATTTTGATGAAAACAAAAACATCACTTTAGGCAGGGTGTACACTGGAGAAACGCGTTTCTTGCAACTGGTTTCATGAAATTTGTTTCAAGGAAACTGTTTTCGTTTGACATGCACACATAGGAAACGGGTTGTCAGTTCATGATCGATTCAGACGATGATGAAGTGATTTTTTGTGGTGGCTAAGAAAAGAAGGAAGTTTTGGGTTCACCCGTTGATTAGGGATCGTCAACATGGTACTTACGTTGTAGCTCGTCACATTTGCAGTGATCCTGACAAATTTAAGGATTTTTAGAATATCTAAGCCTCTTTTTTATTATTTGGTAGATTTGATTAGCCCACTAATAACAAGGAGAACACCAACTGGAGTTAGCTTTGAGTGATAACATTTTAACGTTAATTAAATATACGTCAAGTCAATACAACCACCAAATATACGGCAACGTGAAACCAAATCAAGATGAAACCTGTTTTTGGATTTCGTTGAAACAAGTTGCATGAAATGAACGAAACTACAGTTTCATGAAACACAGTGTTCACAGCCCTGTGTTAATTTAATCTATCAGTTGCACGCAACTTAAGTTTCACGTTTCATGAAACCAGTTGCAGAAACGCGTTTTCCCAGTGTGCATCCCGCCTTAGACGTACAGTCGTTTTAAATTACGAGCAAAACTGCACGTAAATACTAAATACTGTTATCTTCATCGTATAATTTTCAATTCCATAATTATTGATCAAAACTTCCTTAATTTTCTATTCCAAATACAAATATATATTTTAATAAACATACATCAACTACTTCAGGAGATGTGTCAACAAGAGTTTCGAAATATTTGACAAATCTGTCCCCGAGGGTGAAAGTTGGTGAAATCCGTACTTGTACCTCTGATATCTAAACGGTTTCCAATACTGCCGGGAGTACTGGTGATTGAATATTTAGATCACCTCGGGGCCTGCGACTTACTCAATCCTACCTCATGCTTTTGGAAATTGATTATTTACTTTGACGCCCATCTGTCAACCTATTGACGTCACTTGTCAACAATTAAGAACATTTCAGTTTCGAAAATTTTGACATCGTCACCAACAAACTTCATTAAATCACATTTTGAGATGCCGACCACTCTCATGAGGGTATTTTAAGGCAAATACGTGTGAAGAATGATTGTGATGAGTGGTAGTAATGAGTTATGAAGTCTTGTTAAAACAAAGGCCGACTCTTCCTTAGAAGGGTCATTAATCAATAGCCCAATGACCAATGGAAATACACAGACCTAACTTGACTTCCGTACCACGCAGGTGATGGTCTGATTTGTCTAAACGATGGTGGGAGTTGATGCGGGTATCATCAGATGATCACTGAGACTATCTGAGCCGCTTTAGACCTATATTATCCTCAAAACCTGACCTCCATGAAGCTAGATTACAGGACCACGCCAAGTCCCAGTCGAGCTTCATGCAAAGAAGTGAACAGTATTCACAACAAACTATGTGTGCAATGACTCAACACATGTTTTGATGTTCCGAGAAATCATATCCCTTGATAAAAAACATCACGTGGAAGCCATAAGGAAAAGGATCGGGTAAATTTAAAAGCATGCTCCAGGGAGTGGTTATTCGTGGAAGTACAAGCAATTCAATTTTATTTACCAGAGAAGTGAATACAATCTCTTATCTTTAATATGAAGTTAAAAAAATACAAGGTGAGAGTATTGTTCTCCTATTGCAATATTACATTCGACAGAAACGTTGCTATAGTGGTTTTGTAGCTAAAAGTTATATACATGTTCTTGTTTTATTTCACAAGGTTGTTTGGACAACATTAAAGGAGTTTTTTGCCTTATCTATTAAAGCAAAGAGTAAAAGAAAAACTAGCAGTACTAGTGTGTTGCAACAATTTGTTGGTTTTCTTGTGCCATCTACTTCCTCTCAAACCGGACACCGTTTATGGAAGAGGATGGGCCTCTCCTGAACTCCCATCACGAGTAACGCTTTGGCAACGCTCTGAAAAAAAGATTAAATCGTTTTCATCATATGAATTAACAAAACAGACAGCATCATAAATAATCGCTTGGCAAGGAAAGGTCCATAGCGTATAGGCTAACGACTGACGAGTGAATATTGAAGTATTTTAAGCGCATATAGTGTAGCTGCTATCTATATTAGTTTTAACAGAAGAAATAAAAACTGTATTTAAATTATTAAAAATGTTCGTTTTTGTTGCAGGTAAGACGTCCCTCTCCTCTTCCAAATCTCGTATGTGTAAGTTGATGAATAATTATTTACATATTTGATATTGTATCCCGGTTAGTGAATATTTCTTAAAACACAGTTTTTAAACAGAATTTATAATCGTTAAAGCTCCTAAGAGGTACGAGTAAATCATAACCAACCCCAACAAGGCCAACAATATTGGTTTATGTTTGTAAGACACAATCTGTAATCTAAAACCAGTGGTTACACGTGACAAACCTAACTCTAAGGATTTTTGGCAGGCGTCACAACTATAATCTTGTTCTCCCAGTTCCCACTGCGTCAAAACATCATTATAATTTGCTTGAAGAATTTAGGTCTTGCTTGTGGTGTATCATCTTCAGTCACTGATTGGCTGAAACCTAGATAGTTGCTGTCTGCTATCCTATTGGTTACAGGGCTACCAACCATCCACTGAAGCAGGGATGCCAACTGTCCCCATTGGCAGTGAAACATCGAAAAGAATTCTTCAGGACTGGTTGCCAGCTTCTTAAAAGTTTAATGCTGTTTTATTTTTGGAAATTGTCAGTTTTATTTAATACAATGGTTTTTCGGTTGACTCTAGGGTAATAATTTTAAATGTTTGCGAGTTCTTTGGTTTTGTAAAATTGTTCTGCATGCTGTACCTGTGTTCTGCTAAGACCGACTTTTAGGCACCTTCTTGTTTTATGCTCCTGAGGAATTCCTGAACTCTCGTAGAAATTAGTCTTTTAGTCTCGTTAGATATTACTCCACAGCGAACGAAATATTTCAAGCTAATTGTAATGATACTTTGACGTAGTGTGACCCGAAAGAACGTTATTTTACTTGATCACTTTAATAAAATTAATAAACGCGTAAGACACGCCAGAGGATAGATAGAATCGATGGATAATTATAAACCGTTTAAAACTAACGTTACTATAAAGTCTTTATTATGAACAAAGGTAAATGATAAGACAGCGTTTGGTATCACTTTAATTGCTCCCAACTTTCCTTAAAGAGATTAAAAACTGTTAAGTAACTAAAGTTTGGAATGAAAAGGAGGAAAGTAATAAAACAAGGAGATTGCGGCTATCAAATGTTATTCAGACAAGTAAAACCGCAATAACGTTTTACTTTATGAGTTTCCCACAAAAGAGCTTTTCTCCTAGTGTTTATTACAAGTGAGATAGAACGGTAAGTATACTTGAGTACTCGTTTAAATTCTTATAATGCGTTACCAGAACTATAATAACAGAATAAAAAACAACAGATTTGATGCATGAATAAATTGCTAGGAGCAATTTTGGAACTATTGATCCATCAGTAATTGAACTAGGTTTAAACAGATTATAAATAATTTTATACAGCTATGTTGCTAAGAAGATCAATCTAGTAATAACAATTGAACGCAATTAATTGTGTGAACCTGTTTAGAAAGTTTGCCGAGCACCTAATAGTTATTGGTCGAAGCTAAATATTTCATTCTAGTAATCGTTAACCTTTTTAGTGTATGTTTTTAACACTCTCCTGAAATTATATTTTATGACTATAGTCTACTCTTCTAGTCAGTTATATAAAAAAAACGTATTTTCAAAAAATACGATAGTTTAAAATTTTATCTCAGTACAGTTTACTGCCTGGTTTCTTAAATCATCTTAACTGAAGCCTGATCGCGGTCGTAAGTATTGGCGATCCAGATAGTTTAAAAACGTTTAAAATCATTTAGTTTTAACTTTAGAAAGTTAAAAATAAATTGCATTGCATGCCAAAAAGCCGATAGATGAATTGTGGAATACGTTTTAGTTTCAGACATCTTTACTTGAAACACAAATCGGCTTCCTAGCACGTTTCTGGTCACATTCACCATTTTCAGCCTTTCAAACTTAAAACTGAAAGTTCTACAACGACGCCATTTTGAAAACTGCAAATCCTAGTAAATAGACAAAAAGGCACACACAGTTTTGAACCGATTTCAAACGAATCATTATTTTTGCCACAGCCAATCGGTCAGATTACATCGCCGTTTTCGACGCGCAGTCTTTATACGTAATCTAAGAGTGATAAAGTGGCGCTAAAGCGTGAACGTGCGCGACGAGCAACAAAGAAACTCTTACACACAAGCTGTAACTAACACTTGACAAAGCAAATGATAAACGGTGGTAATGACTTAGCTTCCACTAATTCTCACGCACGGTATGCGCAGTGCTCTTCGTAATTAATGGAATATTATTTAGATTATTATGATTATTGTGTTCCATCGTTCGTGATTTAGTAGAACTCGATGTTTCGGGATCTGGAATATGACTCCACCATCAAGTGAAAAGTGACCTAAGACATAACAAAACATTAAAAATTAGCCAGCTTAAAGTTTAACTCTTAGGCTCTGGTGTCACAACTATAATCTAGTTCTTCCGGTTCACACCGCGGTATTTAGGTGGAGATATTACGGCCTCGCTGTGGAGTACCCTCTGATTGGTCACTGAAGGTGGTACTCCACAGCAGGGGCCAAATACCTAAACCTAATTATGAAGTCCGGACGCGGTGTGAACCGGAAGAACTAGATTGTAGCTTCAAGTTATCAGCGTATAATTTGATACTTTTAATCTGGCATCAGAACTTCTTTCTATATAAAATCCTTTTCCTTTCATCTAGTATCCGAAATGCTCTCATTCATTAGCCTAGCTCTTTTCTTTCTACAACTCTAGTACCATATTCTAGCATATGCATCGCTTTTCATCTAGCACCCTGATTCCTTTCAATCCATCCTGGCCCCTTGTCTTCTAGTACAATAAACCTTTCTCACTGTCCCCTTGCTTTCTTTTAATATTAACAACACAAACACACATTAATTCTGTTTTTAGTTGTGTGACGACTGATTACTAAGGCTAGCTCATTTTTTAATGATTTCTGCCATGTTTTAGGTCATATAATTGGTCATCATAAAATGCTAATTTCCTCTCTGTCGAAAAAGCTATTTCTCCTCTGTCTTATCAGCGTAGTAGCTGAGATCAGGTCGCTTTTAAGCCTTCTCATAGTTCCGAGTACCGTATTTGAAGTTAAAACCACTATTTCCTTCGAAGTTATTAACAGAATTAGCATCGTCGAGGCTATGAACGTCGAGACTATACCATACCACCATATAACTTTAACAGGGGTTTTACGTCTTTGAATTAGCACTATTGTAATACCAGAGAAAACGTCAGAGGCTTTATAAATCTACTTAAGTTGAAACAGCTACGTTTTTGTTAAACGGTAATAAAACAAAATATTGGACGGACTTAACAGTTATGATATCCAATAAGTTATTTTGACGGACTGAAAGGCTTTCCAAGCGCTTCAAGGAGTGGATACAGATGCGTCAATTTATTCCTTTACCCTAAGGTGAGAGTGAAAATACACAAAGTACAATTCAACAACTCGTCTTACACTAAAGTTCTGTGTCAAAATTTTAAAAATCACTCCAAATCAAAAATTTTGAATTATTTAAAAATATTTTTTGTTATCTTGTATTGATAAGAGATTCTAACATGCAAACGAGGAAGTGAAACAAAACAGGCGGAGTTTGACAAACTTTCCAGTGGCAGAGAGGTTTATTGATGTGTTTGTTCGAAAGGTTTTGCAACTTGTTGAGCTACGTAGAGCTTCTCCGCTTACAACTTTCGTTGAAAATATTTCTGAACATTTTTCTCAATTTATAATAAGTATAAATTATAAAGTTTATGGTGTAACTCATTTTTTACTATTATCGCTCATTCATTAGTAGTCTGTTTCATATGAACTCTCTCTTGTAGATGTAAACAAATTCAAATGATACATGAAAGAGTTATAAGTTGATTTATCTTACTCGTTTTGTTGTAATACCTATTTAAAGACTACAAGCCTTAAAGTGGTACATTTTATATACAATGTTTTTATTGACATATCTTTCTTGAAAATACTTTATAACCTGATTTATTGTAGTCTTTAAATAAGTATAACAATAAATTAGTCAAGAAAAAAATTTTATTTGTGTCGTTCAGCTTGTGTTCAAATTCTCTTTCTTTTGAGGTGCAACACGAAGAATGGATTTGCATTCTAAGAACTGGAAGGTTTTTGGTGGTAGGTGGGTGACGCAAAGTACGTCGAAACAAACTTTAAAATCTTATAAATACACTCCATAAGAGGGTTTTCAAAATATTCATTTTAAAAAATTTTGCTGGGGAAGGGGACATTTAAACTTTGCCGTGTATAACAAAATAACTTTCAAAGGGGTTAAACTCTTGTATTTGCGTGATACTGTTGGTACGACTGGTGAATTCGGAGTAAATTATTCACGTGAGGAAACTCCTCCCTTGAGAGTGGTGCAGAGGAAAAGGAATCCAAAAAAGTTTCAGTCAGTTGGAATGTTAAAGACTTCTGAAAAATCTTTGTTACTAAAAATGTCATATTATGACGATACATTTATAAAATTAGGTCACTAAAGAAGTATGAATCTTACCTAATTTCTTGATACAATGGCCACATTATTTAGCATCCATAAAGTAAATATGAGTTTGGGTATACAGAAATATGGGTTCGACTTTTGAAATTAAGAACGATCTGTTAAATCACCGTTAAAACAGTCAACAAATCGGAAATTCCCCTCCATCGAAAACTGCAACAAAGTAATGTTTTCCAATGAACAAGAGCTTAGTTTTGTCAGGCCTAAATACTGAACGCTTCTCTGATATCGACCAACAGTCCAGACAAACAAAGCTATAAATTTCCAGCACTGAGAGTCCGCTTATCCTATCAATTGTCACTTTTCATCCTCTTCCACCAAATCACTTTTCTTTTAAAACTTTCTGATAGGTTCATCCTTATTTTCTTTATATAGTTACTTCCAGAGAGAATCAATTGAATTCTCATTTATCTTAAGAGTATCATTCGTGTAATCGTTGTAATTCGTGTCGTTCTTTACTAAATTACTATTAGAGATGCCGACGACTCTCATGAGGGTATTTTAAGGCAAATATGTGGTGAGGGTGAGTGGTAATAATGAGTTATGAGGTGCAGTCTTGTTACGAACTAAGGCCGACTCTTCCTTAGAATGGGTCAATAATTAATAGCCCAATGACTAATGGAAATTCCACGACCAAAGGCTTAACGTTACTTCCGAACCACGCAGGTGATGATCTGATATGTATAATCGATGGTGGGAGTTGGTGCGTGTACCATGAGATGATCACTGAGACTATCTGAGCCGCTTTAGACCTATATCATCCTCAAAACCTGACATCCATGACGCTGGATTACAGGACCACGCCACAAACCCCAGACGTGGTTTTCACGTCATTCTTCGCTGGTTATCTAACATTGCTAGTTAAGATGTTCTGACTTAAGTGCACTACGGGTGGCCAATTCTCTTATATGGGAATAGTAAAAAACCGTAACTTCTAAAATATTCATTCTGCATAAGAATTTAATTTATTTACAGTTCAATAATTTTTAACGTACTTACCACTGTTTTAGCAACAATTTCAAAAGACTTTATTTGTTATGAATATGGATTCAGACTTGACTGTAGTCTAGAAAGCCAAACAAAGATGTTGGCGTGGGTAGTGTTTATAAACTAGACTGGCAGCAGAGATGTCGGGGCTAAGCGGGAAAGGGTAACTCAGTTTTATGGGCAATTAAAACCCTCCCAGCTTGACACGTTAATATTCTCCAGGTGCTGCGTTTCATGACGCCGTTCCACAAAACCTAGTTAATCTTTTCAACAAAATATAAATATTCAAAAAGTAAATAAATATAAAAATGACATAATAGTTCGTTTTAACATAAGCACAATAGTGATTCTGAGTGAGCTTCATAAAGGAATTTCAGCGCAACGAAACATTACACATGTTTCAGCCAATCAGTGACTGAAGATGGTACTCCACAGCCAGGCCGAAATATCTGAGCTTAATTATGAAGTTTGGACGCCGTGTGAACCGGAAGAACTAGATTATAGTTGTGGCACCGGCCGCGAAAGCCTAAGAGTTAAGTTTATGCTAGTTTAAATTTCAATCCAGGCCGATACGCATTTGAACGCTAGATCACTGCTGGCGAGAATAAACCGAATTACACGAGACAAAACAACTCTCAGCCGTCGGCCTTAGTTAGACTTAAGGAACATCTTCTGATAATTTCATAATTCGTACTGAACCAATCTGCAAATTTATGTTAAATGATTTGATTGATCTTGGTATCCTAAATTGCTACAATTTAGTTAAGGGATATTCTGTTTACAGTTTGTATATTTTCTATCGGCAACAATTATTAGTATCATATGAAATTGAAAATGGAAACTAATGTCCAAATTCACCGCTTAATTGAGAATATCTTACAGAAACTTTCAAATAGTTTGTTATAATTGGACTATACGCAGTCTAAAGCTCTTTTATTCTAATAGTTTTGGAAGGCTCGACCAACAATTCCCAAAGAATCCCATTGGACTAGAAAAGTTCTGGATGTTGAAGTTCTCAGTTAAAAAGAACTTTCAATTAATAATCTCAAAACTTAAATTTGATCCCGATTCAGCCATAAATACTTTTTTTCTAAACCTAGACTCCACCACATTGAAAACAGTGATCGATTCTCAAACGTGCCAATTTTGTTTTAAGTTACGAGTGAAATTAGATGAAGACCCTTGCTTAAAATTATTCTTCTCAAATTAGTATTCTGCAAAATGGTGGTCTTTTAAAAAGGACAGTTTGAACACCCTGCATAATTATATGGGATATTTATAACTACTTACTTTGCTGCATTAGCAGTAGGGATTACTACAAGGTGTCTGCAGCTGGGCTGGAATGGACGGTGGAAAGATGTGTTACAAATTGGCTACTCAGAACTCGAAGCACGTATTTTTCTGATGATGGCCAAGCTTTCATTGTCAGGACTTTCTTCCACCCATCGTCTTACTGATTTTCATCTTATTACTTTCTCAAAGTGGGTTTTATGTTAGAATAATGTATTGGTGAATTTTAAAAATCGATAATAGTCTTAATACATTTTTATTTTCCCAGTTGCAGGACCTTTATTACAGTTATCTTGGTTGTGGTGCCTGTAGATCCTACGGTGCAGGTTGTAGTCCATACAATATCATAATTATAATATCAGTGTAAATAGTGACTTAGTGTGTCTACTGATGATGCAGCACAAGCGCTGCGAAACACGTGTATAGATTACAATCTGCACCGTAGGATCTACAGGCACCACAACCAAAGTAACTACGATAATAGTCTATTGAAATACTTAGTCCCCCTATTTTACTGATATAGGCTATAACGTAGAGTGCTTAGAATTCGTGTATTTTGTAGTGCAATGCTTACTTAATAACTTTATCCGTCAAACTACCTATATTAATTTTCAATTTGTTATATATATTAAAAGAACATTTAAAATAATCTCGTAGGCTTTCGCGGTCGGTGGCAAAACTACAATCTAGTTCTTCCGTTTCACACCACGTCAAAACATCATTATAACTAGCTTGAGCTATTTCGGTATCGCTGTGAAGTACCATCTTTAGTCACTGATTGGCTGAATCTGGTAAAGCCAGACTGAAATATCTGAAGCTATTTATTATTATGTTTTTATGCGACTGATTTGGAAGAACTAGGTTATAGCCTTTTAATAATTGTCTCTAATGGAAGGGTTCACCTTTAAATACAACACTGTTAAGAAAAACTAATACAATGAGATGGTTAAGTTGGGTTAGGATAACCATCAATAGATTGTCTTAAATGAATTTTAATAAGTACTTAGCCTACCAAGTAAACTCGAAAGTCACATTGGTCCCTATTGTCTTAACTTCATCGGATTAAATGAATAAAATAATTATTGTGGATTTATGGATTATCTGGTTTGAATATTATTACGAATGCCAATATGTCATATGTAAAGTTTTGTATAAACTAAACTTGTTATATAAATGTATTTATTTTGAAATACATAACTGAGTGACTGAGCATTGTTTAAGAGTTTTAAATTACGACTTGAAAAGTGACATTATTTCTTTCAGCCACATAAAACTGTTAACTTCCGTTTCATACAATGCTCTCTTAAACTAAGTCGTTTTGAGGTGATGTGGAGAGATATTTCAAAGAAAAGGTTCTCTGGAACTAGACTTCACCACTAAAGTTTAGAATGGATAGGTCGTATCCGACCAACTTGACTTCCCTTATTTTCTGCAAAATGTTTCTGACACAATTTCAAAACTTGCTGACTTTCTTTATTTCAAACAATGAACCACACCTGTATGTCCAATCTTTAGTACGTTTGAAACTGATGTAATAAAACGTCGGATGACAATTCTGGATTAAAAAATCTATATGGATTTGAACTTTTAAAAATATGATTTGGTGTTAAAATAAACTTTTTTCGTGTGCATATCCAAAAATAGGTTAGACAAACAATTTATCTCCATTTAGTATTATCTGGTAAATCTACTTTTAAGCAGGGGTGTAAGGCGTCGAATAATAACTAATCATCTGTTCTTCACCATAGCTTTGATAGCTAATCTGCAGCTAGTGTTTAACTTTTAATCTCCTTTTGAGGTATAAAGTCTAAATATATAGTGGGTATGATTGATCAGTTAACTCTACAATTAAAACGGAACCCAATTCAGTGATCAAAATTGAATTTATCGTTACAAATGTGTTACATATTGTTTCGTTGTGAAAGTAGCAATTTCTGACCACTATGGCCAACCACATCAATGGCCATGAGATCATGCGCACGATAAAAACCTATGTTGCGTGGCTACTAAATATGAAGCATCTGAACTTACTTCTGTTGATGAAAAGTTGTAGCTTTTAAATAAATTACATTGGCAGCAAAGACAGTTTTGGTACTCGCATAACTGGTTTTTAAAGTGTTATTCACTCTTAAGTACTGAATAAAATTACGGTTTTATTTCTATTTACCTTCAAAGCTTGTTATTAGGATTTTGCAATGATTAGAAACAATTTTTAAAACATTGAAAATAATCAGAATTAAAAGAAATACAGGGTAGCAAAAACATTCTAGTGTATGCTAGTAAAGGCCAACTCCGCATTTTTAAACTCGTACCAAGGCATATACTTTCGGTACGATGCCAACTAATAGTGAAATGAAGTTTAAAGTAAAATACCAGTAATATAGAAATAGTTTGTTAACAACGTTCGTGATGTGAAACCCTTTCTGAAACTTCAAAATACATGTTCTGGATATATTGGAGCTGGTGGACAGTTGTGGTCGGAACTACATAAGAGTATGTTTGTCACGTTCCCCAATATGAGACCCTCGCTACCACTCGAGTTATTACCTAACCAAGTGCTTTTACCGTTGGTCTTCACGGGCTTAAGCTCCGTCATTGCAGTGTGAGCTTGATACTTTGTATGAAACATGGCTTAGTGACACATAGGTCAATTTAGTTTGTAAATTCAACATTGTTTTTTAATTGGGTTTTTGGAAACATTTTCGTTTTGAACACAAGTGCAGTATTTAAGATAGACATGTTAAACTGTGATAGCTAGTGGCTAAGTCGGTAGTGTGCGAAGACGGATCCAAAGTTCGCAGGTTCGAGCCCCGCCTTGAACATAGGCCGAGTGTGTGTAACAAATTAACTGGTAATTAAATAAAAAAAGGCGTTATTCAGTTGTTAATACGCAGTTACGATGCTTCAATTTTAAATATAAAAGAGTGAAAACCACTCCAAAAGAGTGAGAATCGAGCCACTCTTTAATGAGATTCGATGGGTTTCAACACCCAAAAAAACAACATTTCGTTACCAATGTCATTGCGTAATAATTCGCAAGTTAAATTGTTCATCCTATCAAAGGTTGAGACGTAGAACACTTGATTGGAATAATTGAATAATAAGTATATACACATGTGTTTCTATAAATCAACCATAGTTGGAAGAACAAGCATAATACAGTGAGAAAGCGCCTTCACAATTGTAGAGACTAGTCCCGCAGTACAGCGCAGTAGTCAGTTTGCCACCTGCACCGTGCAATCCAATGTACTCACTACTCAGTGTACTGCACTACTAAATTTACAACAACTTAGAAGATACACACAGTAACTCGGTAAAACTTCGTAATTAGTGTTGATTAAACTCTTCATATTACTTCATAACTATTCATTCCGGTTCAGGTTTGCAGGCGTGAATAGGCTATTTGCTTCTGTTGTTTCAAAATTCTTAAAGATTGTTAGGAGAATTTTCAGAACTAACCCTATCATCCTTCATCACTTTTTCCTTTAGTACAGTACCCCCTCTGTTATGCTTCTACTGTACTAGCATCGTGCTTTAATAGTAAAATATTTAAAGGTAACTATCTATCTTTAAAATACCCGGCCGACACGCAACTAAGCGCTAAAGCATCGCTTGCATAAGTGAATTGAATATTCTGTATATTCTGCAAATTGTAGTCTTAAACAATGTTGTCATAAACAAGCCCAGAGACACCATGACGTGCATGGATACCAGACGAGGAACTCAATTGACTACAATTTGCCACTGCATCACAGAGCAATATACGAAGAAAACCCATCATATGCAGGTGCCAAGTTTTCAATGCTTTACCCCCTAGCTGAAAGCCGGGGGGTATGTTGGAGCCGAAGATGCTGAAGTTGAAGCTGAAACTTTGGTTTGCCGACAGACCGTTCTACAGCCTGGTTGAGTTCTTCTCCTGGAGGGATCAAAAACATTCATAACTATTGATGATGTGACTCTATTTTTAATCTTGATGATTGTAAAATAAAAAATGCTGATTTCTGAATTTCCTTTACAATTTGTCACTCTTATTCGCTTCGCTTACCTCCTGGCTTCCGCCTTCGGCCTAAGGCTTTCTTGTTCTTTCACTTCAAGTTTTACTACATATCGTGAAAGGAAAACGTATTTAAAGTTTTTTTTTTAAATCGGAATACTTAAAATCGCCGTTATAATGAACAACCATTTTTTGACCGCCATTTTGAAACGACTCAATGGTCGTGTATAATATTTCGTAAATTGTTGGATACCTTCAAAATACATATTTATTTCAGATTTCATCAAATCAAATAAAATTTACTGTTTTACGATCAATAAAACCACTTTTAGTTATTTAACGAACCTGATCGAGATATTTACAAAAGAAACATTTGCACCAAATTTCATGAAACTTGGACATAAATGTGACCTGTAGAGTTTACAAACTTATAAAGTGTTTTAAAAATGCTCAAAACGTGTTCTAGGGCTCAGGATTGGTGCTCTTTTCACGGTCCCAGGCCTGAGCCTTACCATACTGACGGAAAAAATATTTTATTTTCCTAAGGAAATTTGACCAAGACACATCTATCACTTAAACGAGAAGTGCAAAAACTAGTTCATGTCTAACTCAATATAAATGTTCTCTGTTCTTCAACAACTCAACTGAAGAGCAAATATCAAACACTGAGCGTTATTTCGATATTTGTTGAGGACTTGAGAAGGTACTGTATTCGATATCGCATCAAATATTGTCTTTGATAACATGGATTCAATTGTTTCCCTAGTTAGATAAAACGGAGAGGTATTGAATAATTCTTGTGTATTCCAGTATTTATGTGTTGATTACGTTATGACGTAGCAGTACAGTTTTGTTGGTCGATTGAAACGTATTTAAGTATCAACTAGGTATTACATACAATCTTTAAAGTCCTTTATGCTTCCAGTACAGCTTGGAATGCACGTGAGAAACTACGTTGCCTTTAAAATAATCAAACTTGTTTGTACAAGTATTAAATATATTAAAGCTATTGACCTAAGTCGTACAATATTGACCCTTTAACGAACAAACGAAGCCTGGTCTAAATGAAAATTCAGTGTAACAATTGGAAAAGGAAATGGTCAGCTTTGAAGATGAAAGTAAGGACCATCATCAAAGGGAAACGTGCCCGGAACCATAACAAGCCAATGTAACATATTCCCGTGACCAGTCGTTTGCTTAATACACACTTTAAACTTCCCTCGATACTAGATAGGTATACATATTAATTTCACTCAAAATTTGAACGAGTGAAAACCACTCCTAAAATAGTGAAAATCGAGCCACCAACGAAATGAGAGTGGCTGGGTTTCAACTCCCAAAAGAGCAAAATGTCACTTTTTCTGAGGAGTCTTCAATCGACACTATTATTAGAGTGTAATAATAGATTTAGTTAAACAAAAGTGGTTCTAATTGTTTTATATATGTTTTGTAGTTGTTGTTTTTTGTTACGCATTTTATTCCAATTATAAAACTTTATAAGATCCAATTTTTAGTTTAAATAGTTTGATCTGGTTTGAAAAATTCAACCGATGGCATATACCTAGTATCTCTAGAATCGGGCACCAAAATTATTGTAAAGAAAATAATTTGACAGGTTTGCAGCTTTCATCATCATTTCCATCCTGCTATCCTTAGTTCTTAATTACTATTATTAATTATACCTATACCTGTATTGAAAAGACCGTCGGGTTTGCACTAGCTAATACACAGACGTACACAGAGTACCTTGCGAGTACCTTGAGTACCTTGGAAATACACAGAGTACCTTGCGGATGGTTGGTATCGTGCGCGACTTTGGAGCTCATCAATCTGGTGGGGTGGGTTCGAGTCCCGCATTAAACTCTATATAAGACCATTTGTAAAGTATATTCGTATTAACAATAGTGAATTTGTAGTGAAGTGGTAGAGAAGACTTGGAAGTCATAACTTCGTCTCGTTAAAAAAAGACAAACCCGTACCTTTAAACCAGTAAAAACGGTTATACTGAAGACATTAAATGAACTTGAACAATACACATCAAAGAATCGTAAGTTGTGATTACAAAAAGATAACAATATCAGCAGACGGAGAATCGAGAAGTATTCTCATAAATCATTCAACGTCATAAATTCACCCCGCGACGTCTGAAATAAGTACAAAACATTTGATCCAAATGTGTTTTCAGATATCTGTTGAAGATTTGTGTGAGTTATACGATGTTCTTTGCTTCTGTTAAACACAACTTTCGTGTATTGTTCATATACATTTGGGAATGGTTTTGACTTTGATTTCCGATTGTAAAAAGTAACAACATTTTTTATTGCCCGTGTAACCACGATTTCCTTTTATTAATTGAAAATTTGGTAAATCTTTTGATTTCAGAGCAGTTTATAACTTTGTTTAAGAGGTTTATGTGTTTGGTGGAAGAGTACGTTTTAACTCTTAGGCTTTCGCGGCCGTTGTCACAGCTATAATCTAGTTCTTCCGGTTCACACCGCGCCCAAACTTCATAATTAGGTTGAGATACTTACCATCTTCAGTCACTGATTGGCTGAAACACAATCAGTCAATCTAAGACTGAACATGGTAATCCACAGCGAGGCCGAAATATCTCAACCTAATTATGAAATTTGCACGCAGTATGAACTGGAAGAACAAGATTTAAGAATATGTTATGTTGGGATTTTTTGAATTAAGTAGAAGCAACTTGAAAGAAGTATTGAGCAACTTAGGCACTCTATAAGTCACTTATTTGTTGGCACATTATTTCTAAGTAAATAACCCGTTCATATGAATACTGAAATAGCTGTTAATTTATCATCAATAGATTTCTCAAGAATTCGGCATTTCAATGTTATAGTGAGAACTCTGCATTGGTATTGCAGTCTCGTCGGTTTGATGGATATCGGCCGAGGCCATTTCAAACGTGACCCAAGTACTCCATTATATTCTACAGCCTGTCGTATTCAATCTCCTAAAGAAATAAAGTCCATCTATAAACATCGTAGAATTCGACGTGTGGTAAATATGCTATTAATGTTACGAAGTGGTGTTATATTTGATACTGTAGTACATTAGGTAATGTTGTGTTGAACAAATCTAAAACGATAGCTGATGATTTGTCTATTATTGACGAACATTAATAGTCTATAACTACGTTTATTAACGATATAAACGTAGTTATATAGGATATAACTTGACGAGGTATTATACGATTATTCGATCCCTAGGTTTTGGGCAAAATTTATATAGTTGCAATAACCAATAAGCTACAAATATCTTAGACCAGAAAAGCATCACTTAGTTTGGTTTTGAATTAATTTCTACGTTTTATAAACTTACTTATGCATTTTGCTCATAATATTGCAGAAATGCTAAAGTAACAAAACTACGTTACTGTTCATTGTGAGGTCGGCCTGAGATATAAATATGCCCCTTGGGGCAGTTGTGCCAGGCCTACCTTATCTAATCCCCTTCATAAAACCACAGAGTTCTAAAAACTTTGCCTCCCTAACTTTGCACTCATTATCACAAAATATCGTGTCCTCATATTCTAACTTTATAATGAACTTAAAACGTTCATCTGTGTGCGATACACCTGAAACCATAAAGCTTTTTTTATACAACTTTAACATTTTCAGAAAGTATTATCGTTGAATTTCCTTAGATAAGAAAATAAATGCTAAAAGAATGTGTAAAGTCAACACAAATATTATATTAGGTCCAGAATTGATGCCTGCAGGCAAAATATTTGTTTATTTTTACAGCAATCGTTATTGAGTATATGCTCTTTTAGCCAAATTCTTTGTGCGAAATTTGCTGTTGACGACGTTTTTGAGTGAACAAAAAGTACACAACGTTTTGGGATCAGAAAAGTAACCTAAAACATAACACAAAACTAAAAAACTAAAAGTAATCAGCACAAGCTGACCTAACCAATTGGTTTTACTAAAGTTTGTACCTAAATCAAGGCTTTTAAAATATTCTATAGAACCTTAAAATGTTTTTAATTGCAAGACCTTTAAGATCATTGTAGTTAGCCTATTTCCATTGAAACTAAGCGATGTGCCATCAGCGTATTGCACCACGTTACAGTTGTTTAAATTATTTCCAAATAACATTTCTTTGCATTTATTAACATATAAAATAAACAGCGTAGGATCAAAAAATAGATCCCTGGGGTACACCATGGTTCAAGCCTATTTCATTAGACAAATCATTTTCAATTTGTACCTGATGAGTTCTATTACTTAAATATGTTTTATCCAATTGTAGCAGATAAACTAAACACGTCTATGGCCAGTGACAGACAGTCTGGCCAACCAGCAAACCCCTCGAGGGATAGGTTGTCACAAAACAATATTATTTATTGTTACCTTGAAAAAATGAAGTTCAAAACAAAGAAGCATTCAGGCAAAAGTTTGAAAGCTCTTAAAAAAGAGAAAGCGTTTACACACCGACATTAAATGCCCATTTAGCTGATCCCTAAAACCCCAGCTGAACTGTTGTTCAAATCAAATGTGAATGTACGAGGACTATTGATCTGAAAAGTGTGTTGGTGCCCATAAATAAAAGTTTTATAAATTTTCGTTGCTGGAATTTTAAATAAATTTTAATTTCTTTTTTAATATAATACTTATAAATCACACTTGACAATGTTTGAACCACTGTCTTCAGAACTGAGTTGATTTCAAAATAAAATTGTAAGGAAAATCGTAAATTTCCCGCCATTTTTAAAGATTTGGTCTATTTTGTTCACCTTATCGTATTACACCAGCCAATAAACCTATAATAGTTTTAAAATTCAATATTGTTCAACAATTGGCGTATTTAACTATTTACAACAAAAAAAAGAAACTTAAATTTTTTCTTTTTGATAGAAACTTGTACGACTTGGAAATGGAAGAGTGAAGTCTGGACGGGTTTCAGTGAAGTGGATTTATAGCTATGTTTGTCAATTGTTGGATCCAATGTTGAACACACAACACAACTGAACTGAGAACATTACATCAGCTCATTTGTTATATGGAACATAATTCAATCGTGCCAAAATGTCTCACCATCCTTCAAAGGTGTCCTTTAGAGTGTTTAAAATCAAAATATACAACAAAATGAACACTATAAACCATTTCATAGTGTTTATCAAAGGAAGTAATCACTGTAATTTAGGGAGAATATGTTTTGAAACGCTATTTAATAATGTCAGGAACTTTCTTCAAATGTATTGACTGGGACTCGTGGCGTGGTCCTGTAATCCAGCTTCATGGAGGTCAGGTTTTGAGGATGATATAGGTCTAAAGCGGCTCAGATAGTCTCAGTGATCATCTGATGATACCCGCATCAACTTCCATTATCGTTTAGACATGTCAGACCATCACCTGAATTGTTCGGTAGCCGTTAGTCTTTGTATTTCCATTGGTAATTGGGCTAATCGATCTAATTAATGACCCATTATAAGGAAGAGTCGGCCTTAGTTTGTAACTAGACTACACTTCATTACTCATTACTACCACTCATCACACTCATCCTTCACTACATATTTGCCTTAAAGTACCCTCACGAGAGTGGTCGGCATCTCAAATAGTGATTTAGTGGTTTAGTGATTTATTAACTTGAATAATAGTAACGAATGATATTGATCCCTTTGTGTATTGGTTGTTCATAGATAAAAGCGCACGTACACAAATTACACAATCTCTTTGACCAATCACAATAGTTCTTGATTTGATTATTTTTGTGTGCCAAACTCCAATTGATGTTAACCAAACAACTACAACAAATCCATCGTTCACGGACTTTTTCATGAAATGCGATGTATTTTTTAAAACTGTTAACTTAACATTGGACGGTTTTTAGACTATCTTTTGGTTTAAATGAATATTTATTTAACAGGCAAATAGCATGTGGTTTTCTTAAAAAGAAGCTATTCAGGGGTATTGAGTTCAAAATTAAATTAAATTTAATCGATTTTATTGTTGGAAGCAATTGTTGCTCTATCGCTTAAGCTGGTGTTATTGAAAAACCTCCTATAAAAGAAAAGGGTTGTCCTTAAATATTTGATGAGCAAGCAATGTTTTATAGAGCAAAGAGGCAGTTCGGTGTCGGCAGAACCTCTATGAGGGCCATTACATGCCATAAGTGACCATACACCATTATTTATGGCAGTCTCTATAGGTCAGCTACTGCTATGTTCTGTTTAAGTGGTTCTGCGAAAAAACTATCACTCATATGCTTATAATGTTTGTAATAATGCAAGTAATGAGTGTTGATAAAAGCACGGTATTTGTGTTTGTATTTAGAGCTGTTGGTAGTAAGTTGTTGTTGTTTAGCTTATTTGATTATTAACAAGCCGGCACAGCTTAAAATGATTACTTTTTATTAGAAGGTTAGAAACTAAAGTTTCCAAAAAAAACAGTGCCCTTTTTTGATTGCATTGAAAACAAAGGTTCACCTTTAGATTACGGCTGTAATATAGCATTCACTGTTTTAAATCATAACTAAATTACAATTAAAATGCCGTCTACTCTCATGAGGGTATTTTAAGGCAAATATGTGGTGAAGGATGAGTGGTAGTAATAAGTTATGAGGCGTAGTCTTGTTAAAAACTAAGGCCGACTCTTCCTTAGAATGGGTCATTAATTAATAGCCCAATGACCAATGGAAATACAAGGACCAACGGCTTAACGTGACTTCCGAACCACGCAAGTGATGGTCTGATATGTCTAAACGATGGTAGGAGTTGATGCAGGTATCATCAGATGATCACTGAGACTATCTGAGCCGCTTTAGACCTATATCATCCTCAAAACCTGACCTCCATGAAGCTGGATTACAGGACCACGCCACGAGTCCCATTCAAAAAGAAATCCATAGCTTTAGAAGTTTTCCAATTAACGAAATACATAATTCAATACGTGCAGGATAACCTCTGATGAAAACGTACGCCGTGTTAAAGTAACGAGCCTGAAATATCGACTATGTCTGGATTCACAGCATTGCCTGGCCATTTGCCACAACTGCTATGATAAGACCCTTTGTTTAACGCAGCACTCAACTGACCTGTCACTGTCAACTAAAATAATATTAACAGGAAGCTTATTTTTTAATCAAGTTTTCCCAGTTCACATCGTGTCAAAGCATCATTACAATAAGGTCTTGTTGAGGAGTACCATTTTTAGATACTGATTGGACGAAAATGAGATACTTTCTGTTATCCTATTGGTCATAGGGCTGCCAACCGTCGAGCAGAGATGCCAATTGTTGAGGGACTCATTGGCTGTGAAACTATCGAACAGACTTCTTCAGGACTGGTTGCCAGCTTATGGAAAGGGCAAAACATAGTTGTGACACCGGTTGCGACAGCCTAACGTGAAGTTTGTTCTTACTTATTGACAGTTTAAGTTGCGTTTTAATAGTTCTTACTTAAAGCTTATAAACTTGGTAAAGGTAAATGGTAAAGTTTGTCTGGTTTGACGAGGTGAAGTTAGGACTACAAAGTCCTCTCTAACACTTAACCTCGACCTATACCTATCGTTACCGTATAGTCGCATTACAAATTGTAAGTGGTGACTGCGGGGATTGAACCCGCGCCTCCCGGAGTTATGAGCTCCAAAATCGCGCGCGATACCAATCCACCATGAATCCGCTTGGTTTTAGTATGATAACTGATTAAGCAGTTTTATTATGCACCAATTGAGCATCAAGGGAGGAGGTTTCATTAGTTATTTTTCTTGTATAACAACTGAATAGTGTAGCTCTAATTTGGAAGGAGTTGTTTTTACACTTTTGAATAAAAATAGATAAAGGTTTATAGTAATAAATCAGCCCAAACTAAGCAATTTCCGGTTCACTTAAAAACATAGTATTGCTTAAATTCATCGTTTAAGAGGATTCGCCATTGAAGTCTTAGCAAACAGGTTTTTGCTCTCAAATACTAAGAAAACTATTTATAAAAGTAATAATAAATTATCAACTAAACTAACTAAATTTAAAGTACAATGACGCAATTTAAATTCAAACAAAATTAATTGTTTAAGAGGATTTGCCATTGAAGTCTTAGCAAACAGGTTTTTGCTCTCAAATACTAAGAAAAGTATTTATAAAAGTAATAACAATTATCAACTAAACTAACTAAATTTAAAGTACAATGACGCAATTAAAACAAGAAGTTACCCAAGGAACTAATAATCCTCAGTCAGGTATACTAACGCAACTATACTTGCGGATTATGTGATTCTGATAACATGATTAAACTGCAACCATCCGAGGAAGTTTAAATCCACTTGCTAACCTAAAACAGAACAAACAAACAAATTAATATACATATATTTTTGAGACCAGGTAAAATGTCTACATTAAAAAGTGCGTATCACATTGTTTCAAGTTTCAGCTTGTACTTGAAATCCATGTCTCGTCAAGTACATTCATTCAAAAAGACAACCAATAACCATCAGCAATGTAAACCACAATATTGAAAATATTTAGGGACGATGAAATGACAAAAGGACTCGTTGTTGACAACGAAGGGGTCAGCAAGGATAAGCTAAATGGGTATTTAATGTCCAAGCTCTCCCATCAACCAGCTGTGATGGCATGTTGGAATCTATATCATTGCATTCTGAACCCGCACACGTCGATATTGAACATTTGATTGGTTCAAATAATTGAATACTCGTTAAATTAAACAGGAAATTGTTTTGATATAAATAACATGATTACGCCTATAACATTTGGCTCAGGTTATATTTTTAGTTATCAACAATTATACGCGGTGAGTGTTGAATGTCCACCTCCCTCAACCTTAACCTTTGAAAAAAGGTAACATTTTACAACATTCCCTTTAAGGAATGTGTTTATAGCATTCTAAAAATATTTTTGAGTTTTTAGCGTCAATCACCCCTACCAAAAAACCGGCTCCCCAAATTTCTTAAATACAACCTCGTCTCTCTCGTTACACCTCAAAAGAAAGGTAATTTTTAACACAAATTTAACGACGCAAAGAAATTATCGCGACTCCGGTTTAAAATTTCATGTTCAATTTTTTTTGAATGACAATCTTTCTTAAAAAATACTTTTTGGAATTATGTTTTAGAGTTTGGATGTTTTCCTTAGAGTACTTTCAAGAAAATGTTGTAATTTAAACAAATCGAAACTCAACTCTTTGATTTAAGTATAACGATTCCAACCAGTACAGTGTACTTTATCTTTACTTACTAAAAAACCACCAATAGTATCAATTTCAACATGAATATCAAATATCTCATTGGCCATTGTGATAGGTATCTAATTTATGATTGGCCGGCCAAGCTATGGGACCACTACCATCATTCCCCATTCTCATTCCTCCATCAATCGCCTTTGTAATACATGAATACTTTATACTTTAACCGAAAAACTTACTTAGTGCTCCAACTCCTTTATTTAAACTTTTATTTTAATTATTTGGTTGAAAGTAAATAGGTTTGTATATACGTGAATAACACACCCAAAATGAATATTTTGTTTTGTGTTGCAGGGAGTCATATAGCAGAGACGGGGGCCTCCAGCGCATCTCTCCACCTTTCATCGAGGTTAGTTTCCTACAAAAATAATTTTTTACTGTCTATGTAAATTTTTAACTAAAAGAATATCATCTACATATTAAAAAGAATGATTACAACAGAAATTAAAATTACCACACATATATGCCTAGAAATTTTAATTAATCACACACAAAAATCAATATTTCAATGTAAGAAACACTTTTTTTGTAAAAACACTTTACAATATTTGGTCCACTATTGTCGTTTAAACAGTACAGAACGAAGTAACTCCTTCTTTGTGAGTAGACTTACACATGATAACGTTCCTGTACGACAAGAGAGAAATTTTCTTATTTCCAAAGGCGAAAGCCTTGTGTCAGATATCTTTCATTTCCGGATAAACACGGTTGAATTTCCTATGTTTGAAACCATCGTTTGGAACATTATTAGGTCAACATTTGTTATTTTTGTAGTTTTTAAAACTACTATTAGTTTTGTATAAGATGGTCCAATGAGTACTACTTACTTTTAGTGGGATAGTTTCAACTAGTATGATAAGGACAAGGAGTAACCCGTGCTTTAAACTATAACATTGCTTAATCTAAACTATACGCTATTTATAACGCCCTGGATCAAGGTGCTTCTAAAGACAACAATGACACAGCGACTCTTCTCTAAATTGACTATTTCCGTGGGGGTATTTACTATTTAGGTGTACACCTGAGAAATATGATTTTTATTTTTAAAATTTTAAGTATAGCTTTTAAAATTCCATCGAAATTAGATAAATTGTCATGTTTAGTTATTGTAATCATGAGGCTTAAAAATTAAGGATGAACAGTAACACGTTTGTATAAAAAGCTATCAATTATAAAAAAATGGGAATTTGCAGGAAAGATGAGCCGATGGGTACTAATTGGGGTTTTTAATTATTGTTTTGATAAATTGATCTTTGAGTGACCGAAGAGGCTCCAGACAGGCGGAGGAAAAGCTCATTAGATAGGGTTCATTAGTCGACCCTGTGTTTTTGATTTTTCGGATTTCGTGTAAAACTTTATAAAAAACCAAATCAAGCTTCTTGAGTTTATATTATTCAGATCCACTATCGTATCATACAGTTTTGACAATAAATGTTAATTTAAGGACTATTTGGAGCTTATCCATACACTGAGGCCTCTTTCCTTAAATGAATATATTACATTTCACACTTTGGAAGGAAAATTAAACAAAACTATGTAATATCGGTCTGGAGAGCTAAGCCAGCTAAGTATTGAGGTAACAACTACAGGTTGAGTGCATTAGCAGCCAGTGCTTAGCGTTATTCACCTCATTGACCTGAAGCAGTAAATAGTGGTTTATGTCCACTTTCAGACTTGCCCCACGTCTCTATATATACACTCAGTGTAGCCAACCCTCTCGCAGTTTCAACTTGGAAACCGTTAGGAAGTAAAGTACACACCATATTATACAGCTGTTGTTCTCTCGGACCTTCCCGGCACCTTCAGGAAAAAAGTGAAATTACCAAAAAAATCTATAGCGGCGCGGGCTTTGGTCAAGAGATTAAATATATTAGAAGTAATGAATCAGTAATCAATATTTAGCGAATTTTTTATCAGCATTTCAGTATTGGTAAGCGATTGGACATGTCATCGTTCCAAATCAAAAAACGTTGGTAAGGTGGGTTGATAACTTAAAAAAAACTTAAAATAATAATAACAAACCCACTAGGACGAATAAGATCTGCTAGACCACTTGAAAACCTGAGTTCGACTCTGTTTGAAGACGCGCTTAAGAAATTAACGTCATTCGTGAATTTGGTAGTATGATCTATCAACTTAAAATAAAGCAACTCTAACAATAGTATTAGTTATTTATTTCCGGGCGTAAGATTCTTTCCAAAAATTCATGGTTCATGTTCATTTCTAGAACGCATCTTCGGACAGGTTGATTCGGATTTTTCACCAATGCTTCTTTTGCCATTTCAATGTTTCCAGGTGTTCTGGCCGATCTTGTTTGTCCAAATAGTTCCTTTATTATTATTTTTTTCTTTTTCTCTCAAGCTATCAACCCACTTCCACAACGCTTTTAATTTAAAACTATGACATGCAAACTAATATTGAAATGCTGACAAAAGAACAACCAAGTATTGATCACTGACACATGATTTCTAATATGGTCTCGTAAGCGAAAATCCTCTGCTGAAAATTATTCGGGGCCAATGTATCTAAAATGACTTAAAACTACCTTCAAAATTATATATTGCTATGACAACTAACAGAAATTTCACAGGTGTTTCAAATTCGTCCGCTTAATCAGTGTCACCTTGAATTAAAACCATAGGTTTTACATTAAACTGCAAAACGCAGTAAAGATATTGTTCCAATGCAGATATAGGCTTAGGCAGAGAACGTATATTTGTTACAGCTGGTCAGCAAGGATAAGCCAAATGGCTATTTAATGTCCTGAACCCTCTATCAACATCTCCGATGACATGTTAACATCCATAACAACTGCGTTGTCCTAATCTGTTCAGGGTGTTCCAAATATTAGTCAGCTGGGTTATACCAAAACTAAATGTATTCTTGGTTTAGACGCATTAAATAGAAGTTAGGTAATAGTCTTATTGTCCCGAACGGTTTTGTTTTATACATAAATTGTTTTACATATCAATATTTGACAAGTTTTCAAAATGGTGGCTTTTGAAACGGTACTTGATATAGTGCGTGCATAACATTTGCGGCATCATGCTAAGCGATGCTGTCGCGTTTTTATGTTCAGAATTTGAAGGCGATACGAAACGAAAATGACGAATTACGTGTTTTACTAATTTCAACTTATTCTAGAGCACTTCAGCTTGTCTTGTATACTTTTTTTATAATTTCTTTTCGAAATGGTGGCAACACAAAGTATGCTTACTGATATAGTTAACCTAGTCTCATACTTCCTTTACCCCGTATTGAGCTTCATTAGTCCTGATTATTCTGATTACAAACGTGAAATAAATTTACTACAACAAATCTGACCTAGATGTACGAGTATAGAACATATCTATAGATTAAATTGTAATATATCAACCTAATTAAGTAGTTTGGACGCAGTGTGAACCGGAAGAACTAGATTATAGTTGGGTCACCGGCCGCGGAAGCCGGCTATAAGAGTTGAGTTTATCTATAGATTGATTTCAAGTTTGGCTATGGAATTGGTTTACACACTTTTGGATCCTCTAAATACGGTTTACTTTGCAGAAACCGGCAAAGCGTAGAACTACCAGATGTCAATACTTACGTTCATGCAAATGCAAAGCATACTCAATGTTCAAGAGGGCACATTGATCAGAGATATTTAATACTTGGATTTTAGCCAATGATAAGGAATTATGATAACCCAGTGCAACCTTATGAGTGTCATATTTCAGAGAAGTATATTATAACAAGTGTCATCTGGTGATCTAAGACATAAACAAGATGGCGGCTGTCTGGAGCAAGTTGGGCCACGTCCAAGTTTAGCCTACCTTCAAACATTTAGTCTTGAAAAATCTAGGTAGATTACAATTCGTATTTGTATTTATTCAAGATGTGGTGTCAAATAATTTATGGTCATACCTTTGATGCAAATGGTCTACATCACTTTCATTTTATGAAATTTATATCTTATAAATTTGTTTAATCTTTACGTAGAAACAAATATTGTTATGCTTTCATTTTTTAACTAATGCGTATTTTTATTAAGAAAGCAGTAACTAAAAAGATACTTAGAAATCGTGGGCTGAGATAATGAAGATTAAAGCTAAAGAGCTAAATGGTATTTAGACAAGGGAACATCCAAAGTCCATTTGGTCAATTGATGCCCTAACCTTTTAACATCGCACCACACCCAAAGATAAGAAGGTTTAGTTCGAAAATGAGAAAATTAATCAATGTTTGGTTAGTAGGTACTAACAACAAGAACTTTGATGTTTTATTTTTATTTTACTTTCAATAGTTTCATTTTGTCCTTGTAGTGTTTAAAATCATTTGCTATTTAGTTATTCCCAATAAAAGCCAGCTAATCACAAAATAGCCGTTCAAAGAACTTCAAGAATTAATATTAAGGATAATTCCAAGATAATTTGTGATATTAAAATTAATACCATAAAGTATTGATGTAACACGTAAAGTACGGGTTTGTCCACTGGAGGTCAACTTTTAGTGAGCCAACTTTTGTTTCCCAGAAGGAAGGTTATGGCATTAACAACTCGGCCACAACAAAGTTTTTCCAACTTAACTTGAGTTATTGGACAACTTTTAATTCAGCTAAGCTCCCATCGCTGCTTGACTGCAGCTCATCAAAAGTATCTTCGGCTACTAAATCCTTCACCTAATCGCTTTTTGTAACTCTCAACTTGTTTACTGGACTTAAAATTGTTGACACAGATCTCTTGACAAAAGGTTTGTCTGTATAGCTTTACACCCAGTTTAAGTTTATGGTCCTCCAATGCTATAGAATATTTAACAGTATATTAGATCATTCATTTCTTCTGCATCCCATGATACGAGGTCGTACACACATTTATTCAAGGCATTGATAAAACTGTGTAGGTTTAAACGCAGGGAAGTAATCGAAAACGTGAGTGATTAAGCATTTCATGTCTTGAATGTTTGTTTCAAACATATGTTTGTTGCAAATTGTAATTTGCAGATTTTCCTAGCACTATTCTGTAGAGGACAGTCTGCACTATAGTATACAAGGATCGAAGAGGAAGGTCGTTCAAAGTTTTTATCATTAATTTGTTCCCCTGTTTTGTATTTTTTAGCTAACCTGAAGTAAAAGGCATAAAGAAATCATAATAAAACTATACCTAAGATTCGTGTTCAATCGTCAATTAAAACCGGTTTTGCAACAAATTTTCAACTTTCAATTTTAAAAATATCTCTATTTCTTTTTTATTAAAACTTTTGTAATTATCAGTGGTTAAGTACAGTTTAAAAACTGGATTGGCTAGTTAAAGCACAAATAAAGTAACTCAATAGTGGCTATTAAAGAAGTCAATAACCCTCGAAAACAAAATCTCAAACAAATTAATCTTTTTTATCAACAATTTACATAGGTTTGAGATACATCTGATTTCAATATAATTATGCAACAAACTAATGTTACAAAACAGATGATGTGTTAAAGCAACAAGCCCAAAATATCAGCGATGCCTGGCATCTTCAACACTGCCTGGCGAGGTGCCAGAACTGGTTGCTTTGTTAAGCCTCTTTGTTGACCACGCAGACAGGCTACTGACCTGTAGGAAATAATTTATTTGTTAAACTTAAAATAAATATTTTTAAAATTGCACTATCTGTCACATACAATAGTTGATATTTGAGAGAAAAACAAAATACGCAGATGGTTTTTGTAATTGGCCAAACAGGTAAATTACTATCCTACTGACCCACTCGGATGGTTTTGACCACAAAGAAGTTAAAATTTTAGCTTCAGGCATTACTTAAATGATAATGCACTTTAAAATACATCTATTTAACTATTAATGATAAAGGTTTCAGCTGTAAGTAAAACTATGTGATTCACTTACGAGATAATTATCCAAGAACGTTTTTTTACTAGTTATTAAATAGATTCAAACAAGATAAAGCTGTTAGCGACATGTACAGTTCATCAGCTTTAGCATGGCCGGTGAGATGGGCTATAGGGCCATAAGCGGCCAGCAGGAAATCTCAAGGCCACCGGCCATACTATAACTAACGAACTGTAGTTTGGAGTATTAACTTTGGCTTTGCTGTAATTCTTGTATACAAAATCAAATATCGTAAAAATATAAATGTAAGGTTTGTTTTGTTCAAAGATGCGAAGTTAGGCCTACGAGGTCCTCTCTACCACTTGACCTCGACCATTACCTAGCGTGACAGTATAGTCGCCTTACACAATTACTGTGGGTGTAGAAACCACGCCACTAGGGTGAAGGTAAAAGGTAAAGTTTGTCTTGTTTAACGAGGCGAAGTTAGCACTACAAAGTCCTCTCTACCTTGTAGACCTTTATCGATCTTTATAAACCTCGACCTTTATCTAGCGTCACCGTAATAGTCACATTACATATTGTAAGTGGTGACTGCGGGGATCGAACCCACGCCACCGGAGTCATGCGCGATACCATACAGCCACGGGCCCACTAACATATTTCTCATCGTGCATCAGTTTTTAAGCAATCAAATCGTTATAAATTAAAACTATTTGCACAAACAAATCGTTACTAGGGACGATGAAACGTATAACAAAACTACTGTCTATTGTATGACAACGAAGGGGTCAGCAAGGATAAGCTAAATGGGTATTTAATGTCCGAGCTCTCCCATCAACCAGCTGTGATGGCATGTTGGAATCTATATCATTGCATTCTGAACATTCACACGTCGATATTGAACATTTGATTGGTAATGATAATTGAATACTTTGACTCTTACATGTTTGGGTCCGTCAACAATGCAGATGATAACTATTGTAATTTAATTAGTATTGTTCAATCAGCTAGTACTACTCGTTAAATAAAAAATAAGGTATTTTAGTTTACCTCTGTGGCGTTTTCACGAACATATGTTTTTATTTTGTTGTAAACATTTGTTTATTTTTGTACACATTCATTTCAGTAAATAAAAAGTTAATAGGACAACTTAACTACAAAAGCTAGTTTAATATTAACTTTAGTATTGTAATTAAGTTATGTTTAGTTAACTTCTACGCAGTCACTCCTAGGATTTCGCAGGAACCAGAAGTCTTTCAGATACTGTCACAGCCAATGAGAACATTGACTGTTGGCATCCCTGCTCCAATAGACGGTTGGCAGCCCTGTGACCAATAGGATAGCACGCAGCAAGTAGCTCAGTTTCAGCCAATTTATGACTGAATATGGTACTCCACAGTGAAACCAAAATATCTCAAATTAATTATTATAGTTTTTGACCTGGTTTGAACAGAAAAGAACTAGGTTACAGTTAATGCAATTAAATTTCTAGGATAGAAGATATAATTTTAAATTATTTTGACGAGTCTTTGTCTCATTAAGTTATGCAAAACGTATCGTTGGAGACCACGTAAAAACATACATACATTTAATTTTAACTCCACTTTTACAGACCCAAAGGAACGTATCCCAACGCTATTTAAGATAGATGAGACACCCTGTATACAGAAATACGTACGACAGGATTCTCGGGACAAGAGAGAAATTGTCTTACGTATTTCTAAGTGAAAAGCTCGCGTCAGATCTTCTTCATTTCCGGGCAAACACGGTTGAATTTCCTTTGTTTCAAACCCTCGTTTTGACGATTACTAGCACAAGGTGTACGAGTATTCTGTTTTATACGATACTAGCTGAAAGTACCCGCGCTTCGCCTTGGGGATTTATTAAGATAGCTGTGTGTATATTTTAAGAAAATTGCAGATTTAAATTAAACAAAAAATAGTTTACTATATATCCTTAGAAATACCATTTACTTATGCCTGTTAGTTCACCATTTTCTCCTTATGAGAGTTGGCTACCTTGTGAGAGTCATAGTTACTTCCGCCGTTCCGGCCGTTTTTAGAACACGTTTTGGGTTTTTCAAATTTATTTTTAGGATGTTATCTGGATATAAATGTGGTAAGGTTTAAGGTTGTTCAAGGTGGTTATCTGGCTAAAAGGTAGAGGTAAAAAGAGACAGTTTGTCTTGTTTAACGTGGCAAAGTTAGGACTACAAAATCCTCTATAGCACTTAACCACGACATTTACCTAGCTTCACCGTAGCATTACAAATTTAAGTGGTGACTACGGGGATCAAACCCGCGCCAGCGAAGTGATCAGCTCCAGAGTCACGCACGATTCCAACCCGCCAAGGGCCCACTATTTTAGTATGGTGTAGAATGGTTTGGTATGGTGTAGAATGGTTCAGTATGGTGTAGAATGGTTTAGTATGGTGTTATCGGAAGTACCTCCATGTTGTTGTTGTATAGAAGGGTTTGCGAGTTAGACGGGAAATCATCTAAGATAGCATCTAAACTCTACAGTCTGAGTATAAAGGGAGTTGATAGGCAGGAATATGCCAGCCATATCACCTTAACACAGTCTATTATACACCGTCTAAACTGCATTCTACGTTGATTATATCTTTGAACACAGTATAGTTCCGGTTATATCCAGGATGTATCAGTTTTATTGTGAGCTTAGTAGTTGTTTCTTTTGGTATTTTTTATCTTTGGTTTCTCGCAAATTAGGGGGTTATAACAGGTTGTGTCTCGCCCAAAACTATCGAAAAAATACGATGGAAATCATTTAGATGTTGTTTGTCGATCAGTCTGGTACAGGTTTTGGTTATTTCTTTGCTAAGTTCCCTGCAATATTGGTTAGCGATGTCGTTCACTGTTTTATTTTTCAGTTTAAAATATTATTACAAACGTTTGCAGTAAAACATATGAACAAGATACTTCGGGATCTTTTACCTAAAAGTTCTGCGGTTTTGTGGGGTTTGTATTGTTTTCTAGGCTAGTTGTTTTAAAATAAAACAAATTAAGGAAAAACACGACTAAAAACAACACAAGACTAGTCAGTTTACGCTAATTACTTTTAGACTAGTTTTCATGTTTTGTTTTATGTTCGAGGTTCTTTTTATCTGAAGACGGGATCATATTTAAAATTCCAAATCGTCGTATTCTTTTTGTTGACCGAAAACGGTGTAACACGCCCGTAATAATATTTTAAACCAAGAAATTTTTCCCTCGCTAACAACAAAATTCAAACAAAGAACTATGATTTCCGGTTTCAGGACCTTTGGAAGTAAATTACTTTCTTTGTAGCCTGCGATCCTGGATGAACTTAGAAGCTAGATGTGTTAACTAAAGCTATAGTAAGTTATAGTGATTATTAAGTTTAGTGATCGTGCTCTGAAGATGGTCTTATTAGACCGAAACGATCGTCAGCACCACATCTAGCTTTTTAAGTTCATCAGGATCTTCTGGGTACAAAGAAGGCAATTTACTTCTAAAAAGGAACTTACAAGTATTGTTTCAATAACTGTATGCCTTTAAAATTGTACACGAACTAATTTTGGAACGAATTATTATTACAAAAGCATATTCGATCCAAAGTATTTAAACTCAACACTAGAACAAAACGTAAATACATACAAACACTTGAACAAAGCAAGCAGCTTTAGTTAACACTGTTAAGTGTACTTATCCCATCAGCTGAGAGTACTTAAGTGTGGATAAGCTAAATGGACATTTAATGTCGATGTTTAACCGAGATGTCCGAGTGATAAGAGAGGCCAAACTGCTAACTGCCTTCTTATCTCGAGCTTATCTCTTTGGTGTATTTGTTACCGTAGTGGACATTGTGGAACCCTTTACATGGTTTCGAAAGACTAGAGAAAAACTTAACTTTTTCTTTTTCCATTATATTTCCTTTTGAATTTTTCCTTTTTTGTAACCTTGCGACAGCTCTTTACACGTGCTTTTAAGTCTGTTACTAACGGTGGCAGTTTTTGAAACAAAACTTTGAACTTGTTCTTGACTATTTTTTAAATTTAAGTTTAATAGTCTAAAGTGGAAGGTGAATATATACTTAAACACGTTTAGAACCAATTGTTTTAAATTAATTTCAAGTGTCCTCAAAGAGACCCTAAAGGTATCGTGTTTTCTTGTTTTTAAAGAGCGCAACTCCAAAAGAATAATTTAAAAATATCACTAAACTAGCTTATCTAGCCTTATTGTATCACATTTGTCACTTTGAGTCATATCATAATTTTTACTCGCTAACCATTATTTTTGTACTTTTGAAACTTCTCATACAATGAAACGAGTTTTATATAAAATTTGAATCTATTTGCATACGAATTGATATTTTTTAGGCAATATAAGGCTAATTTTGTCAATGCTAAAAATATAAATTTGAATATCAATATATTTTGATTATGAATTCTATCATCTATATCAGTACAAAGAATAAGCAATCGTATATTGTTGTTTATCGCAGACGTGTTGATCGGTATTGCATATTTTCATGTAAATTTAACAAAAATTAAATATTGACAATTAACTAAAAATATTTAAAGATTCAATCACCGTGGAAACGTAAAGTAATAATTATATTGGATGGATCAGATTTAAAGCGCTTTAGAAGAGTACATTGCAGATTTATAATAAGAAGTTTTACAGCAACGTCGTTTAAAAACAGCGATCCACCAAATCACCGTTTGTATCCACCAATGCTGTGGAGACTTAACTCTGTTTTATATGGAAAGAATTTCACACAAGAATTAGAAGAAACAAAACGCGGATCTGCCCTGGACGTACAGTAAGATGTGGATATAATCCTCTCAGAAACAAACCAGGTAACTGCATCAGTAGTTACTAGTAAGTATAATCTATGCCATGTGTACCAAACCGGCCGGTTGGTACCTTGGGTCTTGTTTATATTTACTAATGTGTGTGTCTTATGTTACAGGAATCACAGCAGAATACCGTGTCTAGGAGTGGTGACATGAGTGAACCCAGAGTAGGACATCATTTACAGTGAGAGATTGAAGACTAGACAAGGACATCCGCCCTGGACGCACAGAAATAAACCAGGTAACTACCTCAGTAGTTACTAGTAAGTATAATCTATGCCATGTGTACCAAACCGGCCGGTTGGTACCTTGGGTCTTGTTTATATTTACTAATGTGTGTCTTATGTTACAGGAATCACAGCAGAATACCGTGTCTAGGAGTGGTGACACATGAGTGAACCCAGAGTAGGACATCATTTACAGTGAGAGATTGAAGACTAGACAAGGACATCCGCCCTGGACGCACAGAAATAAACCAGGTAACTACCTCAGTAGTTACTAGTAAGTATAATCTATGCCATGTGTACCAAACCGGCCGGTTGGTACCTTGGGTCTTGTTTATATTTACTAATGTGTGTCTTATGTTACAGGAATCACAGCAGAATACCGTGTCTAGGAGTGGTGACACATGGGTGAACCCAGAGTAGGACATCATTTACAGTGAGAGATTGAAGATTAGACAAGGACATCCGCCCTGGACGCACAGAAATAAACCAGGTAACTACCTCAGTAGTTACTAGTAAGTATAATCTATGCCATGTGTACCAAACCGGCCGGTTGGTACCTTGGGTCTTGTTTATATTTACTAATGTGTGTGTCTTATGTTACAGGAATCACATCAGAATACCGTGTCTAGGAGTGGTGACACATGAGTGAACCCTGAGTAGGACAACATTTACAGTGAGCATACTACCATGTCTAGGAGTCCAGAATGCCTAGAAACCTATAAGACGAGGGAATCTAACCTGGACGCAAGGTAAGTTTTTTTTAATGTATGTTTTGTTGATCTAGTCTTCAACTGTTTACTGCAATATAGTACTTAAAATCTGAAAAAATGTAAATACAAGCATATTGAAAGAAGTAAAACAAGGTAAATCATAGGGAAACATGAGTAATGGCAGCAAAGTTTGCAAGGCGAAGTTTTAGGCCCCTGTGATTTTATGGAAGAGATTAGATAAGGTGGGTGGACCAAACTTCTCTTGGGAAATGTGGAGTACACCAAACTTGGATACAACACTATATTAATGATTAATTTGGTTGTCTGTATAATTTAAATATAATTTTCCACTCATAAATTAATTTCTTAGTTGCGTTACGTTATCGTAGATACTTAGATACGTGTCCATCGACGATTTTCGCTACTAACTTATTAAAAAAAAGTAAGTAAAGGTTGTCTTGTTTAACTAGGTGAAGTTAGGACTACAAAGTCCTATCTACTACTCAACCTCGACCTTTACCTAGAGTCACCATATAGTCACTTTACAAATTGTAAGTGGTGACTGCTGGGTTCGAGTCCACGCCACCGGAGTAATGAACTCCGAAGGCGCGCGCGATACCAATCCGACACGGATCCGCTATTTACAAAGATAACTTGAGTAATAGAGAATATATAGGTAATAGTGAAACAAGAGTTTTTAACAATTTGATCTACGAGAATGGGTTCACTATTTTGTTACAAGGATTTCTGAAATATATCTTCACTTTGGTGTAACATCATCATTATGTGCGGTAGATGTTAAAGTATTTTATTCGCGTTCGAAATAGCCAATACCGATATTTATCAACCAATGAGACTGCAATATTGTTGATGGCTCAGTGTTGTCACTATTGTGTGAACATTTACACTGACGAAACAATATTTTCATTTATTGTTTTATCTTATTTTTATCACTATATCACTATTTGAGACGCTAACCACTCTCATGAGGGTATTTTAAGGCAAATATGTGGTGAAGGATGAGTGTGATGAGTGGTAGTAATGAATTATGAGGTGTAGTCTTGTTACAAACTGAGGCCGACTCTTTTTTAGAACGGGTCATTAAATAATAGCCCAAAGACCAATGGAAATACAAGGACCAACGGCTTCTACGTGACTTTCGAGCCACGCAGGTGATGGTCTGATATGTCTAAACGATGGTGGGAGTTGATGCGGGTATCATCAGATAATCACTGAGACTATCTGAGTTGCTTTAGGCATATATCATCCTCAAAACCTGACTTGCATGAAGCTGGATTACAGGACCACGCCACGAGTCCCAGGCAACCCTTCATAATAGTCAATCCTTTATAGATATTTAAAGATTGGTGAGACATTTTGGCACGATTGAATTATGTTCCATATCCCAAATGAGTTGATGTAATGTTCTCAGTTCAGTTGTGTTGTGTGTTCAACATTCGATCCAACAATTGACAAACAAAGCTATAAATCCACGTCACTGAAACCCGTCCAGACTTCACTCTTCCATTGCCAAGCCGTACAAGTTTCTATCGAGTGTGAAAAAGTACGAATAGTACTCAGCTAGTGAATAAATTGTGTTTTCTAATTCAAATTATCAAAAGTAGGTAAAAAACATCCTCTTAGTTTAAAACCAAGGATGAAATTTTTAAACGTTATTTATAAGGCTTTTTTTATCTGTAAATGTTTATCACCTCGCTTAATTGTACTTTTTGTTTTAAACACTGGATTTTAAAATTTGTCACGTCTAATAGCAACACCTTTTTAAGAAAACCCCCTTTCTTTTTCTACTGTCTTAATAACCATTTTTATTACAAAACATCATTTGGCATTTTAAGAAACGAAAACTGATACTTGGACATGAATAGTGTGTAAGATGTGCGTGAATGCCTTAACGGTACCAAGTAAAATAACTAAATCCATATTTTTGGCTGTAAAACGTATCATGTTTTATTTTGATTAAACAAGACATAAGCGTTTCTTGTTACCACCGTTATTTCAAAAACAATTTAAAACCAGTTAAGTATTTGTAAAGCTAGATCAACAGCTCTTGATATTTAATGCAACAGCAGTTTCTTGAAGCACTGAGCCAGAGTCATAAATACACTTTATGGTCACTTATGGCGCTTTATGGTTCTTATAGATTCTAACTACCCCCAGACCAAACCCCTACTAAAAGCCAAATTACGTATTTATGTAAATGTAAGACAAAACTACATATCTGGCTACGTCTGATGTAGGAAAGGGTTTTTGCTTTCTCATTTGGTTTGTGTGACAAAAGATAAATATTTTCCACTATTTACAATACACAATGTACATAATAATTCCTGGACTTTGTTACAGTAAAAACCTTCAAATAAAGTGCTAATTATTAATTACTTGATATCGTTAGAACTAACATAGTTTTCAATTTCTATGGAAATCATTATACAGGGTTATTCAAAAACAATGTCCTACTTTCATTCTTCTGTAACTTTTACAGTGTAGATATTAAGTAGGGCTGGTACTGAACCAGTTGTATGTCAGCCAAGGGGTTATTGTACTCGTTCTGCCCCGGTTATCTAGCCTGGGAGACCCACCCCCGTGGGACCACAAAGCCTCAAGGTGACTCCTCCTTATAGTTTAAATGTCTCGTGAATAGTTTATTTATGGTTGAACATATGAAACTACAAAGTTTTGTTTTTGTCGTAATCCCATACATTGAGAGGTAATTTCAACGGCTAAAATTGTCAACAAAAGGCCGCCTTTCAACACAAGACCTTTTGCGTTCTTAAATATTTCAAAAGCCAGTCAGTACAGTTCTACGAAAGTGTCGTCATAGATTCTTCATTTCATCGTGAATTTTTCTTTGGGGCTGTGTTAGAGAAAGGTTTACGTACCCCTTCTGTCAAGAATTCTAATTGATCTGCGAAACAGTATCAGAGCTTCAGTCAATACCGTGAACCAATATCCTATGGGAAGAGTGTGATTATTGTCTAGATTTTTGCTGAGCAGTCAGGGGAAGACTAATTGAGCATTTATAAAAGTTTACCAAGTGGGACAAACTTTGAAATATGCTCTTTCTACCGGTATTTATTTTATGTAAGTCTGAATTATAGTTTATGTAATAGAATTCTCTGAAATTAAAACATTCTTAATTAATAACCATGTATTTCATCATTGTTATTAAATTGGACTTTTTTTATCTGGCTTAAGTTTACGTTCAAGGCACGTTTGAGGAAACAAGCATAACAAAAATTATATTTTAGAGTGAAATGCTTCAACTGGATTATAAAATATTTGTCTTAATCAGCTAACTAATAAAAAGTGTCATTAACTTTCTTCTGATTGTCAAAAGAAACTACATCAGAAAGTCAAACAACCTTGTATAAACAAACGTATACACGAAGATTAATCAGGAATGTTAAGGTACGCTTCAGAGCAAATAGAAACGTTTACACTGTGAATTTAAGCGTGCTTCTCGCTAAATATATTAACGCATAGATCAGACAACATTTAAAATAAATTTCAATTATGGCCTAAAAATAAAATGTCACCCTTAGTTCGATTTTTAAATTTGTGTTAACCTAAAACAATGTAACTTGATCTTGTTCTTTTGTTTTTCAAGACACCTGTGTTTTAAATTAAACTGTTTACACATTTTAATATGAAATGTAATGGATCAATTGATATTTTGTCAAAAAAAATCTAAATAATAAATAAGCCTATTAAAAGAATAAATCCATTCAAATTTTGACATATTATTTTTTTAAATGGATGAATCAAATAATGATATTAATCCTATGCATTCGCAAAACTTAACTGAAGAACAAGTAGCATGTCCTCATTGTCGCCGGCAATACAGAAGAAGAGGTTTAGCACGACATATACGTTACGCTCATGGAGACACTCCGGTCCCGGCTCAAGAAGAAGAAAATCATCCAAACCCAGTCAGGGACAATTTTATGGATCAACTTTTTCTTAGAGGCTTTGGAGCTCCTTTACTAAACCGAAGGCCCTCAAAACATCAATGAGTGGCACGCACGTTGGCTTTGTGCAATGAAGTTAAAAGGTAGGCACACATTACCACAAGGCTCAGTGGGTAGACAGTTTGTCGATACTCTAGCGAATGAAATACAAGCCGTCCCTAACCGATTAAATTCATCAGAAAAGATATTTTTCCTTTGTTCTACAATACTTCAAAAAGATAAAATGATAAAAAATGGATCTGACATAAGACGTTTAATAAAGAGAAGACTGGACATGTGGAACAACGAACTTTTTGATGAGCTACTACAGGAGGCAGTACGATGTGATCGTCAGTTACCAGTTTCAAAACAGCCTTTAGATGAAGAACACAAAATCAGAATATTCACCAGATTGGTATTGGAAGGGAAACTGCGTGAAGCTACGAGGTGGATCACAGATCGCAACGGTGATGGTGTTCACATGCCTGATGATGTACTGCCCAATGGGCAAACTGTTTTTGAAGTTTTACAAAGTAAACATCCAAGCCAAATGACACCTGAAGACAACACGTTTCTAACTCGTGAACCTTTACCAATCATGATTGACATTGACATATCAAGTGATCATATCGAAAAGATGGCTCGGTCCTTACATGGAAGTGCTGGTCCAGGTGGAACCAATGCAGACCAATGGAAGAGCATGTTATTGAGGTATGTTGCACACAGCGCACGTTTAAGAGAGTCAGTTGCATCGTTAACAAGGTGGTTATCGAACGGGATTGTAAATTGGAGTTCAGTTCGAGCACTTTTAGCCAGAAGAGGTGTAGCACTTAACAAAGGTCCTGGTGTTCGTCCAATCGGCGTAGGTGAGGTTTTGCAGAGGTTCTGCGCTAAAACCATGGTTCTGGTAACAGCCGAAGACGTACAGGAAATTTGTGGGTCAGATCAACTATGTGCAGGAATTAAAGGCGGAATTGAAGGAGCAATTCATGCAATGTCTGATCTATTCAATGAAAATGATCAATGTTGTATTTTGTTGGTGGATGCTTCAAATGCATTCAATGCCATGAGCCGACCTCTAGCTTTGTGGAACGCTAGAATCCTCTGGCCTCGTTGCGCCCGTTTTCTCTTTAATACATATCAAGGATACGCAAATATTATGTACAAAGGGAGTAATAAAGTAATTCTCAGTAAGGAGGGAACAACTCAAGGAGACCCTTTAGCAATGTTCTTATATTCAATAGGAATGTTGCCACTAATCCAAAAACTAAAAAGCCAAAACTGGAAGCAAAACTGGTATGCAGATGACTCTGCTTGTTTTGGGAAAATACATCGAGTCCGTGAGTGGTTTGACTATCTCAAAATTGAAGGACCCAAGTGGGGATATTATCCTGAGTCTAGTAAAAGTATTCTAGTGGTAAAATCTGAACAAAAGAACAAGCTGAAGAAATGTTTAGAGACCTTCAAGTAAAATTGTCACGTCCCACAGACTTTTGGGAGGCGTAATTGGTAGCCCGGAAGAAAATAGAAAATATGTAAAAGACAATGTTAAAAAGTGGGTGGACTGCATTAAAAAACTTGGAACAGTGGCTCATAAAAGTCCGCAAGCTGCTCTTTGCGTATTCACTAAATCACTACAAAACGAGTGGGCATTTCTTCAAAGAATTTCAGAAAGCCTTGATGAAGAATATACAGATTTAAAAACAGCCATCCATCAACATTTTACACCACACATTTTTGAACATGAGATTACAGGCCTCGAACACGAATTATTTTCTCTTCCAGCTCGTCTTGGTGGTCTAAACATCAAAGATCCGACCAAGCATGTTGATTTACTACACAACACGTCCAGACGCTGTACTGAACATTTGACGTTTTGCATCAAAAATGGACAACTGCTGAACAACAATGATCATTTATTAAACATGCAATCTGCAAGTAACAAAACTGAACAATGAAATCATGATCAAAGCAGAAAGTGAGAGAATTCTTTAGCTTCTACCAGAAATCCAACAGAGACCATTAAACCGGATTGTTAAAGGAAACGCAAGCCAGTGGTTAACTGTCATCCCAACTGCGCCTGACCATTTCGACTTATCCCCAGACCAGTTCAGGGATGCATTATCCATCCGTTACGGCCGTACTCTGAGGAATCTACCAGCTCAATGTGACGGTTGTGAGTCACCAATGACCTTAACTTATGCACTTAACTGCAAAAGGAGGCCTAATAAAACATGGGTATGATCAGCATAGAGACAATTGTGCAGCTCTGGCGAATATGGCATGGCCTGGCGTTGAAGTGGAACCGATCCTTCAAGAAGCGGATCCGACCAACAATGTTCCAAGCAGATTTTAAAGTAAATGGAATCTGGGAGGCGGAGAGGGTGGCGTTCTTTGATAACCGCATTGTAAATGCTGACGCCCCTTCTTACCTCAATCAAGATTGGGAAATTACCTCTAGAAATCATGCAACGCAGAAACATTCAAAATACGATAGAGCAGCTGAAGATAAATAAATAAATAAAATGCCTTTTATTCAAGCGTTTCTCAGGATTACATCTGTTTTACAGAACAACTCACGTCTAATTACTATTCTTAATGCGTATAAACTTAAATAACTTAAACATCAATTATTTACAAAACTAACAATGCTATATCACAAAAAACCTCTCTAAGACTGGCTTTAAGCTGTTTCCTAAAAGTATTTAAATTAAGTATATATTTTGAGTTTATCAGGGAGGTCATTGTACACTTTTGGCCCGAAATAGACTTTCTTCTCCCGAGCTCTAGACTAACTCTAGGGAGGTGAAGACCTCTTCCGTGTCGGGAGGCTCTTTGTGACACTTGATCCCGATACAGCAGTCTTTCCTTGAGGTATTGGGGCTCCTCAAGGGTAAGGATCTTGTGGACCATGCATGCAGTCAGTACCCCACAAACTGAATCCATAGGCATCATGTTTGCAGCACCACGATGTAGGGATACATGGTCAAATTTGCGGAGGCAAAAGACAAAGCGAACAGCGGAGTTTTGAACTCGCTGGACTCTGGCAGCATCCCCCCTCGAGATGCTGTTCCCATACGCCGGGTAACAGTAGTAGAACACTGACAGCACTAAAGATATCACAATCTGCAACTTTGCAGTCTCTGGTAATATTGATCTGAATCTATAGAGACCCCGCAGTCTCCCAAGAGCACGTTGAGTAGCATGCGTGACATGATCAGAGAACGAGAGCTCACGGTCAAGAACGACACCAAGTGTTTTCACTCTGTCGCAAACCTGCAAGCTCGCGCCCCCGACCACAACACCCACACCCCTCACTTTCAGGGCCTCCACAAGATCACGTGGTGCTATGCGCATAACGCTGCACTTGTCTATGTTCAGTTTCAAGCCAGGCAAGGATTTCCTCTAGGTCAGCATTGATCTGAGAAAATGCGTCGTCAGCAAATAAAGAGTCATAGGACAAGTGCAGCTGACAATCGTCGGCGTACATGTGCACGTTACAATTCTGCACACTACTAGGAAAATCAGAAGTGTACAAATTGAACAATACCGGACCAAGACAACTGCCCTGAGGCACTCCACGTCGCTTTAAAAGCGGCGAAGAAATCTCACTTCCCAGCTTTGTCACCTGGCTTCTTCCATTCATGTAAGATTTCACCCATTCAAGAACGCTTTCACTAAAGTTGTAGGACTTCATTTTGGCAATCAGCAACTTATGATTAATCGCATCGAAAGCTTGCGAGAAATCAAGTAGTACCAATGAACTACATTTTCCGGCATCCTTTGAGTCAATCAAGTCGCTAAACAAGTTCACTAAGGCCGAACAAGTACTATAATTTCTCCTAAAACCTGATTGAGTTTTTGGAAGGATCTTCTCCTTTTCAATAAAGTCTACAATTTGCTGAGTGACAATCTTTTCCAAAATCTTCGAAAGAGCAGGTAGAATTGAAATCGGTCTGAGATGTTGGACGGTTTTGGGCCGGTATTTTTGGTAGGGTATGACAATACTTTTCTTCCATCTATCAGGAATTTACCCGTTGATAAGGATACGTTTACAAGATGTGTCACAGCCTTTAGTATATACGGACTCACAGCCTTTACCATGTCTATAGAGATGTCATCAATTCCTACAGCTTTCGATTTAATACTATTCATGGCTAGTTTCACATCGCTTTCATTGACTTCTGAGAACTGAAAGATATTCTGAGATTCGTTGTTGCTGGCTTCTCTAAATCTTTGTACCAGTTCTTCGCTCGCTTCAACACTAGATCCCATTTCAACAAAATATTTATTCACTTCATCAATCTGTAATTGGTGTGGAATATTTCTATTTTCATTCTCAGGTACTACATCACACCGTTTCAAACATCTCCAGAACTCCTTAGGGTCCTTAGATGAAGCGAGTTTTTCAGAGAAAAAGGCTTTCTTAGCTCTCCAAACCATACCATTCACTAAATTCCTTGCCTGTTTGTAGGCTTGCCAATCATCATTTGTCCTGGATTTTAAATATTTATTTCTGGTTCGATTCTTCGACTTTATGTGTTTTGCCAGATTATTATTCATCCAAGGAGCCTTTTTTCTGGTTACTCTCTTGCATACAATAGGAGCTTGTCTATCAAATACCCTTCTTACGTTATTGGTAATGAACCTTTCTATTTCATTTGAATCAAACACTTGGCTCACACCTTCCCAGTTTACATTGGCTATGTCTTGAACAGCCTCGTCTATTTTGACTCTTGAAAAATCTCTATATTTAATCATTTTTGCCCTTCTTTTTTCTCTCTTGCATGCAATGTGACAATATACTAACTTGTGGTCCGTAATCTTCACCCCTCTTCTGTCCACAATACTGGATGTATCAATGACACCGTTCCTCTCAACCTCAACTAACTTGTCCACGAATATGTGGTCTAACAATGTAGTTGAGGAACTAGTCACTCTAGTTGGTTCATTAATAATTTGAATCGTATTGTGTTGTTTTGAGAGTCGGCGTAAATAGCCTGCTTCGTAACTGGTTTTCGAAGATAAATCAATGTTGAAATCACCCAAGATGTAAGGGGAAGTTTCACGCCATTGATATGTTCCACAGAGGGAGTTCCTCATAAAGAGTACTCTTTATTTCAAAGAAGAACAAGTGAAGCTCTAGCCAGAAAATGGAGGAAACCCTACTCACAAGTGATTGGATGGCTAAGAGTCCAGCGCCAGTTTTCAGTGATCAGAGCTGTCTCGCTGCGGTTACGTGGAACCCGACGCAGAATTAGAAGTATGCCACTTGAAGATGGTGCTGGAATTTTTCCATTAATGCATTAAGCACCCTTTATATGTTCTATTTCTTATTCAAATTCAAATTCAAATTCAAAAATCCTTTATTTGTACATGTACATAGCATACACAAAATAGCGTCAACACAAATATTATATTAAAATAGTGTAATAAGATTTTGGTGCTAAACAAAAATTATAACATTACATGTTGGCTTCAAATATAAGAATAAACTAAACATAATATAAGATTAATTGATTATTGATTATCAATAATTACTTAATTATTAATAATTCAATAATCATCAAAGCTATTTCTAACAACATAATACTAGAGAATAATTTGTACTTAATTTACAAAACAGTGTTTGTGTTGACAAACAAACATACAAATATATACAAACAAAATCAATACCATTCAGCTAAGACAGAAATTCTCAATTAAATATATATACATATACTACCCCAAAATGAAATCATGATGCCAACCAAAATTCCCTTTACCTAATTGTTGTAAGTATTTTCCCAAAATTCTTCCATAGAATAAGGAGCTAACTTCACCAAAAGCACTTTTAGTTCTCTTTTAAATTTAATTAAATTATCCTCTAACAAGAACTTTCTTGGGAGATGATACAGTAGTTTCTTCCCTATAAATGTTGTTTTTTTTGTATAAAATTCTAGATTGTGTGGTTCTACTTGTCTATTAGCACGAATATTGTAGTTGTGCCTACTAGCTGCTTGGGTTGGGTTTACGAATTGTTTTGTATAGGTTACGGTTTCCAGAATATATAATCCAAAAACCGTTGGTATACCCAATTCTATGAATAAATGTTTTACAGATTGGTCTCGTTTTAAGTTATACATTATTTTAAGTGCTCTTTTCTGTTGAAGTAACACCTTATCCAGATTTCTTTTAGTTGTTGACCCATACACACTTATGCCATAAGAGACGTGCGAATGAACCATTGCATAATATATTGTTTTTAAAGTTTGTAAATTGCAGATTTTTGACATTTGTCTTAAGGCATACAATCCTGAAGACATCTTACTAACTACATGATCAATGTGTTTATCCCAACTGAGGTTTTTATCTATTTTTAATCCGAGAAATTGTGTGTGGTCTACCTGGTCTATAACTGAGTTTTCTAAAAATACTGTTGGCTGGAAATTGTCTTTATTTTGCTTTGTACAAAAAGAAATAAAATTAGTTTTATTTGCATTTACAAGAAGATTTTTACTATCAAAAAAGTCTTTAATTACTGACAGGCAAATAAGAGATGACTCCTCAATACTGTGCTTTGTTTTCCCAGATATTTTATGTTAGAGTCATCAGCATATAAACAGATAGTGCTGTCCCCAGGAATCAGCTCGGCATGCCTTGCAAATAGCAGAGGAACAAAACTGGACCCAGAATAGACCTGCGGGACCCCATGTGGCACAGTCAGTTTTGGAACTAAACTTATGTATATATCTATATTTACTATTATGGGGTTCCTCAACATGCTCAATTTCAACATATTGTTGGCGGTTTTCAAGATAGGATCTAAACCAATTTAGCTCTTTACCAGCAATACCAAAGTTATTTTCAGTTAAGTAGTCTACTAGTTGATATAAACACATTTTTCATATATTTTTGAAAAAATTAAAGTAGAGAGACTGGACGGTAGCAAGAAGGGTCACTTAATTTTTTTGAATATTGGTATAACTTTTGCTATTTTCAAATAATCAGGAAAATAGCCGGAAATTAAAGATGAGTTAATCAAATGTGTTAGAGGTTTTAGTATTGAAGGTAGGATCTGCTTTACTAATTTCATTGAAATTTCATCATGCCCAGTGGAAAGTTTATTGTCAAAAGTACCTACAATTTTTCCAAATCGTGCTCAGTGATTGTTTGAAATCTGAAGTTATTGCTAGTTATTTTACAATTATCTGCTTTACTGCCTGAACCATTCCCCAATGTGTGGTATTACCAACTTGTCTACCACTGTTACAAAAATCATTTAAGGCATTGCTAACCTGAATTGGGTCATTCATGGTTTCCCATTATATTCAAGACTCATATTGAGTTTGTATTGGACTCTTTTTAACTTGAGACTTTATTATGCTCCATGTTACTTTTGAACAGTTTCCTGAATGCTTAATTTTACTATCAATAAAACTTTTTTGCTTTTGTTTATGCACAATTGTAGTTCTTTTTCAAGTGTTTTATCTCTGTCTTTAAGTCTTTATTCTTACTTTGCCTAAACCTTACTTCTAGTTCATGGATTTTATTTTTCTTACATTTAATTTCATTAGATACCCACTGGTTTGCATCATGATCTCTAGTTAAAGTAATAGTTTTTGGAAAAATACATTCAAATTGTATGATATTATTTCTGAAAACACATTATATTTGAGATTTACGGGGCCTGGTAAACATCAAACCACTGTTCCTTCAATAAACTATTACAGAAAAGACCTATGTTATCATCTCTAAATTTTCTAGAGTATTTTTAGTTATTTTTTACCAGTATTTTTAAGTTTAAGTATTTCAAAAGTTGAGCATCATGGTCAGATATGTGAGTTATAATTCCTGTTACCCTACATTCTCTATCCTCAATGTTACTTATCACATTATCAATTGCACTTTCTGATTCTTGACAGACTCTAGTAGGGAAATTTACTCTGTAAGTTAAATTATAAATTTTTAAAATACTTACAAATCTATAATACAGTTTATCTTTTTTTAAAACATTTATATTATAATCTCCAGTTAAGACAATGTGTTTGAATTTATTAGTTAGAATATTACAAAGAGTTTCAAATTTAGATAAAAAACTTTCTACTAAACATTGCAAAGGTGATCTATAAATAACCCCTAGCACAAAAGTAAAATCATACATTGAAATTTCAGATAGACAGCACTCAAACTCTTTTTCCACTATTAATGATTGAATAGCAGGCATTAGGATTTTTTTACTTTTTATATGTTTTTGGGTGAGTATCATTACTCCACCCCCCATAAAATTTGATCGAGAAAAGTACGAGCTCAAATGATAATCCGGTATGTGTAAAAACGTCATCTCTGTAGATGACATCTTATGTTCTGACAATGCTAAAATATCTGGCTTAATTTCAGTCAAGTTTAATTTCAAAATTTCCAATTTTGAGCTTATATGCTGAACATTTTGGTGTAATATTACACATTTATTCAATTGAGTTCCCCTGTATTATTGTTGTATTTATTTACAGAGGTGGAAAAAGGCTGAGACTGTCTAAAAAGTTGAGTTTTGGTTAGAATCAGGATGGGGAGGTTGGGTGGGAACGAAGTGGGTTGTCGAGTTTGAGTGTTAGGTGAGAGAGCTGGAGGAGGTGGTGAGATCGGAGAGAAGCTGGTGAGGGTTGGTACGAAAGGTGTTTGAGGTGAGGTACCTTGAACTGAAAATATCTTCGCCTCCCATGACTCCCAGCCGCGGAATGGAGTGAATGAGGTTTGTGACGTCTGGTTCCCTTCTGTGTGTTGGGTTGATGAACTGTAGTTCCAGATGTCTGGTCGGGTTGATGTGTGGGTTCAGCCTTGTCTATCACTTCCTTCAGCTTCCTGACAAACTCTGCATGGGACAGCCCCTCATCCAGAGTAATCCAAGTCGCTGGTACAGAGGAATCCTCACGGTGAACAGCTGTTGAGGTAGTCACAGACGCAGTAGTGGGGAAGGGCTCGATAGCGTCCATATCGGGATTCTGGTTCCAAACGGTCTGAGCAGGACATGACACTTTCACGTTGGTTTCACTGTCGTGGGTAGGTTGTTGCCCATTGGGCATGGAGGGATGTTGTGTGGATGCAGGCGTTCCTCTAAGAGTGTTGAGAAGGTCAATGAAACGTTTTCCAATCACTCTTTTTCCCAGCCGATTGTAGTGGAGTCCGCGTTTTGTGAAGTGGGATCTTCCGAGGAAGGAGTTGATGTCTTCACAAGAGATGTTTAGCGGACCCTTGTAGCTTCTTACCAAGTTGGAGATCAGCTGATTACAAAAGAAAATATTGTTGTTGAGACGATGGTCATCATAGCGGTATGGTATCTGGTTGATGATAATGTTAGTTTTCTGATCAATAGATAATAGTGATTTAATTCCCTGCGTTATAGTCAACTGAGCAGGTTCATGGTGGTGCACATCGTTCGAGCCAGCCAGAATAATGATGAAGTCACGGTCGGTAAACTTCTTCACAAAATCTAGGCCCATGTGAGTGATATGTTTAATTTTAGCACCTGGTACAGAGTATACAAAAACATCATACATGTCTTTTAAGTCCTCTATGTACTTGTGCATCTCTTTTCCCTGACTATCAGTGAGCAACAGTATTCTTCCTTTGGGTTGTTTTTCTTTATTTCTACTATCATCTTCTTTGGCCCTACTGCTGGAACTATACTTGTTTTGGACCGGGCGGGAGTTTATAGGAGTAGATGTGCGAAGAACAGGAGGGGTAAGGGGCACTTTGTGGATTTGTGCCTCAGTTACCACCTTTCCGTTGGACACGTCTATTGAAGTTGGGGATTTTGAGAGGACAGAAAACCTATTTTCTAGTTTCAGTAATGAACGATCAGTCATAATTCCCTTATTTTTAAAACACCGATTAGACTTTTGGAATTCGGGATCCAGTACTGCACTAGAAGGACATGTGTTGAGATCTGCTCTAAGCATTCCAATAATAGCATTTTTTGCGTCTATTTCCTCGCAAAAAGCCGCTTGACATTTTTCTAAGTCCTCTATTTTACGTTTGAGCTGAACTATTTCCTCCTCGGTCTTTTCTCGTAATATAGAGAGTCTTCCAAGTTGTTCTGTCTATTTTTCTCTCTGTTTGTAAGGCTTTATTTAATTGAATATTTTCTTTGTGAATTTCTGAAAGAGATGTTTTAAGTCTGCATTAACCTTCAATGCTGCATCGAATTTATTCAAAAGTTGTGTGATTTCCGGAATTAAATCAATATATAACCTATTTCCTTATACAACCTATTTCCTTCCTCTATACAAAACCAAGAACCTATTTATAATTTATATCCTTGTTTATACATTATTATAATAAAATTATTTTATGTCTAAAAAAAAATTAGGGCCTATGTAATATAAACTTATATTTCATGAACTTAGCATACCAAAGTTTCTTACGTTTAATACTGTAACTTCGTGTTTTATTTAGCGTAACTTTATTCCTATGCCTTGCAGTGTTAAGGGAAACTTGCAAATTAGTTTCTCTCTAATGGTCTGGAATGTAACTTTTCAGCGTCCGTGGGGATTTGCAACCATATACTGGCGTTAAGTGTATAGACCAAGTTGTACAATTAGAAATCTCAAGGAAATCATTGTTGAAGTTGGATGAAAGTGGAATATTAATACAAAAATGTGTAGACCGAACCGGGACTTGAATCTGGGTCTCTCACTTGCCGGGCGATTATGCTAACCATTTGAGAGCACCATAAGGAGAGCACTAAATTTGAGGGGATACATTGGTGGGCCCGGATGGTTTCGTGGTTAGTGTCCATCCGGCAAGTGAGAGACCCGTGTTCGAGTCCTGGTTCGGTTCATTTATTTTGTCTTCATATTTCTTTACCAATAAATTAGCTATTTACTCTTTTTACTAATAAAGACCTACTTAATAATAATTATGTAAGAAAAGTACAGGAAAACAAGTCCATAAACCAGTTTCAATACTTTCAATATGAAACGGCTAGAGATGTTTACTTGATATCCAGTTCAATTGGATAATTATTGCCAACCCAAAGTTTGGTATCCCAACCACTAGTAGGGTTCGAACCTCACATAGATATGAGCCTACTTGCAATTCAAACCCATCGGTTTAAAATGACAATGTGTCCAAAGTATTATAGTTCGTTTTTTTGCAAATTTCATTTTTCTTTTGTAAATAAATACTTAGTGTTTTGAATTACTTAAAAATTTCCATACTACCAATACAAAAGTGGACAATAATTAATATAATAAATGATCTTGTTTATCACTTTCACTTTGATTGTCATGAAAAACATGAAAACTGAATTTGTATTAATGGAAATAATTGCAAAGTGCCCTTAGGCACCCGACAAAGTGGTATTGTTAAGGAATGATTTGAGATTAGTTTAACTGTTTTCCACATTTATTAAAATATATTTATAACCCATGCTTAAACTAAAAACACGTTTGCATCTTTATGAGTATCATATTTCAGAGAAGTAAATATATTATAACAAGTGTAACCTTATTACCTAAGTCGTAAACAAGATGGCGGCTGTCTGGAGGAACTTGGGTCACGTCCAAGTTAAGCCTACCTTCAAACATTTATTGGGGCACAATCAGGAATAAAATAAGCTTTAAGAGAAAGTAAAACACTTTAAACGGGGGTAACAAGTATTTACCATGGATAGTTTATGAATTTAGGTAGATACTCGTATATCAGATACTCTTATAAAAAGTTTAATATTGCGTTTGAACATTTAATTTTTCACTTGGGTTCACCGTTGTGACCTTGGCTTTCCTATACTTCATGGCCCTGCAGTATATAGTGGTTTATAGCCACCATTAGACTTGCTACCTCCATTTAACTGCTTATGGCTCTATTCAGTCAGTTAAGCTAATCTACCTGTATTACCGTTCCAAATGTCACATTCAGCAATTCAACGAAGAGTTAAAAATCTTAGGATCTGTTCAGTAGGGTCGTGTGATTCAGAAGTCACGTTAAGCCGTTGGTCTTTTTCCATTGGTCGCTGCACTATTAAATAATAAACCAATCTGGGGAACAGTAAACCCTAGCTTTTAACAAGTCTACACCTCACCATCAATTAAAACAGTCACTTGACTCACCCTTCATCTCATATTAACCTTAAAACACCCTCTAAGAGTGGTCAGTGTCTCTAGTGAAAATATCAAATTAATGTAAAACTTTTTATATTTACCAACATATGGTTTGCTAATGTATTTTGTTGTCTTCTGTGTTCAGAGAAAATGCTGTTTTGTGATCAAGGGCGATCTTTCATTGTACGCAGGTGGTTATAAATATCGAAAACCACTCAGTAGATTGAACGAGGTTACCTAAACTCTGTGTACTCTGGATACTGTTCTTTACAGAGTAGTGTTAACTTCTAGTTGATCTTGAACGCAATCAATTAAGAATTATATAATCAGAAATTTCGTATTATTTGTATTTATTTGTACGCTTTTATATTATTGGTTTAGTGGAAAGGCCTACTATATATAATTGAGAGTTAAGTATGTTCCTTATAATGCCTTTCACAATTTTCATTTACTTGCATGAGTACTATCCTGCATGAAAAGATATTCTAGATTACTTCTTCATTTGCTATTTGGTATGAGAAATAATGTAATGAGGTTTCCTTATGAAACTTTTATACTTAAATCAATCAGAACGTTCTTTTTCATAATAAACGAGCGACACATATTTTACTTTCCATTAAAGTACAGGACATTTTTAGTTGTTCTTTTTCAGTCTTTGATCTTCCAAGAATTTCCAGCGTTGAACGGATTTTGTAATTAATGTAAAGAACACTTTTGTCTAAAACTTTTAACAAGATGTCGCAAACAAATCTGAAGCCCCAGAAAAGTCCTTTTTTGTGTGTTCCAATGAGTGTTTGTTTTTACAGATATACCTGGACTTTACTAACACTAGTTAAGCCATTTGCTGACCTCAAACATAAATAAAATGGTGGCCGTCTGGAAATATTGGACGTAACCCAAGCCTATAACCACTTACTTCTTTCATCTTTATCCTTGATTTTATTTATTTATTTATTTTGTGGCCTGCATAGAACCATTATATTCAGTCAAGGATCAATGTATTTTTGTTTCCGTTTTTCGCCTAAAACTTTTTTATTCTTTTAGAGCGCAGTCTTCTTTCTTCATCTGTGACCACTCTTCCTGTTCGTTGTTCATTTCTTTTAAACTGGAGTGTAGTTTCCTTCCCTAACATCTTGAGTATGTCTGCCTTGTGCTTCAAATCTTTAACTGTTACGTGTAAGCTGTTTAGCTTGTAAGCTTTATCCTTGATATAATACAATAGGCATATAACACATATTTTAATAATAACACTCCCTTTACTCTAGAACAGACAATTGAAATGTTATTATCATTGAAACAAAGTCAACATGTTTTGCGTTCCTCTTTGTTGATCAAACTCAACTGTCCAATCAAGTTTTTCCGGTTCATATCACGTCATAACATCGTAATAATTAGGGTGAAATATTTCGGTCTCGCTGTAGAGTAGCATCTTCAGTACCAACTCCTGATGTTCTTATTGGCTGTTATACTATCAAAAGGGCTTATTCAGGACTGGTTGCCAGCTTCTGGAGAAGTTACAACCGTCTTCAGTTGTTGCCATTTTTGATTATTTATATGGTTTTTCAGACTACTCTCGGGTGTAAGTTTATGTCAAATTTAACCGTGTGTAAAACGGGTTTGCTTGTGATCTGTTAGATGGCTGTGAACACCGGAGGGAAGATGAAGTGATTAAAGTTAAAATAGCTTCTCAAACAATGTTGGCGGCTTGATAAAGTAAACTTCAAGTTAATCTTCATAACAAGAGTCTTAATCTTCAAGTTTGGAGTGTGAAACACTGTACGACCATTTATGTTAAGCAATAAACCGTGTTAATATATGTTAATATACAGGGTGGTTAAAAAGTAAGTACATAGGCAAAAAATAATTTACTCCTACAATAATTATTGAAACCTGTTAAAATACCGTATATATGCGCTCAACTTCATAAGATAATAAAAGACCGTTTTTAATTTTCACGTAGGCGCCGGTGTTGTTCGTCAATTTCTAAAAACGGCCAGTAATACAGTCAACAGTTTTTCGAAGGAAGTTGATTGGAATACTGGTGATGACTTCTTGAATGCGATTTTTCAAATAATGTACTAATGTTGGGTTGCCCTTGTACACTTCCCTTCACCCATAGGAATGACACGGAGTTAAATCTGGGCATTCTTGCTTATCTTGAGAAAATAGCTATTTTAAGTAAGATGCACAAATTAACAATGTTTACGTTTTGAAAATCTGGCATTCGAGCCCAAGACCTCAGTTTACAGTAAAAGCTGCACATAAGTAATGCTGATTCTAGTTTTAAAGAACTCTACGTGGAACTTATTTTTGTCAATTAATCTAGAAGAAAACGTTGACTTGGTCTTGAATTAATAGTTCTTAATTTCTTATATAATTTTAATCAAGTTAAACTTGACATATACTTCCAATTTTGTTGTTTGTAAAAGAACACAAAACCATTGAGCTTACTTACTTTTGAAGTTAATGGTCTGAATCCATGTTTCTAGAGAACAGGATGGGCGTCAAAAGTCTTCTTCTGATTTTACGTCCGCTCCAGGTATCCTCAATGGAGTAAAATTTGTCTTCCATGAGCCATTCCAAAAGCTTGCCTTTAAAGTTTTTTGAGTCAGCTTGTATAGTTACTACGTGAGTTACTAAATAACCTCTTTCTTAATTTAAAGATATCGAACTAAACCAATTTGTGTAGACACCTTTTGCGTAGGCAAGTAACAGGTTCAAGGTTATGAAAAGTGATCAGGTGAAGGATTTAGTAGCCGAAGATAGTTTTGATGGGCTGCAATCAAGCAGCGATGGGAGCCTTAGCTGAACTCAAAGTTGTCCAATAACTCAAGTTAAGTTGGAAAAACTTTGTTGTGGCCGAGTTGTTAATGCCATAACCTTCCTTCTGGGAAACTAAAGTTGGCTCACTAAAAGTTGACCTCCAGTGTACTTAACTTAGTCGCGTGTTTATGAAGATTATTTGTGATATGGTTTTCATGAACTTCTTTAACACATGAAATAGTTTAAGTAATCTGTTAAGTTTCAGATTTGTAGATGAGTACGTAGTTTTAACTTCGCCCTCTGCTTATAATATTATTTTAAAACAGAAATTGGAAACCTCAATTTGATAGAATAACAAGATAAATCACAATTTTAGGTTATTTAATAGACACATATTATGGAATAGCAGAGATTACAGGAAACCTTAGAAAATTAGTACAGACAAAATCTTTTTTAGTAAGATAATATTAACTTCAAAGTCGCGTGGGGTAAAGATCTGCTAGAACTGAACTTTTTCATTAGAACTTTGGGTGTGGTGGACTGTTATAAGTAAAGGGTTCCAGCTTCAATTGACCAAATGGACTTTAGATGTTGGCTTGTCTAAATACGACTAAGCTTTGATCTTCATTGTTTGATCCCTTAGCTTAATCGTCCTTGCGTGTTGATTTATACGGCTTTGAGAGTAATTAGACGAATAAAAAAACAGATAGCGTTTACTGTTGTCCGTACAATTGTTTGAAAGTATTACTTTCAATACAAAACCTACAATTTTATTTTTTACTTGAATAATCTGCATTTTTCATTATACTAGTGAATATTTTACTTTATAATGAAACAATTGTGTCAGGTAAAACGTAGTTCCTCAAGTTCAGACCGCGTCAAAACACCGTTGTAATTAGTTTGGCATATTTCGGTTTCGCTTCGGAGTACCGTCTTCAATCATTGTTTGGAGAGATACTTGCTGTCTACTATCCTCTTTGTCACTAATCCAATTGGTTGTGATCAAAAAGATAGCAGACAGCAAGTATTTCAGCTTCAGCCAAACGGTGAATGAAGATTGTACTCCACAGCGATACCGACATATTTCAAGCACATTGTAATGATGTTTTAACACGGTGTGAGCCGGAAGAACTAGATTATAGTTGTGACACCGGCCACGAAAGCCTAAGAATTGAATTGAGTCAAGAAACTAACTGAATTCCTTTGATCCCAACAACTTTTTTACCAGAAAATAATTTTATTTGTTCTTTCAGTTCAGAACGAAAACTAATGAAGTTAAAATGAAGTTTAAACTGATGCCTTAGCCGGCGAAAGCTAGCTCTTTGGAAATTAAAAAGTTTAAACAATGTCTCATTCACTAACACCATCTACTTTTCATCAAATATTTACCGAAGAAAAAACGAAAACTACTTACGTTAGAACCGTTTGGGGAACTCTACCAGTTTTTGAGAGCCTAACCTACTTCATCCATATTAGTCCAAAAGCCTAAAACCTAAAAGCAAAAAGAAATTGCTTAAGCTGTGCTAAATTCTTCTGTTAGAATACAAACATAAACACAAATGAAAACCCTGTAAAGAGGATAGATCTCACCAAAGACAGCTAAACAATACCATTTGTCAAAAAAAACAACAAATTTTCAGAGTCGAGATTCATAAAATTTTTAAAGTTATATTACATTTTTTGTTTTCCCGATAACACGTATTTGTAATATACTACACATTAAAGTAAGCTAACTTAGTGTTTTATTTAGCGGAACTTTATTCCTATGCCTTGCAGTGTTAAGGGAAACTTGCAAATTAGTTTCTCTCTAATGGTCTGGAATGTAACTTTTCAGCGTCCGTGGGGATTTGCAACCAAATACTGGCGTAAAGTGTATAAACCGTGTTGTGCGATTTAAAATCCTCAATTTTTTAGTACTTTACACTAACTAATTTAATAGTAGCTTTACAAAGTAAACGAAAATGTTATATTTGAAAAATAAAAAGGTACTGGATGTATTGGATCCAGTAATCATCTGATGATACCAGCATCAACTCCCACCATCGTTTAGACATATCAGACCACCACCGGGGTGGCTCGTAGGTCACGTTAAGCCGTTGGACCTTTTTTCCATTGGTCATTGGGCTATTAATTAATGACCCATTCTATGGAAGAGTCGGCCTTAGTTTGTAACAAGACTACACTTCATAACGCATTACTACCACTCATCTCACTCATCCTTCACCACATATTTGCCTTAAAATACCTTCATTAGAGTGGTCGGCATCTCAAATAGTGATTTAGTGTAACGTCCGTGATCACACTGGAGGGCAAGCAGAGCTGTGAGCGTAGCGAATAAAAGTAACGCATTGCAAAGGAAATCCGATTCACCCATGCAAGTGGCGCTTTAGCGCTTAGCTGCGTGTCGGCCTGGTTTAATTTAGAGTTAATATAAAGTTTAACACTCCTGGAAAATTAACGCATCACTAGTAAAATGTCAAATAATTCATTACCAAAGACTAATACCATCCATTTTCTCACAGTATCACTATATTGCATAATTCTTTGTTGCTGTTTAGTTAAATTAAATATGTACATGCATTTAGGCCAAAATTTTTCCAATTTTGAAATGAAAGACGGATGATTAAGTTAGAAAGAAATTAAGCAGTACATAATTTTGTCCAAAAGTGTATTACAAATCAAACATAGAAAAAATCATCAAAATAGGCCGTTGGTATTTAAGCAAAAGAATTCGAAGTTTTATGTACGAGGAATTATGTTATATATTCATATTTACTGCTATTTAGGCTGATATTTAACCCTCTGGTAAAGCCGAATGCTTCACCTTATTGGAATAGTTCATTGTAATAATCTAAACCCTGCGGTTAACTGGAGAGATTAACAGAGCACCGGTATGTAGACTGATCTAAAGTTTAGAATACCAATAATTTGTTCGCAACAGTCTAACCTATCTGCTTGTACAAGGTATATATTCAACATTTAGGTTAAAGTTGCATAATATATAGTTCAAAAAGTGTAGTATTCATTTATCTTGTATAAAGAAAAAGAAAATAGGGGTTTTGTAGGTGCGTTGATAATAATTGGATCCTTTTGGATATGTAATCTTATCATAGATCACTTGGAAATACCAAAATTGATGTTATAAAATGTTTGTAACATTTAAACGACAGTTCTTCTAAGAAACTACTGCAGTGATACGGATAAATCGGTGTACATTTGCTAAGTACATTTATAAACATCTTCAACAAAAACAAAATGAACTAACGAAAAAATAGCGGTTGCTTAATTTGAACGGATTGAGCTGTTTTCTGATGAGATCATTTTTGCAAGTCTTTTACTTAAGGATTGCTGCCCATGTTAAAGTCCCAAATGTATGTAGTTGGCAAAACTGTGGTTTAGGTGCACTGCCCAAAGTATCATAGATCGTATTAATTTAGCTGCTAAAGGAAAAGTAGAAATATGTTATTTTCGGAACTCGTTGGTGATTTTTGGGAGTTCCCAACAAACTATTTATCTACCAAGTTTCAGCTTCTAGCTTACGGGATGTCGATTAAAGGTTTTGTATAACTCAAGGAATAAGTTACACACAGGGATGTAGGAGTATATTATATAAACTCGCATCATTATTGAAATAAATTTAAATACATTAAAAAATGGTTCATTTTATTCATATATTTCAAATATAGTGATGTTAGTTTGTTTGTAGTCTTTTGTTTACTGTACGTGTCAACAGTAATGTAAAAACAATGCAATGTTATGGGTTTGGAACACATTTAAATTACAACGACTTTGTTTTAAGGCTCTAGTTTGTTTTCTTGATAAAAACAAAGTTGCAAATTGCCTTCTCTCTAATGTTCTGAGCGCTAACTTTCTACGCTCCTAAGAGATTTGTAATAAGTAAGAAGAACTCTTGAATATTACCTTTCAGCTAAATAGCTTAGTAATACAGTTAAAATGATCTTAGTTCTATTTATTAGTAAAATTAATTATAACAAAAATAAGTTTTAAATAATTTGTAGCTATGCTCGAAGAACAAAATGACGATGTCACAAAAGCTTTGCGAAATATAAATTCACACATAAACTAAACTACAAATGTAGAATATTTGGGTACAAGTCAAGGGATTTAATATTGAAAATAGGTACTGCAACTTGGTATAATAAAAACTTTCTGAGTCAAAATCACAACTCTAGTTGATCAAATAATAAGTTCGATGAAGTACAACAACGGTATTATTGTTGGAGGAACGCTCCATTGGAAGCAGGATCCTTCTTATTTCCGGACAAATACAAAGCCTCTTCGTTGTCAGAAATGTTTTATACTGCAACAGTGCTTTATGTATTTTATGTTCTTCTCCAGTAACTTGAATGTGAGCCTTGTAACTAACCGGTTATATAATTTACCGTGGTAAATCATAATCGTTTTCCAGCCAGCTAGTCAATTTAAAAACTCTCTGAGACCTTTGAAGGAGCAAATACTATTTAGTCTTCGAAATCTTCTGCTACGGCGATTCAGTGTGGCGAGCCTAAAAGATTAATTTCAACGTGAGTTTAGGAACAAATCACACAGACAAATGATAAAGATTTTCAAAATTTGACCATTAGGGAAAACTGCTACAACACGAAACGTGTAGTTTGACAAAGCAATGTATTGGAGAAAATCACTTTATTACCTGAGAGTCATCCAAGAAACAATTGAATCAATTAAAAGTGACAATAACTTTAACTAAAAAGTCATCATTAAACTTTCAAGAAGCTGGCAACCAGTCCTTTTCGATAGTTTTACAGCCAATGTGATCATTGAAAATTGGCATCCCTGCTCCATTAGATGGTTGGCGGTCCTGTGACCAATAGGATAGCAGACAGCAAGTATCTCAGTTTCAGCCAATCGTATAGGATCGAACGTGGTGTGAACAGAAAAAAACACGATGGTAAAATTTATGTTTTAAAATTGAATACGGTTAGCTTTTTTTACAGTCGCATATTCATCTTTTTTTCCAAAAATGAAATGTTCGCCGCAAACAAGTATTGTTGTTCCAGTACAAGTGTAAGCAAACCAAGTGCCCATCATTGTTATAACTGAAAAGTCTTCTGTGTATAAATTAATAATCTATATAACACTTATAAAATGAACGAATCCAAAATAAAAGTCCTTTAACTTTTTTAATGTCAAACTCAGTGAATGTTACTTACTCGTACATAAGACTTACATAAATACACGGTTAACATTAAAATAAATCCGGCTACGTGACTAGTGATGCGATTGACATAACTGAGTGATTGAACTACCTTCCTTTGTAAAGACGTTAATAGTTAGTAAATCACTCAAAATATTAGATTATTCGAGTAATTTAGTCAATGTTTTTGTGAAATCTATGAAACGGTGTGGATATTAATGTTTTTCAATCATTGTGTACTTAATATAAAAATTGTCCCATGGATCAGCCGTTATTTAATTTAACCAGCCAAAGTTTTTAGAGTAAAGATAATTAAAAATTGTCTTATTTTGAAACGAACAAAACTCTAACATAATTTCAGAAGATTAAAGATGTACCGTAGCTTTCATAACACACAGCAATAGTTGAGTTTAGTTCTTATAAGTGGTTATTCTTGAGTTCTTATAGGTAACAAGAATAGAAAGAGTCAACTGTGAAACGTCTGACAAAGAAAATTCAGCGCTGTTTACCCGGAAATGAGAGAGCTTCCTTCTAATCCGGATTCAAAGAAAGCACGACTGCTTTACTTGCTGTAGCAACACGTAATGTATCGTTCTGTTGTGATACTTTATTCTTTACTATTCCAGTTCTAATTTTACATGCGGTCTTTAGTGTTTAAACTTACGCCTAGTTTAGTGTGGAGTATAATTATATTCCACTTGTAAATTCACCATATGAGGAATCCCGGGCGCAGTGATAACTTAAGCCGTATGAAGGCCACTCTCCGTGGTTCGAAAGTCACGTTAAGCCGTTGGTATATTATATTGGTCGTTGGGCTATTAATTGAAAACCTAATCTGGAGAACAGTCGGCCCTAGTTTGTACAAAGTGTGCCAAATATATCATCCATCACACTCATCCACTCACTACGACGAGTTAAATGCCAGGGAATATTTGACTGGGACTCGTGGCGTGGTCTTGTAATCCAGCTGTTGAGCTGTTTGGAGTACAGGTTTTGAGGATGGTATAGGTCTACAGCGGCTTATATAGTCTCGGTGATCATCTGATGATACCCGCATCAACTCCCACCATCGTTTAGACATATGACATCATCACCTGTGGGGTTCGGAAGTCACGTTAAGCCGTTGGTCCTTGTATTTTCATTGGCCATTGGGTTATTTATTAATGACCCATTCTAAGGAAGAGTCGGCCTTAGTTTTTAACAAGACTACACCTCATAACTCATTACTACCACTCATCACATTCATCCTTCACCACATATTTTCCTTAAAATACCCTCATGAGAGTGATCGGCATCTCAAATAATGATTTAGTAAAACATCAAATTCTTTTCCAAAATATGAAAAAGCTACAAGTCATAATAATTTGAGGTAGAAAAGTCAAAGTCAAAGTCGTTTATTAGGCAAAATTAACAAACAAACATTTGCATTAGCCAAGTCAAAGAAAACATTTTTTACATACTCAAGAGTTACATGATTAACAATATGAAATAAGTCAGTAAGATCTACATATTATGTACACTACGAGACTCGCCAGTAAATTCACGGACGCTGTAGTAGGCATTATTGGCTAACTGTGATTTCAGGTTTACCCTAAACTTTCTGTGATCCTGCTCGTTCTTCAAGTTAACAGGAAGGGCGTTGTAGAGTTTTATGGAGTTATAGATAAAATGTTTTTGGAAAAATGTGGATGAATGTTTGGGAATCGGAAGACTTGAGCTGTTTCGAAGAAGATATCTAGTATTGGTGGAGTGATTAAACATTGAAAGGTGGCTATGGGCAAATGAGAGTGTTTCTAGAATGTAAATAGATGGAAACGTTAAAATATTAGGACTTAAAAGATCTTTACATGGCTGTTTTCTTGAAGGGAGAAAATTGTACGAATGGCCCTTCTTTGAAGTCTGAACAAGAACATAGTTCTGACTTTCACTACCCCACTGCCTGGCACAGCATGCAAGATAAGGTATATGAGGCCGTAAGCTGTTACGAGCAACTTCAGATGTTTAGATTAATAATCTCAACATGAAAATGCCTGTGAAGACCTTCCTTGAGACCTGGTCTATATGGCTATGGAACTTTAAATTCGTCGAGGACAACGCCCAAGAACTTGGCCTCAGCTGAAGAATCAACCACTTGGTCATCCAGAAGAATACTCATACCATTAGTGGCCATTTTTGATCGATTAGAAATGTGAAAGTTTAGTAGAATAGTTTTATCAGCGTTCACAATGAGACGGTTTTCCTTACACCACTGAAGAAGAGCGTTAGATTCCGTGAAGCTATTTTGCTCTAGAAGGTCCCTACTGGAATGGGATAGTACCAAAGACGTGTCATCGGCAAAGAGACAGGTTTTAGCCACACTCAAACATGATGGAAGATTGTTAATGAAAAGAAGGAAAAGCAAGGGACCTAAAATAGATCCTTGAGGTACACCATTTTCAATCAGAGCTTTAGAAGAAGAGCTTTAGTAGAATCATCCACTCCCAACACCGACTCCAATCAGACGGTGGGTATAAAGTTCCACATTTACGATCAGTGGGAATGTATTGGCTTCGTGTTTTACCGCGGTGATATGTTGCAATAGTTCTCAGTAATAAACTGAAATCGTGATGGAGGATGGGTACCAAACTTGTATTGCTTTAGGGCTTCCCATAACGTGTCTGTAACGACAGTTCGAGTAAATCATGGCGGTAGATACTCTACTGTACGTGCTCTGTTATATTTGACCTGTTATATTGTTATATTTGGGTAACCGTTTATAGTGAGCTTTCATGTTGATACGTGCATTACGGGTTTAACACTATTTAGAATGAGTTTTAGGGTGATGAAGTAGCTTTTCTAGCGTTTGGAGAGGAAATTTAAATTTTATTTTACATACCAACCTTTGTATATTTTGTGTTAGAAAATTGTAAAGTACATGGTAGAGTTTATTTTGTTTAACGAGGTGAAGCTAGGACAACATAGTCCTCTCTACCACTCAACCTCGGCCTTGACCTAGCGTTACAGCGTAGCCACTTTACAAAATAATATGGTGTTGTTCAATTGGAAGAAATAAAACTTACATACTACGTGGTCAGTTCACTTGCATTTGCCATTTTACATAACGACCTTTTATTTCTCTCTGAGCATGTCGTTAAAAATAGTGGCTTTACTAATTTGTGGAAAAGTCATAATGACTTAGAAAACACTTTGTAGGTCTACAGTAAGGTTTAACTAAATTTAAACTTTATATATGAAACAAGAATACAACTTCCATTTCAACAAATTCAGTTCTAGGTCCATTGAAGGGTTTCTATAGTAACTCGAATATTGATATGTTTTATTTTAATTAAAATAAAAAATAATCTTATAAAACTCTTTTTGTGAGTAAGGCATTTCGAGACCAATGTTCCTGTCAAAATGCAATAACACAAACTTTATAGTAATGTTATTGTCTGCGGATGAGAACATTTTTCTCGAAAAGCCCTACCGATCTTACAAAATATTAGATTGTTTATGTTTTTATAAACTTCAAAACTATAAATTCGATAAGGAGTTCTACTATACGTGTAACGAGATTATTGTAAGTAAATTTAGACTTTAAATTGTACAGATGTCTGTACACACGAAATTTATTAGTTTGTAATATTTAAACGATTACATTAGTTGATTAACAAAGCTTGTTAAATCTTTTCGTACTTTGTTGGAGAACCAGTTTTCACGCAACCCAATACCGCGGTAACCTAACCCTAACAACCCAGCCAATTTGTAATTCAACTATTTAACAACTAGTTGTCTAATTCTATTCCAAACGACAGGGCGGTCGTGGGTGGAGCTCCGGAAAGGAAGCTTCCCAGAGCAGCGCTTCCGGTAAATAATTGGTGCTATCGAAGGGATGATTATGACTTGTCGAGGTAATCTTATACGGATCAGGCCGCTGTGCTGAGAGAATGCTAAGAAGGGAGGAAGATCTTATCCGATCTCACAAACTCGTGGAAAGATTGCCTTCACCAAGTTGACAGAAACACGTTTTGTGCTGGATAATTATTTGTGTTTCATCCTTTCCTTCGGTGAAATAAGGTTAATTAGATTTCTTGTAAATTAGTCAATTAGACCGGTCAATGACAAAACTTGTTTAAAGAAGTATTTTTTTTAATGATCCAAATACCAAGTTCTTAGGCTTCCGGTTCACACCGCGTCACAGTTGAAATATAGTTACTGCTAAACGTTTCGACCTTGCTGTGTAGAGTCATCCTCAGTAGCTGGTTGACTGGCTGAGACAAGCTACTGAGGATGACTCTCCTTAGTGAGTTCGAAACGTTTAGCAGTAACTCTATTGACGTGGTGTACGCCGGAAGCCTTAGAGATCTTAGTGATGACACCGGCCGAGAAAGCTTAAGAGTTAAGATTATCCAAATATTGCTAGATTGCAGACTATTTAAAAGGAAAAAAGTTTTTTGTTTAACTAGGCGAAGTTACGACTACAAGAGTCGCGCACGATATCAAACCACTACGGAGCCACTGGTTTGGGTTTTGTCTAAAATAATAAAGCTATAAATACAGGTACACCTGTTCATAAAATGTTTAAACTATGACGTTTGTATAGTTGCTCCATTTTTGCAACCTCCCACCTTATTAGGAATATAGTAAGGCCTCATTTTTCCTTTTTAAAATTACGCTGTTCCAATTTGGGCAAGTGAAACCAATGGGACAAAATTGTTATTTATACTCCAAAAAAGCTATTCATACCATTATCAATTTAAAACCTCGTTCATCCTGTAAATCCACTTTCCTAGAATATAGAATATTAACATTCCCATGCATCCTTGAATCCTCGTCATTCCTTATGAAAACCGTAACAAATGTTTCCCCGAAACTCCTATGACCTAAGAACCCGATCAAATTTACCAATACCCCATCATAAGACAGCCTTTTTAGAGAGGTCTTTGACGAGTCAAATAGTAAATTTATACAACACTCTTCCAGCTTCTTTAAATCAAATTAAAAATTGTCAAAAGTTCAGATCTAAATTTAAACAAATATTGATGGTAAATAATTTTTACTGTGTTGAGGAATTTATAGATTATTTTAAAAATGATGTTACACTAGTTAACAACTTTAAGCTGTAAATATTTATTGAAATGACGAAAGCTCATGTACTGTAAATATGTAGCCAATTTCAGGCATAATAAAGGTGATATGATTCGATTTGATAAATTACCTTACATTTGTAAAGAAAACTACAACCTTTCATGATACGCGTTAATAAATACTTCGTGAGCCAACCAAAAACAACAAGAAGCCCAAGCAAAATACACCCAACAATCCACTTAGTACAGAAACTGGAGATTCATACAAAAGAAAAGTGATCGCAGACCGTATCGATGGGCAAAAGCAGGTGATCGCCTCCGCACAATGGAACGGTGACGCGCATTCAATAGTAGAGGCGGAGTAACGGACTCCTTCCAAGGAGCATGTCCTGGGCATGTCCTGCACGCAGGATAGACAGTGGACGCGTGGCAGGACAATGGATGTGGACTGTCACTGCAGGAGAAACGTCCTTTATTCCTGTGAAATGTGACTCACTTTTAAATAAGCCGTGAGAAATCGCTTCTCTATTTGCTGCCCGGACGCTTGGACGGAATTCCTCTAGTGTTTGTTTATACGCATGTCCTCGGGGAGTAGGTTAGTGTTTGCTGTGGGTTTAAAGTGAAGTTGATGAACTGGTTAAACGGTGAGAGGTAGCCAAAAGAGTTTTGAGCTCTTGGTGTAGGAAGACAACAATTTGACCGTGAAAGCTCAAGACACATTAGATTTATTAAATAAAATAAAGCTGGATTTGAAAATAACAACTAACCCTAGAAAGGAAATCAATACAGTGAAGTGCACTGTGGGTCAACGTTATGAAAACTTTAACATATTAAATTTATAATAGTGGCGGAGATCAATTGCACTTAGAAAAACGGGCTTTTCCGGCTACTTCAGGAAAAAATACTGAAAGCCCATTCCTTTCGGGCTGTTGGAAAACTCTACCCATTCTCAAAGCCTCAATCTAAACTTATTATCTACAATGTAGCGTAGTTTTAGAATAGCCTTCCTCGAGAACGGGTGGAGTTTCCCAAATACCCAAAACGTAGGGAGTAGTTTTCTTCCTGAAATGGCCGGAAAATTAAGTTTTTCTAAAAAGAATTTAACATTTTATATCAAATAAAATAAAATTATCATTTTTTGGCATAGTCGAGTGTTAGGGTATCCTCAATTACATAAGCTCAAACAACTATGCAGTAATTCCAGTCAGAACTCGTATTCAAAACTTCAACAGTTAGTGGTCCTCTCCCTAGCTGACCACCAATCACTTTGGTTAATTAATATATGCTCCTTCACTTGACTTTTGCTTCACCTACCCTTCCATTTATACTGAACATGTGGTTAATTACTTATCTGATCTCTGGTCTGATTGGCCATTCAGAGTATGGCTAGAAATGGTCAAGTATGTTTTACCATTCCGTAAGCTTAATGAGTAAATCACTATTTGAGATGCCAACCACCCTCATGAGCGTATTTTGAGGCAAATATGTGGTGAAGGATGAGTGTAATGAGTGATAGTAATGAACTATGAGGTCTAGTCTTGTTACAAACTAAGGCCGACTCTGCCTTAGAATGGGTCATTAATTAATAGCCCAATGCCCAATGGAAGTACAAGGACCAACGGCTTAACGTGACTACCGAACCACGCAGGTGATGGTCTGATCACTCCCAGCAATTAATTGGAGGTTCTCGCAAAAAAATACATTTTAGAGTAAAGCCTAAACATTGGATTTACATAAATTTAAACCAATTTTAGCATTCAAAAACCAATATTTTATAAGTTTTAGGTCGACTAGATCTTCCAATATCTAGTAAATCCAAGTGTTCAGCACTCTATGAAAATACCTTGGATATTAAAAGGCCTCGTCCAGCTAAAATCTTTTACATAATGGCTTTTGATATCTAAAATGAAATTAGTTTTCTATAAAAAATATATAGAAAAAGGCAAAATCATAACTGGATATTTCTTTCAGTCGAGTCACTCAAGCAAGAGCCACTCCATTCCAGCACGCGGTGAACAGTGGCGACCCCAAACAATAGATTCCAGTAACAAGGGACCTATCATCACTTTAGAGACACTCTCTCCGCCCGTTGTGTTTTCGTTTCATTATTTCTTACAGCAGAAGCGATTTTTGAAATCATAACTGTAAAATTGCTCGTCGATATTGTTTTTTGGCAAATTTTAGAAGCGTCGGATGTACCATCGTATTATCTTTGTGTAGGGACGTTTTTCTTCCGGTTGTTGTGCTCCGTTGGGCTTAACTAGGTTGTTTTTAGGCTTAACTATCAGATAGGCTATCTTTAATTTGCATGTGATAAAATAGCTGTGAGAGATGAATGTTGGTATATTCACTCGTGGCTCGGTCCTGTAATCCAGCTTTATGGAGGTCAGATTTTGAGGATTATATAGGTCTAAAGCGGCTCAGATAGTCTCAGTGATCATCTGATGATACCCGAATCAACTCCCATTATCGTAAAGACATATCAGACCATCACCTGCGAGGTTCGGAAGTCACGTTAAGTCGTTGGTCCTTGTATTTCCATTGGTTATTGGGCTATTAATTAATGACCCATTCTAATTAAGAGTCGGCCTTAGTTTTTAACAAGACTACACCTCATAACTCATTCCTACCACTCATCCCTCACCACATATTTGCCTTAAAATACCCTCACTAGAGTGGTCGGCATCTCAAATAGTGATTTAGTCAATTCAAAAAGGGGGTGGTGGTTTGGCAAAAATCCGGTAAGGTTGTATACATAGCTTAAAAGCACATGTGTGATAACTTTTGAAATCAAATGACGGTAATGTATAACAAAACGTTCAATAAAATAGTAATGTCAATTATAACCGTACACATTTCAAAAACATACCGGAAAAGACGAAAAACGTGTAATTTGTTCTTTTACCTGTGTTTGATGGTATGATCAACATTTTTCTTTCCATGTACAACATAAAATACCTATTTTGTTGTAAAGTAGCTTTTTGACGTAAATTGTAGGTATATAAAAAAAATCTCACAACGTCACCTTTATCCGGTTATTAAGGCTGGTTTGTTGATTAAATAATCATAAAAACAGCACAGTAAAAAATATATATATTAGTATTATAATTCAGCCGTTGATGGCATTACGTATTAAAACACTTTTATAATTCTAAAAGGAGTAGGGACGAAACAGAGGTAAAACTAAAGCAAACAGTATAAAAGAGTTAAAATAAACAAGTACCAAAACCTTTAACCGAACTGACCGTCAAAGTGAATAAAATATACATTTTAGACGCATGCGCAAAAAAAGCGCGATGATCCACAACTCCCCACCCCACCAGCCCTTCCACCAACCAGCCTCTTCCTACTGCATGTCAGACTTTAGTGCCAAACTTTGTGATAGTAACGAGATGTGTTTATTTATTGTTTACTAGTAAATAAGGATGATTCTATGAGTTGCTGATGGACTAACATAAATGTATTTATGTAATAAAAAGCTAAAAAGGGGAAGTAACGAAACAACTATAATGCAAGTTCTTGTTTTTCAAATGTTTTTAAGCAAAACAGTCGAAGGTTAGGGGCGAAAATAGTTACTATACAAATTATAAAAAATTAAAGGAGAAAATAAATAAATATTTACTTGTAAATAAATTATATTTTTTTGGTGTCAAGCTTTGTATATAAGGTTTTCGAGCAGTGCTCAAATAGACGTTAATAATGTAATTAAAATAACACATAAAAAAGAAACAATTTTAAGGATTTTAAATTACACGTACTCGTATTATACATAGCTGACTTCCTTTTCCTTAATTTGCTCTTTGTTGTTTTGCATACATTTGTTTCATTTCAAAATGTAAAACTATATTCAGTTATCAAATCTTGGCTGACATCTTGAAACAGCTAGTGAGAGTTAAGAAACATCTATAACTACTTCCCTTTAACCCTTAAACTATTGTATTTCTTTTTAAACACATCAATTTTACATTTTAAATTTGAATTAATTTGGTTCTATTTAGTTTATTTAATTTGATATTATCAATTATATAGGTTGTCTCATAGCCTTCATTGCTTGAGAAAAATGTTGTGTTAGTGCCAGGATAATTTAGTTGAATATTTAAAGTATTGCTTATGTATATTTCATCGTCATTATTGCCATTAACATAACCTGCCTTAATATAACCTCATGAGAGTGGTCGGCATCTCAAATAGTGAATAGTGAATATCTCTTTGTAATGCAGTTTGAATTGATTAATTGTATTACAGATTTTCAGGTATTTATAATTTAGTGATTTATTTTCTCTGAGATGCATTGCTACATCACTAGAGTTGAACAAACTCAAACACGTGCCTCCTTTTCAATACATCGATCACTTCAAGGCGCATTTACTAAGATACGATATTTATTATATTATTTATTATACATATTAACCAAGGGTAAACCCTTTCACATAAAGTATTTTTGCCAAATGAATTATTTCAAATTGGCATGCATACACATAATAATAGTTGATCATGATAGCTGATAAGACCACAAAATAATAACGAGTAATGATAACCAGACATTGATATATATATATTTGAAAGTGTTTAAATTAATACGCTTCAAGCGATTGATCTTTAAACCCACCTATATCTTGGAACTTCATGTAATCATCTGTTCAAAAACAAAACATCAGCCTAGCTATAATTGCCGTGGCCTGGCGTGCTACATCATTGCAAAACTCAAACATGCAACAGTTTACAAATACCCACCTCTAAGAACGAGTCCTAAAAATAGCACCGCGAGGAAGCTGGACGGCATCCAAACGCTTCTGGAGAGCAGTTCCATGTTGGGTCGAGGTCCGGGGGCACTCCGGGGTCAGGCCTTATCAGAGGGTGGGTTCTTATCACCTTATCACTCGCGTTATCAGCGCGGGAGGGCGCGAGAAGACCGCGTGGTCAGCCTAGGCGAGGGATAACCTCAACACGCTGCTGCGTCGACAGCTGATAGCGCACTGACGCCGGAGACGGTGAGCGCAGACGCCAGCGCTACTGGTAGCGAACGCAACAACTACTGCCATTGATTCCCGCCAGCTGTCTTGTATTGTGTTTTGTAGGTTACCATTTTGAAAATGCTTGTTTGATATTCAAATATTGAAAAGAAAGTGTGTGTGTTTTGGAAACGTTAATTGCCTGTGTGTATTTGAAGACATTCACTCTATACTGTAAATGAATGGCACAAAAATAAATACAGAAAAGCAAGAAAACTAAATAAAATAAAGGGGATAAGTCACAATATCCAGAATTTCGAGTATGACAACTCTTAAATCACTACTATAATACAATCATAACGATCATTTCAAAAAATATTTGCATATTAAACCAGTCTTTGTTGTTATATTAATTGGGTAGTAAACAATAACGGATATTTTCAACAAATAACTGAAACACTATAAAATGTACGAACTAAATTTTCAAGTGAATAAAGGAGCTAGAAATTTGAACTTGACTCTTTTATCCCAAAAAGGGTTATCTGTAAAAAGTCATAAAACAGCTTGCCAGTTTAAAACCAATCAACATTTACAAAGGATAAGAGTATACAAAGTCTCTAAGAAACCACAACAAACAAAATCCAGTTGGATCAAAGAAATGTACCATCTAGTTTCTAGCTTCAGAATGGGAAACCTTTTAAGGATAATAAGGATTTGATTGCAGTATTGTGAGTGTTTATAAGCTTGTCAAGAAGAACATAAAACGGATTTTTAAGTAAAAACACGTAAAATCCTCCGTGTAAAGAACAAGTACGACATCAACTGGTCTGTATTAGCTTTTGTAAATTACAAATGGTGTCAAATAAAACCGTTTTCTCGTTCAGGATCGAATTAAAACAGTGTCAGTCAAAAACACTGTTAATTGGAAAAAACAACGAAAGACCGAGCCGAAACATTGATTTATTGACATAAGATTAATTAAAATGGGCTTCTTTCTGTTTTTTGTATCGGTGTAATAGTTCTGCCAGTTTAAAGTTCCATTAGATATTCAGAAAAAAATAATTGAAAATAATATTTGTCACATACATTAAATTCACAAACAAACTAAATCAACTATTACCACAGGTCTCTTGCGTTTTCACTTTCTCTGATTTCAGTTGTCAATAATTTATCTTTTTGACTAATCAAACATCGAGGATCAGGACTGGAGGTATTTTATTCATACAGACAGCTGATCAAAATGTATCTAGGGGAATAGGTTAGTGGATGTGGTTTGGTTTGATTGTCGTATGTTATTTATGGTGCTCGTAGCAAACACTTTTGCAGTCCGGTTTATTCCTGGTAATACTGTGCAAAATATTACTTTCTGATTTAAAATGTTTTTGATTGACTGTGTTTTTTGCTGTAATGCCCACATAAAAAACGTTGAAAATGTATTGTCATGCTCAATATGTTTTACATCTTCTGATAGTAATAGTAAAATGTAGGTATCTAAAGAGTTAAAAGATATCTTAAGATCGTTTAAGATTGGTAGAGCTAATAATTAAGTTTCTCTGATTTGAATGTTCCTTGTAATCGAGTACATCAGCACTTAACAGCAAAATAATTGGACAAACTAGTGATGTTGATTGTTAGAGAACATTGTTTTAGAAATGACACGGCAAGATATAAATTGAATATATCAATTAAAAGCGAACAGATAATTTTCAAAAAATGGCACTATATCCATCCGATTTCTCGGAAGGTACCCCCAAATTTGTTTTTATTGTATGCAATTTATCCTTATTTGGTCAAACGTCTACCCTACCCCATTCAGATGGTACAATTAATTGAACTTGGAGCAACTTTTAAAAACCCCTTTCACAATAAAAAGCAACATTTCGGTTGAATTTCCTCTATAATTTACAAGTGAATAAGGTGAACACGCCGTTTCAAATCTTAAACCTGATTTTATCTCCAAGTGAAAAGCATCTCTAAAAATAACACAAAACATTAGAAAATGGGATAACCCAAAGGTAATCAGTGTGTGTTGACCAATCACCTCCCCCTCCCACCACCGAACAGCATTAGTCTTCTCTCTTGTATTTTGTTAGTGTTTACAAAATAAAAAGGGTTTTTGGGGGGGTTACTAAATCACTATTTGAGATGCCGACCAGTCGTATGAATTGGTATTTTAAGGCAAATATTTGATGAGGGATGAGTGTGATGAGTGGTAGTAATGAGTTATGAGGTCTAGTCTTGTTACAAACTAAGGCCGACTCTTCCTTAGAATGGGTCATTAATTAATAGTCCAATAGAACTACAAGAACCAACGGCTTAACGTAACTTTGAACCACGCAGGTGATGGTCTGATATGTCTAAACGATGGTTGGAGATGATGTGGGTATCATGAAATGATCACTCAGAACGATCTGAGCCGCTTTAGACCTACATCATCCTCAAAACCTGACCTCCATGAAGCTGGATTACAGGACCACGCCACGAGTCCCAGATTTAAACCTTTCAGAAATAAAACTATGTCAACAAAATATATTCAGTGAAAAATTGCGAATGCCTTTCAAAGTGTAACAAAACGACAATACCCCAATTTACTATCCCATAATTGTCTATTAACTACTAGTCAAGTTTCCCACGCAATAGTATCGTAATCCATATCAATATCATAACTGGCAATGTAAACATCACGTGACGAGGTTTACCTACAAATCCCCGGTAATTGGACAAAAGATTTGCAAGTAGCGTGCTTATAATGTGGAACAACCAAAGCACCGGAATAGCCATGCTTTGGTTTAATACGGCTTGTAGTTATAACTGTGGATGTGTGTAAAGGTTAGTTCTGTTGCGTGCAACATAGCATGGTGGGAATTATTATAAATTGGTAAAACATGCTTGAAGTTTTATTTGTAGTGTTTAAGTGTTTAATTTAATTTGTGAAGACTCTTAAGGTGATAAAACCGTGTTTTACCAATTTTTTTTCGTAACTTCGTTTTTTGATGAATTTAAAGTAGAAACTACCGAACTGGGAGACACAGGACGGTAGTTCATGAGCGCTTACCTTCTCAGGCAGGTGTTTATCTCATCAATAGATGACCAAATTCGTTAAAAAACGCACAAGATGGTATTCAAAGCTCATCTAAAAAATGTGTTGTCTTTGATGAAAATGTAAATAAACAGTGTAATTAATTGTGTATAATCAGTAATAGTGATAGTTTTTTTAGTTATCGTGCTCTGAAGATGGTCGCATTGAACCGAAACAATCGTCAGCACTACATCTAGCTTCTAAGTTCATCAGGATCTGAAACCTACAAAGAAAGTACCGGTACCTAATTATTTTCGATACGCATATGAATCAAAGGTAGATCGTTGCAAAACTAATGTATGACGTTTAATATTTCTTTAGATATATTATATCTTTTGCCTTCTTCTGTTCCCGTCATTTATGCCTAACCTCAGCCCTACAAAGCTATCAACAAAGGTTAAGAGTCTACACTCGACAAAGAATGTCTGGTTGACACGTAAAACGTAAATCAACACAACCATCCCAACAGAGGTAATCAACAGATACGGCTGGTACTCTACTTCCATGTATATTCCCAACTGCTTTCTAAGTAAGAAGAGTATATGACGCAGTAGAAAATATTAAACATAATTAAAATTTGTATTTTGAGCGCAAAATCATACAAAAAAATCCTACGAGAGAAATTGAAAAGGTAAAAATCTAACTAGATCAACATGAAAACACCTATGCTGCCTATCGTGAATCATAGTCCCGCCCTTGGCCTGCATTTATAATGTTTTAATACATAAAAACATTTCAATATTACTTAAATTTGTCGACGAGATCTTTCGAAAGCTTGGCCTTCTTCGTTAGGTCTGACAACACACAATTTGACAAAGGCAAAGTATTAACCAAATCTTACATTATTACCCGATAGTGCTCCAAGAAACCATCGAAATAATAAAAAAATAATGATTACTTCAAAAATAAGACATATTTAAATTTTCAAGACACTGGCAAACAGTCCTGAAGAAGTATTTTCGATAGTGTAAGAGCCAATGGGAACATCGACAGTTGGCGTCCTGCTCCAATGGACGGCTGGCAGTCCTGTGACCAATAGGATATCAGGCAGCAAGTAGCTCAGTTTCAGCCAATCAGCGAATGTAGATTATACTCCACAGTGAAACCAAAATATTTCAAGTAAATATAATTATGTTTTAAGGCAGTGTGAACCGGAAGAACTAGATTATAGTTCGATAACAATCTTATATTTTGGGTGTCAGAACGATGTTTCTAACTTTAGACCAAATACTAACTTCACAATTATATTAGTGTTTGGTTTGAAGACAGACACAATATTTCTAAAAGGATTCGCCCAAAATATATGTTTTATCAGATTGTTTGATTTACAACTTTATTTTGATAACTTCTATTATTAAATTTGTAGAAACCTTATTTGAAAATGCAGCCTTTGTTACGATGCATAAAACGTAACACCAAAACAACACTGCTGGTTGTGTTTCCTTGTTATTTTCACATGTTTTCCTACTTCAGAGCCACTAACTACATTTGATTTTGAAATGACGGATTAGTTCACAAATTGCAAGAACTGATTTGTCGCTAACAACAACCTCCGTTGTTTGTTTGTGATTTATATCCGCCCACTGTCCAGCAACGAAATCACAACAACGAGACAACTGCTGGGACATGATCATTCTCTACATTAGATAAATTATTAATCATTGCAATTACAGATTATCCTGGTTTGAGAGAATCGTATAGTGATGTGAACATTAAATTCTTCATGCATTATACATTTTACTCGTGTATAACTTAATTATTTGTTTATAAATGAATAATATGTCAGCCAATAACTGTATACTGTATCAATACTGCTGTTGATTACCTAAACACCAAGCTGAAGAGTTGTCGTCAGTTAAGTGAATTTGTTTGTGTATTTAGCAAACATATCTACAAATATATAACACTTTTACATCCATTTATTATCGTACGCACGTAATAAGATTCAAGGGTTTAATTCTTCAGTTTATTTTATTCAGTTCAAGGGATTGTTCGTTGCACGGTGGTACACTATGATTTGGTCCTCAACATTGATACCACGCTTATTGCCTCAGATATGTGTTCTCTCCTATCAAGGTGTACCATGAGGGTCCAGTTTTCCTTTATGAATCGGTTGCAATAAAACATACTTCGACCTGCATTCCATATGTCATACTATGCGTAAATTAAAAAGTTCGCATTCAAACTAACGTAACTAAAAAAATTTTTAAATAAAAAAATGTTTACTTTTATTAAAACTGTATAACTATGGTCCATAGTCAGTCAACCAATCCTCATGTATCCCAAACAGTTAATAATTTCATTTGCACTGTCAAGAGCGTGAGTGGTCATAGTTGCTTACCGACGAGTTTTGGTAATCTGTTGACAAAATTAATACCTGCTTCGGAAGGCAAACAACCGATCTGTGTCTCCCAGTTCGGTAGTTCTCCCGGCTTCTAGTTGCATAATGGTGTGTTCTGCAACCTCTTGTGGTGTTGGAGTTCCGGAGTCTCGAAAATTTGATGTCTGCTTCACTTACCTACAACTTTTCTTCGCCGAGAACACTAATCTCACAGTTTGAAATACATTTTCAAAATAAAGTCGTTTAAGCTCCACATCGACCTTTTTTGGCCCCAGTTGTTCCTTCTTCAAAACATTAATTCCGCGATTAATTTAGGGTCCTACCATATTGACGTCATGAATTGCTGATAACGAACAGTGTATCGTTTGCAAAAGTCAACAATTCCATTTTTCTTTTACTTTATAGCAAGGTATGAACAATAAACTTACCGTCTAAATATATTTTAAATTGTTCACTAACGTAACAAAAATCAGTGATGCCTTTTGAAAGTAAAGTTTACAAATACAGGGTGGCCCATAAGTCAGTTGACCGACATGCATTCAATGAAATGCATGCCTGTCAACTGACTTATGGGCCACCCTGTATAATGTTTCTCTTAAAAGGTTTTCGTTAATATCAAATTAAGCCAACTGGTGGTCATGCTGACTTAAGTAACCGCATGAAAAATAGTATTTTTTGTTTCATAAATCATAACACAAAAACAAACAGCTGTTTTATTTCTTGAAAAGCATAATAGACTTGTCTTCAAATTTTATCTTGTTAGCTAGAAACACGAGTGCAGTTAGCTTCTACTCGAGTTGTTATCTAGGGAAGAGGAGACTTGTCTTTGAGTTAACATCTTCTCACATAACAGAACTTGAATCTCTCGAACTAGAGACTGAGAATTTCAATTAACTGCTTCGCTCTGGTCTGGGGGTAATTTGAAGTTTAAACGTTTTAGCTAATTAGGAAACAAGCTAAATGATTGAACTATTTCGGAAGCGTAGAAAATAAAATATTTCTTCAGTGGAATATTGACTATAGTATTTTTTTTACTACACAGATACCGGGTTTCCTAAAGGTTCGACCCTCCCTTCTTAACGTTTTAATGAATGAACATTTTGTAACGTGCTTTAACATATGTGTTAAGGGTCAACTGAAGTACCTTTTGGCATATTTAAATGGCATAAAAGTATATTTTTTAGAGTTTTGTATAACCTTCTGTAAACTGCCCTTCTTTTAAAAATTAAAAATTTTCAAACATTTTTAAAATTTATCTTTAGGCATATAATTTCAAAGCTCCAACTACGCAAACGCTGAAACTATATTTATTCAACAAAATTGGAAAATGATAGCGACCGCATCGATTTATTTGGTCAAGTAATTAAACCCGTTTTGAGCCACCATTTTGAACAAGGAGATCGCAAGTTTACTTTTAAAGGTATGAATGATTGTGTGTTTTTGTCCTTTATAATGAGGAGTCTCATAATGAGGTAAAACAAATATTTCAAAGGGTTACTACCAAAACTACCTTAATTTGGGGTCACCCACGAAATATTCCAAAACTTACGTTAACCCTAAATATAAATGCCCAAGCACGTTCAAACCTTTCATTCGTTCTACAGTTATGAGGGGGGGGGGGCTCGGAATTTTCGGACACCTGGTCTATTACATTGCGCCCCTTAAAAACCTTGTGATACTAAAGTATTTTGTACAGTACACTTTCTTACATCAGCTTCCTCCAAGATAATTATGTACGAATCTAACTTATTTTGAACTTAAATTATAAACTTACGATCATTTTACCGTTAAAGAATGTCGCCGCCTCAGATACTATAAATAAGCATAACATGCAGAGTAAGTTTGCCCTGTAGTTAGAACACTCAAAGGTCATTGATGTAAATAAACTTGCACATGCAATCTTTCCACTTAATTTTTTTCAGAAATTTACAAAAAGGGAACGTGTTTATTTCATGCAACGCTTCTTTAAAATATCGTTTGACAAATTTAGATTTTTACGATAGTAAACCACTCCACTCAAAGGCTCGCTTCGGCCTTCGGCCTTAGACTTACATGTTCTTTTATTACACATCTTAAAGGTACAGCGCATTAATTTAAATCTAACTACTAATAAACCTGTTATAGCGAAAACTACCTTTCTGACCGGAATTTTGAAACAACCAGAAGTATTTTCAATATTTTTAGTACGTTGGTGGACACCCTTAAAATACTTATTTATTTCAATATCCATCAAAATTGGATGCAGCTTACTGTTTCTTTTAGATAATCAACACCTTTTTGAGTAATATTGTCCACCCCAAAAAGGGGGGTTCTGGTAGCCCGGTTTCGCTGGCTAACGAAATTCACCGGGATATTTTTATAAAAGGAACATTTATACCAAATTTCATATTAAAACAGAAATATAAGTAACTTAGCACCCTTGGTTTATCATTTTATTACACGACCGGGTTCGGATATCATTCTATCGTCTGAATTGTATATTCATAATTATATATTCATAGATACATAATTATGTATATGAAGTTTTGTAAAAACCTTCAAAACGTGTCTGGGGGTCAGGATTGGTGCTAATTTCACGGTCCCAGACCTGGATCTCACCATGCTGACGGCATGGATATCTCGTTTTCCATAGTGGGAAATTCGATAGTAAATAAATACCCGGGATAAAAATCTAGAGTGGTAGAACGAAACGAGTAGGCTACACAAACAAGGGCAGCCTACTTCAGAGGTCTCTCATCAACTGCCAAATACAGGAAATTGTTAGATACAGGATCAAACAATGCAATCTACTCCTGACCCTCTCCTTGCCCAAACAACATGCGATACTCTGGTTTGTACCAACAGAACCCATTCATGCTATTGCTCGTTTCTAGAGTCGTAGTTATTTTTGGGGTTGAGATATAAAATTGGCTGTTTGTTATGTGGATTTTTCATATTTTGTACAGAGTGGGTCGGAAACTACTTTCCAAGAACTAAATTTATACAAAATCCTTTATTTAATCACTATTTGAGATGCCGACTACTCTCATGAGGGTATTTCAAGGCAAATATGTGGTGAAGGATGAGTGTGATGAGTGGTAGTAATGAGTTATGAGGTGTAGTCTTGTTACAAACTAAGGCCAACTCTTCCTTAGAATGGATCATTAATTAATAGCCCAATGACTAATTGAATAACAAGGGCCAATGGCTTAACGTGACTTCGGAACCACGCAGGTGATGATCTGATACGTCTAAACGATGGGGGGGTTGATGCGGGTATCATCAGATGATCACTGAGACTATCTGAGCCGCTTTAGACTTATATCATCCTCAAAACCTGACCTTCATGAAGCTGGATTACAGGACCACGCCACGAGTCCCAGTCGCAACTCAATTATGTGTTATTGTGGAAAGGCCTTTTTACACAAGAAGGTCATTTGATGTAAACGGCTTGTGTGCTACCTAAATTGCATCCTGGCAAGGACTACAACTATTTTCACTGTATCTTGGTTGGGACTTTTTAACACAAAAGAAACCGTTCTTGAAAAACTACCACTCAAAGACTAACCAACAATGATGTAAAGGTGTATCAAAGCTTTGACACGTTAAAAAACTTCAAGTAATTTGGGCTGCAACGAATATTACGAGTGAAACAAAATTTAAAATACAAACCTGTAATAAACTAATACATAATTCGTTAAAGGTATTTTCTAAGTTTTGTTAGGTTTTCTCGTAAGCAGGACTTCACCATGAGAACTCCTTCTTGAGGGTGCTCAACGAATCTCTACTTTCAAATAAAAGAACAAAAAATATTGTCCTAGAAAAGCTCCAAAAAAGAAGCTAAAGCTCTATTTAAAAGTACGTTGAGTCACGGTATTATGTTGTCGGCTGAGTCTTCCGTGTTCAATTTAAGAAAACCAAACATTATTACTAACAAAAATTTATTCCAGGTATTTCAGAAAAGCATGGAACCACAATTTCGTGGATCTATCTAGCAACATTATAGAGCTAGTGTATTGAAGAAGCATCTGCAAATTGATAAAGTAATGGATTACACATTCTTGCCTTGTAAGAGTACAGTGTTTGCGTGACACCCGGCTATCTGTTAGACAGTCAATAACATGCATTTGCATAATAACAATACTCAATGTGCACGCGTGCTTAAATAATCAAATGTGATCTTCAAAGTGTATTCTTTCTTGTGTCTGTGGTACAGTTCGTTAGGTATAGCATGGCCGGTGGCCTTGAGATTTCCTGCTGGCTGTTTAAGGTCCTATAGCCCATCTAACCGGCTATGCTAAGCCTGACAAACTGTACTTGCCACTAACGTCAGAGACCCTTTCAAATAATCATAGTTAAATTATAATCTAATTATACCGGTTTACACAGCTTCCAAACTTTTTAATTAGGTTGAATTATGTTGGTCTCGCTATGGAGTATTATCTTCAGTCACTGATTGGTTGAAACTAAGCTACTTCAGCCAATCAGTGACTGAAGACGGTACTCCACAGCGATACCGAAATATTTCAACCTAATTAAGAAGTTTGGAAGCTGTGAAAACCGGAAGAACTAGAATATAGTTGTGACACCGACCGCTAAAGACTTAGATTTATGGGTAATTAGTTGAAAAATATATTCAAAAGTATACACTAGCGTCTCAAAAATTAAATTATACATGTGTTTGTTTAAGTACAGTTATCGATGACTTATACACCACACAAATACTTAAGAGCGTATATAAAAAGTATTTTTCTTTGCCTTTGTAAATCATATTTATATTTGAAATTTTAATTACCTAGCAATAATAAAATAGTGCGTTCTAAAAATACATAAAGACCGAAGTTTTACAAACGAGCCAAAAGGAAAGCAGACTTTGTCTTGTCTATATATGTACCATATAAAGTTTATCTTCCTTGATCAAACTTGGTAACGTAACATTTCGTAACAAATTGTATTGCGTCCCAAGTATATCTTGAGGCGTCTCATTTCTACGAAAACTACAGACTTGTCATGTAGTTATAACAGCTCTGAAGAAAATATTTTCAGGGTGTCCTTTGTTTTTCAAGTCTTGTTCAATGAATATAAAGTTCTATTAACTTTCTGAATTTCGTGTTGTTTAAGAAAATTTAACTGAAAGACTGATAAAAATTACGTCTTGAAATAAATAAGTAACAATAACAATTTATTTGTCAATTTACAAATTCCACTTTGTGTTGACAAAAGAAAAATAAATTCCTCAAACTGTGAACTTTTTGGAAACAAATGTAGTTGTAAGACTACAGTTGCGCTTGTCGTTAAAATGTTAAACAATTAATTTTAAAATGAATTTATTCATAACCTTAAGAAAATCACTCATGTTAATACTAAAATTAACAAAAAAAGGTATACTTAAATTTTATAATCAAAGCAAACTGTATGTTCCAACACAAGGGTTAGCTAAAACAGGTAGCTCTTTCATAATCAATTGTATGAGATCTTTCAACTACCAGGTTTGGCCTGGTCAATAACCTTCAGAAGATTTAAATTCAAGGTACTTCTTTTGGCTGATTAAAAAGTTCTATCAGATGATTTTTCAAAAGATGACAATCCTATTTAAATGACAATATACACATGGAACTTTAGAATTTTTATCTTAAAAGTGTGATGGGTTTAAAGCCGTTTTCATGATATACTCTATTAATATGTATGACACTGCCCCTTTTATGTACGTTTGATCAAAGGCAATAAGAATACTTGAACTCAAAGAAACTAAAAATTACAAAAAATACTTAATTTGTTGAACTTGCTTATAAAATGCCCGCAAACAAGATATGAATTTCAATAATATGGATTATAACATTTCAATATTGATAAAGAGAGGCGTGAGGTTTGAGGTAGGGCCAAGCCAATGAAATATGGACATCGGTAATTTATCGCCCGTGATACCCCGGAAGCTATATTAATTCTCCCGATCCAACACCTTTGTTGGATAAAAATCACAGCTTTACACAGTTGTGTAGTTTCTACACAATCAAAGCATTATTAGGGATTAATTCAATTGTAGCATGTTTTTTACTTGAAATTTGTTGTACACGATAGTATTATTACGGACGTCTTTCATCGTTTAGAGGAAGCGAAAATTACACGACGTTTTTAGATCTAGAAAATTAATTGTTTTTAGTTGAAATGTAACCTTAAATTTAACACAAAATATTAGGGAAAGAGCTAGCTAAAAAGAAATCAGCACAAGCTGACCAGCCACCCTCCAAACAACCTTATGTTTCCTTTAATCTTTAATTTTATAACAGCTAGCCTAGAAAAAGTACAAAGTTTACAAATACTTTACGAAATCAAAAACAAATAGAGAAATCGAGCTCGTCCACGGCCAATAACAGCTGTACTTTTCAAACCTTTTAACTCCTTCCAAAACATCAAAAGTTTTAAATTTTTGAAAGAAAATGGCTCGAGATATTTTTTGTTATAGCCTACATATGCATTGTAAGCAATTACCACTGTAATGTAAGTTTGAAAAGGAATTGACAATGACCGTTTTAGCTTTCTCAGAAATGTTCTGCCCTTAGTGAGGTTTTCATTATGGAGATATTTAGAGTTCTTCAATAATAATTTCCAAGAACGGAAAAAGGTGTTTTTAATAAGCAGAATATTGCACAGGACATTTTAATTAATCTCAGCTCCAGGAATCATTTCTAGTTGCTTGCGCTAGAGCAACCTGGCTATCTAGAACTTGATTTGAAGTTTTGATCTTCCTTTCTAAAAACTTTCTAAAAAGGCTTAGACGGTATTAAAACCACTTACTCAACTACCAACTCTTTTGGAAAAACAAATGATTAAGCATATAACCCTCACAATTATTGTTTATCACATGAAAAAGCACTTAAGTGCCGAATATAAAATGAGATCTTCATTTAAAATTAAATAAATTAAGGTTTTAATATCGTCTTGTTTCTAAAATCCTAAAAATAAATCTTCGATCAAACGTAAATCTAGTCACCAACTTTAATCGTTTTCCGTAGTTTTAAAGTGCAAAATGTACACAACAGTTCGGCACCTAAAGATGGGGTCAGATTCCAAATTCCGTAAGGTCGTGTTCTTTTTGGTCACTCAAAAATGATGTAAGACTTCCACAAAAGTACTTTAACCTGAGAAAAAGCTCACAACAATGATACAAACTAATCATGAACTAATGGGAGATACCATAATCAAATCATTCGTACCAAAGTTGACTATCACGTTCAAAAATATGTTCACATCGAAACAAACTTCCAATAATACTTTCCAATACTCAACAACCACGCTTACTCAACATTGATAAGCTACATCCGTGTCTCTTTGACATGAGTAAGACTAACAACTGAGAGACGCTACTTCATGTGAGTAGAGGAGAAGTTGCAATGGTACTTCTCAAGCACGAACCCTAGACACGCAAGCACAAGTTCAACTGGAAGCAGCCTACTTGGTATCGTGCACTCGAGTCAAGCATCTCATGAGGCAATGTTAGATAGAATAAGTCTTTAGTAGGAGTGTAAGATCTCTGGAGCGAATTGTTAAGAGTTTCTTTTGGAAAAATGAGATATTCACGCCGTCAGCACGGTTAGACCCAGACCCGGGACCATGAAATGAGCACCGATCCTGACCCTCAGAACTCGTTTTGAGTATATTTTTCACAATTAATAAACATCATGTATAATACACATAATATAAATAAATAAATATAATAAATATATGTGTATCATTTCTACCGGTCACTTTTGTATCCAACTTTCACCAAATTGTGTATTATTTTTACAAAATCTACTTATTTATCAACACGGCAATATAAAACACGTCTGATGTTGTTAAACTTGCTTCATATATTTGGCTATTAGTATCGAAAACATAAACTCGCATCCATCAATATCAGAAAGAGCCAGGTGTGGTCGTTGTCTTGAACCAGGAGATTAATATTGATTGATAACATGAAAAAGTTGTTCGTTCAGTCAAACCCTAATTAAACCTGTACACATTTTTGAATCAACATAACACTGGGAATACAACACCTTTTTTCTTTCAAAGTCATCCAACAGCACAAGATATATAAGTAACTAGCTGTGTACCCGTGCTTCGCTACGGTGAGAATCGTATATGAAATGTTTAAGCTTTTATCATAAATCATCGATTGTTATTGTAGTAGCAGACATTATCAAAATAATACATTAAAGTAACAGTCTGCAATTTCACTGTACTTAAATTGTATTTTAATGACAGTTGTAGCGAGAAAATAATCCAACCTCGCTATAAACGGCACTAATTAGTTAAATATAACAGGCAAAAGAGCAAACAGTAATGAAACAACTTCAACGGGTGGTTTTGTTTGGGTTGGTCCCTAACCTACTGCTAAGAGAAGTGCCAGAAACCCCAAGCACGGGTCATGTGTGCATAAATAAATTTATTTTACCCAAAGATTGTTTAATTGTAGCTCAGGAATTGTTTGTTGTGTTCGCCCGTTAGTTCACCATGCTGACAATTGAGCATGGCTATTCAGTCTCGCCACGGGGAGGCCGACGAACAAGAGACCATATTTACAATATGTACAATGGTTTCCACGGGGAGTTTTGTTTGGGCAGGCCTTAGCCTACTGCCAAGTCACAGTTCAACGGGGAGTTTTGTTTATGGCAGGCCCCCTAGCCTACTGCCTAAGACCTCTTTGTAGACAGTATTTTTTGTTCGCCCATCTGGCTGAAGAATCGTTAATTTACTGGCAGAGCTTACTCTTGAACACGCGACATACAACTGTCCATGGGAGAAGCAGTCTTCCCTCAGATCAACACCGGCCAATTTCAATGTCTGGCCTTGAGACTTATTTACTGTCATAGCAAAGCATAACTTGACAGGGAATTGAAGTCTTTTAAATTGAAATTGGTAATCTGACGGAATCAGAGGTATTCGTGGAATAAAGACAACTTCTCCCTGGCCACATCCAGTAAATATTGTTGCTTCGATAACGTTCTTATACAAAGCTTTGATTTGAAGTCTAGTGCCGTTGCAAAGCTTAGGCGGTACCAGATTTCGAAGCAACATTATCGGAGCACCAACTTTAAGATTAAGAATATGTGGTGGAAGGCCTGGAGGATTCAGCGTGTGCAGGAACTCCACTGGATAATTGAACGCGTCTTCAACTTCAACCACTGAGTCTACAGATTGGTAACGAATATTTTCTGTTGTAAGTTTTGGCAGCAACATGTTATTTATTTGAGCAGCCGTATCATTCTTTGGGGTGAGAATGGCTCTTTCTCTCAGCCAAGCCGAGTTTAGAGAGAGAATTCGATGATTTGGGTAAATTATTTCCGTCATTGCATCCAAATTACTCACAACCTCACATAAGCTATCCGGTGAGGCACCATAACCCATCAACTTCAATACCTTCCATTATGTTGATGGTAGGTGTATGTATGAAAGAGTAAAAATGAAAAGAGTGAGTTTGTAAAGAAAAATACTTTTAGATGTTGGTATGACGTTTGGTAGGCAAGAAGAGTTTACGTGTAGGCCAGCAAAGTTTTAAGGATAACTTTGAAATCCAATCAGACTAACCAAAGCTTTTCAGAAAATAGATCAACTTTTAAAGAAAGAACCTGCTAATACAATTTATTTTAGATAAGTCTGAGCAAATATTAAAAGCAATAAGGTCATTGATTAACCCTAACGAAAGGGACAGTCCAATAAAATGATAACACTCGTATAACGTGAAATTAAGTGTGATAGAATTTAAGACTGTAAATTTAGACACTGTAAAAGAATAAGGTAAGAACTGGAAGGTAAATAATACCAGGAAAATAGTGAAATGTAGAAGTGTAATGAAACGTGTAGAATAAGTGTAAAATAATAATGAAATAAGAAGAGGTAGTAGGATTACCAGGAAAGTGTAGTGTAGAAGTGTGATAGAATATAAAACGTGTAACAACTGCGAAAATAATAATGAGGTAAGAAAAGGTGAGTAGGATTACCAGGAAAGCAGTGTAGTGTGTAGTGTAGCAAGGTGTAGCAGGTTGTAGAGTGAACGATAGACAGTAGCAGTGTGGCAGGCAAGAGCACAACGATAACTGGCTGGCAGAGAACACTGGTCACCTTATCTCTATCTCCCCGCCTCCCTCCTGTCCACCTCAAACAGCTGATCTACCTAGCCTCTGGCTGCTATTACCTCACTTGATTAAATAAACGTATTCTACCATAGAAGAGTATGATATTTGGCATAAGTAATATATACATAGCTTGATTCATTCCAAGTGTGTTGAACGTTATTGTAATGAAACGGTAAATGATTCTGATAGTCATAGCTAGAATACTGTATGTAAACCTATATTTTAAAGAGTAAGTACGATATTCTTGAAATTATTCGAAAACCCTAAATTTTGAAAGTAAAGCCATTTTTTGGAAAAACCGTAAGAGCTACAAAAAAAATTTAAATAAAATAGTTATACAAAATTTAATTCTGGACCATGAAAATTTCATCAGATTTCAAATCGGACTCAAGGTTTAGACGCTAGAGCTCATATACGAAAAGCTTAGATGCAAAAGGGCGTCTGTTTGGCCTATCATTAGGGGTGAAAACTACCCTTAGACTCAAAATTTTCAAAATCCCGCCTTATTGCACATCTAGAGCATATAAGGAACCACTATGTTAAGTTTCAACCCTCTACGCTCAGTACTTTTGTGATACAGTGATGAGTGAGTCAGTCAGTCAGTCAGTGAGTGAGTGGTATTTGAGAAATATATAATAGATTCGAATATTTAAAATACACGTTATGTTTCAAATTATATTTATAATTATTGACATATCTGTAATTTGCTACGAATAAAGTTTGTGAATAAGATTTCACAATCCAAATAATTTGATATAGTGCAGACACACTGGTAAATAACGTAACACGAGTATAGTTCAGTGGTTGAGGTTGAGTGGTCTCGAGATTGAGTGGTAGAGAGGACTTTGTAGTCCTAACTTAGCCTCGTTAGACAAGACAAGTTTTACCTTTTTTTTAATAGTAATTGAAAATTAATAGTTTATTAATAGTTCATTGTTTGAAGGATAATCATTTCTAGATTCAAAGTTAGACTTGTTCGTAAAGTATAACTATTCTTAACGAGATGTTACGTATTTTATACAAGCAAATACAAAATCTAGCCCTGCAAATTAAGGATAGATTAAGAAAAATATTGTCTGAATTCACGTTAATAATATTAATATTGCATTTCCATAAACAAAGAAATTTTGCATAGGCAGTTAACAACATATTAGCCTATTAAAATAATTAAATAATATAAATTTTGCTTATCTTCAATTTGTCTTCAAAGAAATCTTCATAGTTGTAGTACGCACTTGCATGTAATTTTACTTTTCGTTTAATTGTTCAATAATCTTCTTAGTTTTTTCAACTATCGACACCCACACACTTTGAATTATTGACTTAATTTAGGGTTTATAGGTGTCACAAAAGACTTTTGGGTAACGCAGCCCGAACCCTTGTGCCTGCGATGGGAATCGAACCGTGACCTCACGCTTCGCAAGCCGTGACTCTACCCACTGAGCCTAAAGGCAATTTTTTTAGATCTGAAACGTTTTAAAATCTAATAAAACATGATTATTCTTAACACGGGAAAATAACGAGATTCAACACATGACCCTCGGTTTCAGAACACGCTGTATAATTTTAACTCCCAAACAATGTTCCCCTCATGTTCAGTAGTTCTAATGTGACACTTTCTTAGATCTGTGTAAACAATAAATGTAAACAAGAAGATGTGTAACCTTAGCTTTCAACTAAGGTCGTGTAAACTGTTTGTTAACGTTGTGCTATTTTTCTGAATAAACATTTTTGAATTTGAACCAAAATAGGCCAAACCGTTCACAAGAAATACTTGTGACAAGGATGCTCTATATTAGATAAACTTACATTATAAATTTCCACCTTTTGACGTATACGGATGACCTTAAGAGCAAACTAAATACACTACAACAAAGTGATACGCTCCTTTCCAAGTATTCAAATTGATGTATCAAAGGCAGCAAACGAAGAAGGATAATATTTACCATTTGAGAAATTTTACCATATTGAGTATTTGACCAAGGAGTTAGGAAGAAAACGATAAAAGAAAAGGATGCTCAAAAGGTGATGATAAGGCAAGTGGTGAACGGTTTAAGATAGATCGGGCTGACCGGCAAAAAAGTAACAAGAACAAGATGGATGGAGATAATGTTTTTTGCGACCAAATCGTACAAATCGTAAACAAAGACGTTTAAAGTATCTCACAAGGAAGTATTATAACTAAGTTGATACAGGCAAGGCAGGTACAAAAGTTATCGTATTATGTATCGTGTGCTCTTGAGATGTAAAGCAAGGCCTGGCTATCTGAAAGTAGAATCTTAATTAAAGACTCAGACGTCTACGGTTATGTTGAGATCATGTGCGCCACGAGAGATCTTGTTATGTAAATACAAACCTGCAAGCTTTACATCATTGCAAGCTCTCACGCAATCTGACTCTTGTGCCATCTAGAGATTGATCTTCGTACAACGATACGTACAAAATCTGCAATGAGTTTGTTCGAAATCAAAAATAATTTGACTATTTAAATCAAGTAGTCATCGTTAACCTGTCGTCAGGCGTTTTTCCTTTGGATTAACAATAAATCCTGCTGTAATAAATAGTTGATGATCAACCATTATATAACCATTGGTTTTAGTTTAATGTATCACTGATTCAGCGGACCTGTGGCGAGTTAGAATCGTGCGCGACTCCGGAGCTCATCACTTCGTTGACGCGGGTTCGATCCACGTAGTCACCACTTACATTTGTAAAGCGGTAACGCTAGGTAAAGGTCGAGGTTGAGTGGTAGAGAGGACTTTATAGTTCTAACTTCGCCTCGTTAAACTTTACCTTTCTCTCACTCATAGCACACGGAAACCTAAAGCCGAAAACTTGAGACTGTTTTGCAAAGCAGACGTTACAAAAGTCAAATTTTCCAGAAGGATAAAGACAAGATAGTTTTGAAAAACGTTTTTTGAGAATGCCGTTAAGTATTTTCAACCTTTCAAGGATAAAGGTGCATTGTCACTGGTGCGGCTGGAACGTCTAACGTTCAACGTCAGTCGTTGGACGTCAGACGTAGAGCGCCTGCTTTGTACTCGTATTGTTTCTTATGGTGCCAACGACTCTAGCGGCGGCCGTGTGAGTGACAATGGCGCCATAAGAAACAAAACAAAGTAGGCACTCTACGTCTGACGTCCAACGACTGACGTTGAACGTTAGACGTTTCAGCCGCACCAGTGACAATGCACCTAAAAAGCTGTTATTATCGTTGCTTTTGGTTTTCTCATCGGTCCGTTAACGACAAACAATTGAAAGATAAAGTATAATTATCGAACAAGATGTAGAGCTAAATTCAATTTTTAAATTTATTTTCATCTACTTCTACACACATCCTTTTTTCAACTTTTCCGCCTTTTTCAACACACATCCGTTATCAGCGATTGGTTTGTTTCTTCACAGGGTTTAAAATGAATAAGATAGACGACTCCTAATAATACTTTATATTCATTAACGGACCCGTGGTGGGTTGATATTGCGTACGACTCCGGAGCTAATCACTCGGCTGGTACGGGTTCAATACCCGTAGTCATCACTCACAATTATTTTAAAGTTACTCTGCGGTGACGCTAGGTAAAGGTCGTGGTTGAGTGTTAGAGAAGAATTTTTGGTGTATTTAACTTTTAAAGGTTTTTTAGTTAGTGTATTCTAAGCGTAGTACAATTATGAACTCACTATAAATAAAACTTAAAACGTTCCCTAAAGACCAAACATTGTAACTATACATACTAGATGATTAAGGTTTGCCCGTACTAGCGTGTTATGTTTCTTTACATGATAGCCGTTGATAATTTGATGGTTTTCATGTCAGGAAGTTCAGCCAGACATTAATGAAGAACAAGCCTATACTTAACGGGCCTTCATCGGCCTTCATTTACCGGCACGCCATCGTTGTAGACTTGTTAATTTTATATCAGGAAGTATCCATGACATGCTGAAATGGACTTTGACTTACACTCATGTTAGAGGAAGATTAAGACAATAAACCCAAAAAATGATCCTTAACCTTTTTTGTTTGGATATAATTGCAATATTTAAAACTCTAATTTTAAACGTGATAAATAAGTGATAGTAAATTCAATCAGTATTAGTAAAGAACAAAAGATAATAAAGTACACTTTTTTTATTTTAATTAACCACACGACCTATTTTGGGACCTAGCCTATCATCATGTTAAGGTAAATACAAATTTAAAAGAAAACTAATAAGCACAACTTTTAAAGCAGATGTTAAAAAGTGGACTTTTCTTCAAATTTGTTTTACCTTTTTAACTTGTTTATAGGTCCCTACTGTATTTTCGAAAATAGAATTATTGGTACTGTTTAGTCTAGTGTTTAGCAATTTATCCAAACTGGTTTTCTAATTGACATAAATATGAAAGTCTTCTTTACAATTCATGCTCTAAGTTTTTATGTCAGTTTCTAAGATAAGTAAATATCACGAAATACCATGAAATACCACAACAGGAAAGCGTATTTCAAATTTCATCCATATCGGATAAAATTTACTATTTGTATATCTTTAAAAAAAATGTTAAAGATCCTCCTTCCAAAAAAAAGGTATTTTTTGTAGTCCGATTTTGCTGGCCGACGAAATTGGCTGACATATTTACAAAAGAAACATTTTCACTACATTTCATGAAAATCGGACAAATAATTTGACTTGTAGAGAGTACACAAATATAGTCGATTAAACTAATTAGTTTAAATAGTTTTAAACTTAAATACTAAAAATCAACAAAGTTTAATATACCAAACTAAAAAGGCTATTAAATGTAATTTTTCATTAATTTGCTGATTTATTAAACTATATAATTATTTAGAATGTATACACGTTTGGAATTATAATAAGTAACTTAACATAGTGTTAAAATATGTTTCTTATATTTCTAACTAGTTCATTGAAGTTATGGTCTTAGCTATTAAAGTAAGCTCGTGTTTATGAATAAGATATGTGCGTCTGTAGTGAGTTTCTACTACATGTGTTTTAAGTTATCAAGTTATTTCAGTGTATTTTAATCTTAAACACAAATAACTACTTCACGGTTCTAAAACTGTGTTTTTAAAACTAAATTAAGTTATTTCTCCAACATAATTAAATACAATATTCTTATTTTTAACATTTTGGATTAAATAAATACACTAAATAGCGTCCTGTTTCGTGTTTTAAATATTAAAATGCAGTAAAACATTATGTTTGCTATTAAACCGTCATCAGTGCCTTTATATAGTAAAATAGGATCTTAGATGTGTCAGCTGTTCCTCCCAGTCTGTCCACAGCCACTACTCCGTGTCTTGCGGCTCAAACCAGCTGATCGCCCAATAATTAGTCGATGTTGTTTATTTACATCGTCTAATTTCAGTTAAATATACGGAACAAATTTGTTTGCTGCTTTTGTTATTCGGGAGTGTTTTTCATTTTGTTTAGTGCGTAGTGTCATGTGTTGTGTCTTGTGATGGGAATATAGATTTGTTTGAATACTGGGTAAGTGTTTTAATTTGTTCGTATTTTCTAAAAAAATAATATTATCTCTAGCCTTTGTTTCAAATTGGCTAGTGGCTAATCGATATACGTTACATTTGCACTTGACTGAACTGTACCTAAATTTATATTTCGACGTGAAGTCATGCCGGCTTTTATTTTTCCTGAGTTAAATAAAGTAAGTTTAGTAACTTTTAGAACATTTTGATAAAAGAACCGCGGTAGACCTAAACGTTTGTTTTTTTATTGGGCTGGTTGACTAAAATAATACACCTTATTATACACAACTAATGGAATAACTGTTCAGCCTATGTATCTGCTACAACATTTAGAATTAAATTTTGTAGTAATCTAATCCAACTTTAGTTTATTGTTCGAGTTACTTTAAAACATATCATATTCACAGTAACTTTTGATCTAGGCTAGATAATTTTTCAACGCTAACTACTGAGTTATTACAAAAGTTCCCTTTGTATATATACTTGTGATACGGTTGGTCTGAGATAATATGTATTTTGCAACTTATCGCTCTACTACGCCGCATTGCACGGCACAAAGAAGTCACTAGAACTGAGGTTATCGGATGAGATAAACTAGGAATACAAATGTGTTTTAGTCAGAGTTGATTTCGTTATATTCTTTGTGTAAACGTAGTTCCTATTTTTAGCAAACGTCAGATTGCGTGAGAGCTTGCAATGTTGTAAAGCTTGCAAGTTTGTATTTACATAACAAGATCTCTCGTGGCGCACATGATCTCAACATAACCGTAGACGTCTGAGTCTTTAATTAAGATTCTACTTTCAGATAGCCAAGCCTTGCTTTACATCTCAAAAGAGCACGATACATAATACGATAACCTTTGTACTTACCTTGCCTGCTTAAAGCTTTAAAAGTTTACTTTGTATCATACGTAAATGTTTGTATGATACTTTTGTATCATAGTTGCGTTATTTTCTCGAACGCAAATAGTGTCGTGTTGTTTTTATCTTTACATTATAAAAGCCCAGAGGTTGAAATATCAGAAACATATCAAACTGTAGTAGGAATGTAAAGTGTTATTGGGTAAAGTTTATTGGGATTTTCACGGTTGTTTGGGAGCTTCAACGCTACTTCTTACAATTAATAGGCTGCTAAAAGGTTATCCACCTAGGACCTGAAGTCCTATTTTTAAAACTATACTGAGAAAAATATTGCCTTTTAGATACTAATGTGCTATTTAGGGAGACATGTTTGTACTTATTGAGAACTAAAAACCTTTTTTGTAGTTTTTGGGTTTGTTAGCAAATACCAACTAATTTTGGGATGAATAAGATTGAAAAACGATTTAAATTATTTAATTTGTGTGTACTTTATAAATATGACATTTGGTTATGTGACTAAGGTGTGAAGTGGCTAAGACCTTTTAGTTGTTTGTTTTTATTCTCAAAGACATATTATTGACAGCAATAAAATAAATATGATTGATTAATAATAAAACATTTTACTATAACCAGAAACTAGTTTTACTTGGTATAAAACTACCCTATGTGCTTAAAGTGATACTTATCGTGCTTAAAGTTTTCATTACATCGCTATTTTAGGACGTTGCGGACTTTTCATAGTCCTTTTTACCGTTGCGAAAGGGACCGAGCGGACTTGTACAGTTTTCAAAAGTCCCGCCAAAAGTCCAATATGTTTAGTTTGGAGCTTTTGTTCTTTCTTTAGATCTTTTGATGATAGATTATAATATTTAACTTTAGTACGAAGAGTAGTTTGGCTACAAATTGCCTGGTAAAATTAAGCCAACAAAGGATGTTGAATTTCAGCGGTGGGTTAGTAATAACTCTTTTAATATTTAGTAAGCAAAAAATACACCGATTTTAACTTGCTTAGCCTATATCTCACGTAAAATAATGGCTCGTGAAATAATTTAAGTTTTTAAAAGTATTTGTCATGGTGTTACCAAATATCTTCAATTTATGTTAGTGGGCATAACCTAAACAGTGCTTGTTGAAAACTTCGATTTGACGACTAGATACACGTGTATTTAAAATATATCAACCTTGGAGTTGATGTGTGTGATCTATATCATAGGATGGACATTTCTATCCCGATTTTAGGGATACAAATATCCCAAATCCCCGAGCACCAGAGCAGGCTTATAAATTTGAAATACGCGACAGATAAACCTCTCGTTGCAACGCCGCCGGATGAATCCTCAGTGAATATAAATCTTTCCCGATATCAATCATTGTCGAGCCAACAATGACGAACTGCCGGTCCCAATCCCCAACTTAATCCAATCGCGATGCTTCAACCTTCAGTCGGATCAATGGTTGTGTGTCAGAAAGGTCAGTTCTTGACCTAGGCCAAGCGACCCACAAAGCTGTCTATGTAAGGGTGACGGGGTTTTCCGGCCAGGGGGCGCGATGACGAGCACCCTGCTGCACTAGCGCTCCTAGCGGGCTGAGTCGCAGTTAGAGAGCGTGCTGCCGCGCAGATGCGCTCAGCAGTTCAGTATGTGCGTGGCCGTCTCAGCGCCAACTGCTGTCAGGGGAAACTGTTGCGCACTTCACACGCTTATCAGACTGATATGTATTCCAGTGCGTGCTGTGTTATCAATTGTCCTCAACAAATCTTTTGAGGACGTTCGGGGTGTTGAGCGTGAAGGATGACTAATGTTGGATAAATATATGGATTTGTCATGTTTTGCGGGAACATACGCGACGGGCTGTGTCCTTGAAATACTGGTTCGTTTCTCTAGGTCGCGATGAACTAAGATGGTTTCGGTGTTTTCGCTACAAGTTTGTTTCGTCGGGTGCCTGCTTTTGCTTCAGACTCAAGGTAGCTTGATGTTGTAGATTGTAGTGGACATCGCTGCCAGTAGCTCGCTTTCTTAGACTATGGTTGAATTTGATAATCTCCGGTTGAAAAAAATAAAAGTCAGAAAAGTAGTTTCAAAAGGGTTTAAAGTAATGGAAACGTTACAAAGTGGATGCATGAAATCAGATCCTCACCAGAATCGCCGATGGTATTTTTAATCTGACTTACAATGAATAACTTATTAGCATAGCCCTGAGGAAAATGTCATATTAATTGAAGTACTCGTATTTAAGTACGTCATACATGACGTGATCAACTATGTTTTCAAGTCCTAGTTTTATTTTTTAATCATCTTTGGACGATATTTGACGCTTAAACGAAAAGTACTTTCACTATCATTACACTCAACAAAATAGAAACAAACTGCAAAAATAAAACAGTATACTCTGTTTTGCTAAATACTCAGTTGAGTTATTTTTATGATGTGTTCTATGTTTCTCATATGGTTGTATATAAACTCTGAAGTTCTCCCATCGTCAACAACAAACTTCAAACAAAGGAGTATTTACTACGTGTTTTAAATAAATAAATTTTACTACCTCGACGAATATACAGTTGGAATGAAATGCAATCTTCAACAAGACTAGTGGATGAGAATAAGAATGTTGTATTATTACATACTTACAGAGATATTTAAATCAAACTGTGGATGTTACTAGTCAATAGCCAGATTGACTTTGTTTAGCCCATAAAATAATACATAAATTTTACACTAGCCTTACTTAATTGCTCTTATTGTTTAAATTAACATATTTATTCAGAAATACGTAAGGTTGAGATCATAGCATCGAGATAATTAAATATTTCTTAATGTAAATAAAAATAAGACGGTTCAAACCAAAATATATAGTGTTTTATAGTTTTTCAAGTTTTTAATGTAAATACAACTATAGAAATAAGTTTGAAAGAAATTACTTAAAATTAAAAAATATACAAATACCGTGTAAAGAATTGTATGGTTTAAACCAGCTTATTCTCTCTGTGTATATAAATGATTCAAGAGATACACAACCACTCAAACCACTCTACACTCAACTCACTTACGCCAGTTCCACAATAGCCACATCCAGCACCGCTGCACACTGTGTGTAACACGATTACACCCCTTCAGAGTAGGCTGAGAGATATACATCACTAATACAACCTACACTAGCTTGTAGTTAAAACCTGTAAGGTAACCACTCAAACCACTCTACACTCAACTCACTTACGCCAGTTCCACAGCCACATCCAGCACCGCTGCACTGTGTGTAACACGATTACACCCCTTCAGAGTAGGCTGAGATATACATCACTAATACAACCTACACTGGCTTGTAGTTAAAACCTGTAAGGTAACCACTCAAACCACTCTACACTCAACTCACTTACGCCAGTTCCACAATAGCCACATCCAGCGCCGCTGCACACTGTGTGTAACACGATTACACCCCTTCAGAGTAGGCTGAGAGATATACATCACTAATACAACCTGCACTAGCTTGTAGTTAAAACCTGTAAGGTAACCACTCAAACCACTCTACACTCAACTCACTTACGCCAGTTCCACAATAGCCACATCCAGCACCGCTGCACTGTGTGTAACACGATTACACCCCTTCAGAGTAGGCTGAGAGATATACATCACTAATACAACCTACACTAGCTTGTAGTTAAAACCTGTAAGGTAACCACTCAAACCACTCTACACTCAACTCACTTACGCCAGTTCCTAGCCATCCAGCACCGCTGCACACTGTAACGATTACACCCCTTCAGAGTAGGCTGAGAGATATACATCACTAATACAACCTACACTGCTTGTAGTTAAAACCTGTAAGGTAACCACTCAAACCACTCTACACTAAACTCACTTACGCCAGTTCCACAATAGCCACATCCAGCACCGCTGCACACTGTGTAGCACGATTACACCCTCTTCAGAGTAGGCTGAGAGATATACATCAATAATACAACCTACACTAGCTTGTAGTTAAAACCTGTAAGGTAACCACTCAAACCACTCTACACTCAACTCACTTGCGCCAGTTCCACAATAGCCACATCCAGCAGCTGCACACTGTGTGTAACACGATTACACCCCTTCAGAGTAGGCTGAGATATACATCACTAATACAACCTACACTAGCTTGTAGTTAAAACCTGTAAGGTAACCACTCAAACCACTCTACACTCAACTCACTTACGCCAGTTCCACAATAGCCACATCCAGCACCGCTGCACTGTGTGTAACACGATTACACCCTTCAGAGTAGGCTGAGAGATATACATCAATAATACAACCTACACTAGCTTGTAGTTAAAACCTGTAAGGTAACCACTCAAACCACTCTACACTCAACTCACTTACGCCAGTTCCACAATAGCCACATCCAGCACCGCTGCACTGTGTGTAACACGATTACACCCTTCAGAGTAGGCTGAGAGATATACATCAATAATACAACCTACACTGGCTTGTAGTTAAAACCTGTAAGGTAACCACTCAAACCACTCTACACTCAACTCACTTACGCCAGTTCCACAATAGCCACATCCAGCACCGCTGCACACTGTGTGTAACACGATTACACCTTCAGAGTAGGCTGAGATATACATCACTAATACAACCTACACTAGCTTGTAGTTAAAACCTGTAAGGTAACCACTCAAACCACTCTACACTCAACTCACTTACGCCAGTTCCACAATAGCCACATCCAGCACCGCTGCACACTGTGTGTAACACGATTACACCCCTTCAGAGTAGGCTGAGAGATATACATCAATAATACAACCTACACTAGCTTGTAGTTAAAACCTGTAAGGTAACCACTCAAACCACTCTACACTCAACTCACTTACGCCAGTTCCACAATAGCCACATCCAGCACCGCTGCACACTGTGTGTAACACGATTACACCCCTTCAGAGTAGGCTGAGAGATATACATCACTAATACAACCTACACTAGCTTGTAGTTAAAACCTGTAAGGTAACCACTCAAACCACTCTACACTCAACTCACTTACGCCAGTTCCACAATAGCCACATCCAGCACCGCTGCACACTGTGTGTAACACGATTACACCCTTCAGAGTAGGCTGAGAGATATACATCAATAATACAACCTGCACTAGCTTGTAGTTAAAACCTGTAAGGTAACCACTCAAACCACTCTACACTCAACTCACTTACGCCAGTTCCACAATAGCCACATCCAGCACCGCTGCACACTGTGTGTAACACGATTACACCCCTTCAGAGTAGGCTGAGAGATATACATCAATAATACAACCTGCACTAGCTTGTAGTTAAAACCTGTAAGGTAACCACTCAAACCACTCTACACTCAACTCACTTACGCCAGTTCCACAATAGCCACATCCAGCACCGCTGCACACTGTGTAACACGATTACACCTTCAGAGTAGGCTGAGAGATATACATCAATAATACAACCTACACTAGCTTGTAGTTAAAACCTGTAAGGTAACCACTCAAACCACTCTACACTCAACTCACTTACGCCAGTTCCACAATAGCCACATCCAGCACCGCTGCACACTGTGTAATAACACGATTACACCCTTCAGAGTAGGCTGAGAGATATACATCAATAATACAACCTGCACTAGCTTGTAGTTAAAACCTGTAAGGTAACCACTCAAACCACTCTACACTCAACTCACTTACGCCAGTTCCACAATAGCCACATCCAGCACCGCTGCACTGTGTGTAACACGATTACACCCCTTCAGAGTAGGCTGAGAGATATACATCAATAATACAACCTGCACTAGCTTGTAGTTAAAACCTGTAAGGTAACCACTCAAACCACTCTACACTCAACTCACTTACGCCAGTTCCACAATAGCCACATCCAGCACCACTGCACACTGTAACACGATTACACCCCTTCAGAGTAGGCTGAGAGATATACATCAATAATACAACCCACTAGCTTGTAGTTAAAACCTGTAAGGTAACCACTCAAACCACTCTACACTCAACTCACTTACGCCAGTTCCACAATAGCCATCCAGCACCACTGCACACTGTGTGTAACACGATTACACCCTTCAGAGTAGGCTGAGAGATATACATCAATAATACAACCTACACTAGCTTGTAGTTAAAACCTGTAAGGTAACCACTCAAACCACTCTACACTCAACTCACTTACGCCAGTTCCACAATAGCCACATCCAGCACCACTGCACACTGTGTGTAACACGATTACACCCTTCAGAGTAGGCTGAGAGATATACATCACTAATACAACCTGCACTAGCTTGTAGTTAAAACCTGTAAGGTAACCACTCAAACCACTCTACACTCAACTCACTTACGCCAGTTCCACAATAGCCACATCCAGCACCGCTGCACACTGTGTGTAACACGATTACACCCCTTCAGAGTAGGCTGAGAGATATACATCAATAATACAACCTACACTAGCTTGTAGTTAAAACCTGTAAGGTAACCACTCAAACCACTCTACACTCAACTCACTTACGCCAGTTCCACAATAGCCACATCCAGCACCACTGCACACTGTGTGTAACACGATTACACCCCTTCAGAGTAGGCTGAGAGATATACATCAATAGCCTACACTGGCTTGTAGTTAAAACCTGTAAGGTAACCACTCAAACCACTCTACACTCAACTCACTTACGCCAGTTCCACAATAGCCACATCCAGCACCGCTGCACACTGTGTGTAACACGATTACACCCCTTCAGAGTAGGCTGAGAGATATACATCAATACCAACCTACACTGGCTTGTAGTTAAAACCTGTAAGGTAACCACTCAAACCACTCTACACTCAACTCACTTACGCCAGTTCCACAATAGCCACATCCAGCACCGCTGCACACTGTGTGTAACACGATTACACCCCTTCAGAGTAGGCTGAGAGATATACATCAATAATACAACCTACACTAGCTTGTAGTTAAAACCTGTAAGGTAACCACTCAAACCACTCTACACTCAACTCACTTACGCCAGTTCCACAATAGCCACATCCAGCACCGCTGCACACTGTGTGTAACACGATTACACCCCTTCAGAGTAGGCTGAGAGATATACATCCAACCTACACTAGCTTGTAGTTAAAACCTGTAAGGTAACCACTCAAACCACTCTACACTCAACTCACTTACGCCAGTTCCACAATAGCCACATCCAGCACCGCTGCACTGTGTGTAACACGATTACACCCCTTCAGAGTAGGCTGAGAGATATACATCAATAATACAACCTGCACTAGCTTGTAGTTAAAACCTGTAAGGTTTAAAAGTGAGCATATGATATTTGTTTTGCTAGTTAAATAAAGGGCTATTTGAAAAAAAATTCTAGTTTTTAAATAGTACCCTCTGCAAGTATTGGCTGTGGCCAATGTCTGCATACATACTAGTTTGTATGTACTTCACATAACCGAGTCTTTTGTAACCGCACGAAACCATGTCATGTAAATAACTAAATGGTGACAGTAACGTTTGCTCTTTTTTTACAAATACATAAAATACAATATGAATATTTTAACTATTGATCTGCAAGCTGAGACTGTATATAATATTTTATTCGATAAAAAAACTCTTAAACCTATGGTTTACTTCGTCCCAAAATCTCTCTCCTTTATTAAAATACTTTCATAAACTATTTACAGTGCTTCGTTTGCCTGTTTACAAAAAGCTATTGGGTTCTCGTACAAGACAATCCAAGAAGGGTATATAAAAGGGTAAAAGTTTTCTTGAGAAGGGTAAATAAAATTAACGTTACCTAATGAATTAATTATGCTGAATTGTAAAGGCAAAAAGGTAAGTTAGTAGTTTAATAAGGTGAGGTTAGGACTCCGAAGCCTTTTCTACCATCCAATCTCGACCTTTACCCAACGTCACCGTGCAATAAGTTTAAATTGAAAATGTATCCCAACCAATAAATATGATATACTTACCACTCTTAACGTAATATTCTTTATTATATATAATTATTTAGCTGTTTTTTCGGTTTAAGTTGCAGCATACATAACACTTTTATACTTTGCTTTGAGACACCGACCACTCTTAGAGGGTATTTTAAGGTGAATATGGGATGATAGTGAGTGTGATGAGTGTTTTTGATGTATTAGGAGGGACTTGATATAAACTAGGGCTGCCTGTTTCCCAGATTGGGTTATTAATTAATAGCCCAACAATGGAATGGACCAACGGCTCAACGTGACTTCCGAAACACGGGGAGTGGCCATCGTGAAAAGTTAATACTGCGTCCGCGAATCGAACCCGGGCTGATTTGGTGCAAAGCACGCACTGAACTATATAGTTTATACGCACCAGAGAAGATTTCCGATCTATTAATCTGTCCAACCTACAACACAAACCATGTAATACCGCCTTGCCGACATGTAATATTACAACATTATTGCATTCGTGAGTTTCTGGCGTGACCACAGCGGAGAGAAAGGTCACAAGGGTGTTGCGGTGTTTTGCCAGAGCTGCGGTTTGGTCAAGGGGGAATACCTGAGCTCAAGGGTTTCTAGTCAGAACGCTTTGATTGGAAAAGGTTATTAAAGGTCACCTGAGCCATAAAGATGACAACAAACAGGTAATCTGATCATCAAACACGTGGGTTGCTTTCTTTATGGATCTCGCTGATTGTGTCGTAAAAATATACGCACATGTTGTTTTGTGGAAAGGATGTTGTTGTTAGGCTCAAAATAACGCTTATTGTACAGTTGTTTGATAAATTGTACTGTTTCGTAGCAAACCAACAGGTTGGCCTGGACTTTGGAACTAAAAAAAGGTTAAAGGTAAAGTTTGTCTTGTTTAACGAGGTAAAGTTAGGACTACAAAGTCCTCTCTACCACTTAACCTTAACCTCGACTAAGCTGTTGTATTCGTTATATGTTTGTTACCAACATGATTTTTATTTGTATTGGTTTGAGTTTAAACAACTGTGTTTGTAAATGGAGATTCAGTTATTAATTTTTTTTTCACGGAAAAAATAGTACAAAATGGTTTTGACAAAAAGTTTACTTATTGTTATTGAATACCTTTAAGTCGTAAATCTGGCCAAGATTGTTCTCACAAAATAAGTTTATTTGAGTTGCTAAATAAAATTAACTTATTCCGTTATGATTGTATCTTTAAATCCGTTTTAATTAAACGTTTATTGAAGGCGTTTGAGGTATGCAACGAATAGGTTTCAAAGTACTTATGGAATAACATATTTCGTAATTCGAGTTACTGCTTTGGAAAAGAAGGCTATGTCACATAAAGGTAAAGGTTGTCTTGTTATACGAGGTAAAGTCTAACACTCAACCTCGACATTTACCTAACGTGACCGTATAGTCACTTTACAAATTGTAATTGGTGACTTCGGGGATCGAACCCGTGCCACTGTAGTGACAAGCCCCAGAGTCACGCGCGATACCAATCAACCACGGATCCACGGATTGACATTCGAGTAATTGAGCACGTTTTTGACACGTTGCCCATTTGGTGGTTTTCACAAGTTTCATCTTTATTTTAACCAAATTTATTTATTCAGGATGACTAACCCTTTGAAAATGGTTAGAAACTCCAAGTTGTGTTGCATATGATGAGAACCTATAGTTTTTAAATAATTAAAGACTAGACAAAGTTTCATAACTACCTTGTTTAAAGTTAAAAAATAAATTTCCAGGAATTTTCGTCTTCTTTCAAGGTTTAATTCAGATCGAGGTTTTACAAACATCTTTTGAAATCTGTATACACTTGAAATAATATTGTAAAGCTTTCAATAGACCAAAATACGTAATTATTTTCTAAGAAACATTATGTATGGTGTCTGGAAAACAAAACACCGTACTACTTTTTCATAGCATTGTTTTGCATTATGTAAAACGTAGACACGTGATCTAGAAAACTTAACATTGAATAGTTTAAAGTTTAGTTTATTGTTTCATTGAGAAAAACATAAAACACACTTTACTGAAGCTATAAATTGCCAAAGAAATCTGTGAGGAAATTTTTGTGTTGGTTTCTGCTCACTATTTACACGTTTACAATATTACCTGTAAGAATAAACCTGTAAAATTGTATCAACACTGTATCTAAGTAGCGAATAAGTGACATTTAATTTAAAAAGTAAGTTATAAACAGTCGAAGTAAAAATAATCTTTAATTTAACTACTTCATACACACCATATACAACGCGCACTACTGTACTGAGTCTAACCGGGCAGCTAGTAGTTCCGCTGTTTCCCGCGAGGTGTCTCGCCATGTACTGAATCGGAAGATTGCCAATTTCATAAATCTAGCCAAGCAAAATTAATTCAAAACAGTTTTTACTTGACAAGGAGTTTTGTTTTTAATCAAAATATCGTAATATATTTACTAAGATGACAAAATTCTGTATATTTTATATGAAATGTACAATCGGTGACACTGCACAATAACGAAAAAGGTTTTTAAGTACGTTTCTTTTCTACTAAAAGCAAAATTTGTGAATTGATCCGGGACTCGAACCCGGGTCTCTCATTTTCCGGGTGATTGTGTTGATAAATCTTAACCTTAGTTTAAAAGTACGATTTTTAGGGACTATAATTTTCGACAACGGCTTTTTGACATTTATTTTGGTCGGAAACGAATGTCGTGTTGTTGTTGTAACTTTTAAATATCTCACAACGTGACTGTCACAAGTACATTAATGTAAATTTAAAATACTTGTTTCAATGATTTATTGTGAACTTTAAACGATACCTATTATGTGTGAATTTATTGTGTAAACTAATTGAGACCTAGTCATTCCTCTAAAAAATACTTTCGTGCACTGTAAAATCTGTAAAAGCTCAAGTTTGTCTTGTTCAACGAGGCGAGGTTAGGACTACAAGGTTATCTCTACCACTCAACCTCGACCTTTACCTAGCGTTACCGTAAAGTCACTTTGCAAATGTAAGTGGTGACTGCGGGGATCGAACCCGCGCCAGCGGAGTGATGAGCTCCGAAATTGCGCACGATACCCGCCACGGGTCTGATATGGCATTGTTCATTATAAGTGAATATAAAACGTTGCTTTACTTGTGTTGTTGCCACACTTGTCCAAACATAAAAAAAGGGCAAACATGAGTACTAAATAAATCTCACATCTACTAATTTCAGTAGGTAATTATTCAAATGGTCCCATTTTGTCACAAAATTAAACCAAATAGAGACTCGGTTTGTTTGAAGTTGTGCAGAATCGAATCAGAAGTTAGACTTGACACAGCCACAGCAAAGAGAGAAGAAGAAGAAATAGCGAGTGTTATGTATGCGCATATATTGTGAGCCCGATTGAGGCGAGGGTGATGTGCTGGTGGATCTGAGCATTTCCTACGTCTCTTTTGTCTTTCGACACAATTTCACTGTCTTAGATTTAGTAAAAAAAATCGACAAAATTAGTTTTAGATTATAATCTAGTTCCTCCTGTTCACGCTTTGTCCAAACTTCATAGTTAGGTTATAATTAGATGAAACTGACTCTGTTGTTTCAGTCAATCAGTGATTGAAGATGGAACTCCACAGCGAGGCCGAAATATCTCAAACTAATTATGGACGCGGTGTGAACCGGATGAACTAGAATATAATTGTGGCACTGGTTGTGAAAGCAGTTAAGGTTGTGTTGGAGAACTATTTTTATAGTGTTTACAATATTGGGACAAGGCAAGGTTATATAAAAATCAAAACTTGCCGTTAATAAAACAGAATTATGGTCGTTCTACGTGTTTAAAAGGCAATAACTCAAATAATTCATTTGACAAGAAATATGCAAATAAACTTTCACTATTTATTGTTAAAGGGACAATTTTAAGCCCGCATTTAAGCAATTTTAGTGTTTTAAAAAATGGATAATATGAACACCGTGTTGCGAAACATGATTTAGACGTATGTACTTTTGAATTTTGTTTTTCCTAACCGATTGCTTCAAACGTGTTTTGGCTAGACGTTTATTTAAGAGGTCTTACACCAACACGCAGCTAAGCACTAAACCACCACTGGCACTAGTGAATCGATATTGCTTTCCAGTGTTTAAAAAATGGATAGTATGAACACCGTGTTGCGAAACATGATTAAGAGGTACTTTTGAACCTTGTTTTTCCTAACCGTTTGCTTCAAACGTGTTTTGGCTAAACGTGTATTTAAGAGATCTTACACCAACACGCAGCTAAGCACTGAAGCACCACTGGCACTAGTCAATCGACATTCCTTTCCAATTTGTTACTCTAATCGACCTCAGATTGTCATAACTGTTCTGTCACGTGGCTGCTCTCTACGCTCACTGTGTTTTTAGTGTGACAGTCTAAAAATAAAATTAATTAAGTTCGTCTTGTTTAACGAAGCGTAGTTACGACTACAAAGTCTTTTTTTCAACCTATCGTACCCGTATAGTCACTTGAAAAATGTAAGACGTGGTGACTGCGGGGATTGAACCCACGCCACGGGAGTGATGAGCTCCAGAGTCGCGCACGATTCCAACCCGCCACAAACCCACTCAGTCAACTGGCTCTTGGTTTAGTTTTTTATACATGCTTTTAATATAAGTACAGTTTTACTTAAATTGTAGACAATGCTCTAAACGTGGTCTGGGGGTCAGGATCGGTGCTTGTTTCAAGGTCCTGGGCCTGGGACGGCACGAATATCTCAGCCCGAAATTTGATAATTACCACCAAATATGATACTGTGAGATCAGCGAACAGCAGGGTAAAGCCTGCAGCTACACATCATGTAAATCTGGAAATAAAATTAGGATACTAGGTGAGAATAGTAAACATCTTTGTTTAGCTATAATCTAGTTCTTCCGGTTCACACCGCGTCAAAACATCGAATTAGTGAAATATTTGTATCGCTGTGGGACCATCTCCATCTCCAGTCATCGACGGTGCTGTTCTTATCTCCTATTTCGACGGTTGGCAGCCCAGTCACCAATAGGAGATAAGAAGGCCCAGCAGACAGCAAGTAGTTTAGTTTCAGTCAGTCAGTGACTGAAGATGGTACTCCACAGCGAGACCGAAATATTTCACCCTATTTATTATAATGTTTTGACGTGGTTTGAACCGGAAGAACTAGATTATAGTTGTGACACCGGCCGCGAAAGCCCAAGAGTTAAATATTCAGCTGTTGTTATAAAACATTTAAATCTGAGGCCAAATGCGGAAGCAAGGCTGTTAACTAAGCGAGCTACCATCAAGCGATTAACTTCTACGCAACTGAATAAAGCGTACTGTAATTCACCGTGATCAATTATTAAAAATATCTTTAAAGAATAACCAAGCTGTATGAGAACCATTTAACATGATTTATGATTTAACACGACACTGAAAACAGTAAATAATAATCATAATTGATGGAAAAACACATAAGTATTTTGTGGCACTTTATTTTCCTCAGCTAAAACCACTTTCAACCTCTCTGGCAATATACCAAAGGTTCTGCTGAGAAGTTGGGTTGTTCTGCCCTACTTCTTGAACAAGTTGACTCTCTTTCTCTCTCTAAGAAGCGGAAACACAATAATCAAAGCAGTCTTCTCACAAACGTTTAAAGAATATTATTCAAGTATATAAACCGTCGAACTACATGAAGTACGTTTAACGTTTTGAAAAGTTATTTTTTGTTTATACTCGCTTTATATTTTTGGAATATTTTCTTTCGACCGTCAAATGTACTATATTTAACCCCTTTTAGTAACTTAAAGCTTTAACTGTCAAGCTCGATAACCAGCAACATCGGGCTACAAAACCCCTTTTTGGAGGGAGTTTACGTCAAAAAATGTTTTAATGATCTAAAAGCAATACAGAGTCAATTTGACCTGATTCCAAAGGAACCAAAAATATATATGTAATTTATTAGTATCCATTCATGTACCAAGAATTATGAAAATACATTGAGTCCATCCAAAATTCAATGTCGGCCAAAAAAATAATTTTTTGTGTGTAAAGTTATAAATAGTTTAATTTTTAAAAATTAGATGTACCTTTTTTTTAATGATATGTAAGAAAACTTGCAGTAAAATAACATTTAGGTCCTAGGCCGAAGGCCGAAGTGAGGCTGTGAACGGAGGGAATAAGAGAAACAAATTGCAACGGAAATCCGATTCACTCATGCAAGTGGTGCTTAAGCGCCAAGCTGCGTGTCGGCCTGGTTTTATTTTAATACACAGAATACCGGAATACCAGTCTGACCGGTACAGTATAAAGCTAAACTAACACAATAATAACTATGCCTTATCTATCGCATTATTATTAACCATAACTAAAAAAAAACCTAGATTAGAGAAATAAACTTTTAAAAATCATAGGGCCGGCAGAACACATACATACATTATATTCTTGCTGGTTCATTGACTAAAGAGGTAAACCCATAATTCATCAGGAACCGATTAAAAAAAAATTAAATCCAACATCTATTTATGTTGCATAAACAAATGCATTATCTAATCTTTCTTTCTTCGTAAATAATCGATACCAAGAATGAATCATTTTGCTGAACAGCTGTGCAGACGGTAGTCAGCGAGACGGTGGACACGCGCATGCGCGAGCTACCCGTGAGAGTAGTCATTGATGAGTCAGCTGACATAACCTCTCTCAGTAGTATATTTCAGTGACAATGCATGTAGGACGTACACCGCGACACCACAGGTCCTGTATCTCTCATTGCAGTGGCAGTACATGGAGTGGCCAGGTATTTCATACTTATTTGTTTCTGGGACAGTAATAAGAATTTCGGTCATGACTATTATTTCAGGCGATTTAGAGGGACAATTTAGTGGGGATGTATAATCAAAGTTAGATTTTAGGCCACAAATGATTTTGTTTACAACCACAAAATTGAGACATGTCACAACTAAGTATTTATAAAAATATTTAAAATGAGGACATGCATCGGTTCAGGTCATTTTGTGGGAGGATGTTTGATTTTACCATAACTACGACAAGATAATGCTTTGCACTTATAAGCTTTGCACATGTTAACAGGTTATCAAGTAAGCCTTAGCAGAAATCTCATAACTTTACTAAAGAACCGCACCGACACGCAGCCAAAGCGTCGCTGAAATAAGTGAAACGAATTTCTTTATTACCACAGGTTATAAAGCTGTTCGCTTCGCTCACAGTCTTGCTTCGGCCTTTAGGCTCAGAATTTCGTGGTATTTTACTGTACGTTATACTGAATATCACGAAAGGAAAACATATTTCAAATTTCATTAAAATCGGATGAAATTTACTGCTGTTTTTGCATTAATGAACATCATTTAAAAAACTCCCTCCCCCACCCACCATAGAAAGGTACTTTTCGTAGTCCGATTTTGCTAGGTGACGAACGTGACCGATATATTTACAAAAGGAACATTCGTACCAAATTTCAAGGAAGTCAGACACAAAATGCGACTTGTAGAGAGTACACTAATATATATGGTCGACCAAACTTGGTATAAATACTCGTATTTGTGGTTTTGCACTTACAATTTCTACTAAAAATTAAAAAAGTTAAATTCACCAAACCAAAAAATGATTAATGAAAATATTTTTAAGTTTTTTAATTAATAAACCATTAATTTAGCATAAATATGCTTTTAGAACTATGATAAGTCATTTAAAATTAGGATAAAATCTGTTATTAAATATCCAGCTTGTTGTGTTAAGTTACGGACTTGTTGATTAAACTAAGCTTTTATATAATAAGAAGAAATGTACGTCCATAGTTAGTTTCTACTAATTAGTCTTTCAAGTAATCCAGTTATTTTACTGTATTTTATCTTAGGAATAAATAACTACGAGTAAATTCACTAAAAAACTAAATTTTAAAACTAAATCAAGTTATTTATTAAACATAAATAATTAAATTAAATTATCTAATCTTTAACATATTGGTTTTAACAAATATACTTAAAAGCCCCCACTTGCGTCCTGCGTCAAAATAATTAAAATAAAAAGTAATATTAATGTTTGCTGTTTAACATTCATCAGTGACTTTGTGTAGTTAAAAAATATTCTCTGACTGAGTCAGCTGTTGTACTTCCCGGTCTGTCCGTAGCCGCTTCTCTGTGTCCCGCGACTCAAACCAGCTGATCGATCAATAATGAATTAGTGTTGTTTACATCTTCTTATTTCAGTTAAATATACGGGGACGATTTGTTTGCTGCTTTTGTCATTCGGGAGTGTTTTTAATTTATTTTAATGTGTAGTGTCATGGGTTGTGTCTTGTGGTGGGAATATATATTTGTTTGAATATTGGGTAAGTGTTTTAATATGTTCGTAACGTCTAATAGAATAATATAATAATATAAGCCTTGGTTTAAAAGTGACCAGTTGCTGATCGGTATACATTTCATTCGCCATTGACTGAACTGTACCTAAATTTATATTTGTCGTGCATTTATTCCGGCTTTTCTTTTCTATTTGAGCTTTATAGTAAGTTTTGCAACTTTCCGATTAGAGAACCGTGGTAGAACGAAAGTTTGTTTTTCATTGGATTTGTTGACTAAACTTATACGTTATAATACACAGCCAATACAATAACTGTTCAGCCTATTTCTTTGCTACAACGTGTAGAGTTTATTAGGTTTTAATTTATGTTTTATTTTAACTGACAACATGTATACTATAAAAACTAGTTTATAGTTTGTACACGTATTAAGGTGTAGGAACTAGTTACTTTTGTCCCATTTATTTTTCCTTGCACGTGCAAAATTTTAATACTACTTAAAGGCTTAACAACGTCGATTGTTCCTAGACACTACAACGGGATCTAAGCATATTTCTGTACCCTTCGAATTCCTGAGTAGTTTCTAAATTGGATCGTTTAAACGTATTATTTGTTATTCAGCACACTGTGTTGTTCTCAGTAGACAAATATAATATTGTTTAGCAAACTTAAACCACTTTAAACCTTCCCGCAAAACACTAAGAAAGGTCACAACAGTTAAGTAAGTAAACGAAATGGTATTTCTTCACGAAAATATATTTTCTTTAGGGAGAATATAAATATTTCATTGGCAGTATTTACCGTTGTATATTCCAAAGTTCTGGGAGCAGTAAATATATGAAAACTAGCTGGGTCAGAGGAGTATAATGCCTTGGCCGTCTGCCTAAGTGGAACATTTAGTGTCAGCAACTTTTATCTAAAGCAGGATATTAGAGCTCAAAATATTAAACATTATAAGCAAAGTAAATCTTCTACTCTTCCTAAACTGCCAAAGCCAATATCGTAGCCTAATTGAGTTGTGTTGCCCTTTTTAGTGTCATTTTCAACTTGATATTTGAAACTGTATACTTATGTAGTTTGCTGACTAGTACATTGGTTTCGTATTGCAAGACCAGTGTTTTTTCTGCGTTTCCTATGGAACAATGCGTTGTGGACTGTGAAATGAGCAGCGATCCAGACCCCCAGGACGCGTTTTGAGAATTTTTTTCATAACTCAATATAACTCGTATACTTATCTATTATATATTTCTCAAATACCACTCACTCACTGACTGACTGACTGACTCACTCATCACTGTATCACAAAAAGTACTGAGCGTAGAGGGTTGAAACTTAACATAGTGGTTCCTTATATGCTCTAGATGTGCAATAAGGCGGGATTTTGAAAAATTTTGAGTCTAAGGGTAGTTCACCCCCTAATGATAGGCCAAACAGACGCCCTTTGCGGCATCTAAGCTTTTCGTATATGAGCTCTAGCGTCTAAACCTTGAGTCCGATTTGAAATCTGATGAAATTTTCATGGTCCAGAATTAAATTTTGTATAACTATTTTATTTAAATTTTTTGTAGCTCTTACGGTTTTTCCAAAAATGGCTTTACCTTCAAAATTTAGGGGTTTTCGAATAATTTCAAGAATATCGTACTTACTCTTTAAAATATAGGTTTACATACAGTATTCTAGCTATGACTATCAGAATCATTTACCGTTTCATTACAATAACGTTCAACACACTTGGAATGAATCAAGCTATGTATATATTACTTATGCCAAATATCATACTCTTCTTATGGTAGAATACGTTTATTTAATCAAGTGAGGTAATAGCAGCCAGAGGCTAGGTAGATCAGCTGTTTGAGGTGGACAGGAGGGAGGCGGGGGAGATAGAGATAAGGTGACCAGTGTTCTCTGCCTAGCCAGTTATCGTTGTGCTCTTGCCTGCCACACTGCTACTGTCTATCGTTCACTCTACAACCTGCTACACCTTGCTACACTACACACTACACTGCTTTCCTGGTAATCCTACTCACCTTTTCTTACCTCATTATTATTTTCGCAGTTGTTACACGTTTTATATTCTATCACACTTCTACACTACACTCCTTTCCTGGTAATCCTACTACCTCTTCTTATTTCATTATTATTTTACACTTATTCTACACGTTTCATTACACTTCTACATTTCACTATTTTCCTGGTATTATTTACCTTCCAGTTCTTACCTTATTCTTTTTACAGTGTCTAAATTTACAGTCTTAAATTCTATCACACTTCTTAATTTCACGTTATACGAGTGTTATCATTTTATTGACTGTCCCTTTCGTTAGGGTTAATCAATGACCTTATTGCTTTAATATTTGCTCAGACTTATCTAAAATAAATTGTATTAGCAGGTTCTTTCTTTAAAAGTTGATCTATTTTCTGAAAAGCTTTGGTTAGTCTGATTGGATTTCAAAGTTATCCTTAAAACTTTGCTGGCCTACACGTAAACTCTTCTTGCCTACCAAACGTCATACCAACATCTAGTATTTCTTTTACAAACTCACTCTTTTCATTTTTTACTCTTTCATACATACACCTACCATCAACATAATGGAAGGTATTGAAGTTGACGGGGTTATGGTGCCTCACCGGATAGCTTATGTGAGGTTGTGAGTAATTTGGATGCAATGACGGAAATAATTTACCCAAATCTATCGAATTCTCTCTCTCTAAACTCGGCTTGGCTGAGAGAAAGAGCCATTCTCACCCCAAAGAATGATACGGCTGCTCAAATAAATAACATGTTGCTGCCAAAACTTACAACAGAAAATATTCGTTACCAATCTGTAGACTCAGTGGTTGAAGTTGAAGACGCGTTCAATTATCCAGTGGAGTTCCTGCACACGCTGAATCCTCCAGGCCTTCCACCACATATTCTTAATCTTAAAGTTGGTGCTCCGATAATGTTGCTTCAATCTGGTACCGCCTAAGCTTTGCAACGGCACTAGACTTCAAATCAAAGCTTTGTATAAGAACGTTATCGAAGCAACAATATTTACTGGATGTGGCCAGGAGAAGTTGTCTTTATTCCACGAATACCTCTGATTCCGTCAGATTACCAATTTCAATTTAAAGACTTCAATTCCCTGTCAAGTTATGCTTTGCTATGACAGTAAATAAGTCTCAAGGCCAGACATTGAAATTGGCCGGTGTTGATCTGAGGGAAGACTGCTTCTCCCATGGACAGTTGTATGTCGCGTGTTCAAGAGTAAGCTCTGCCAAATTAACGATTCTTCAGCCAGATGGGCGAACAAAAATACTGTCTACAAAGAGGTCTTAGGCAGTAGGCTGGGGGGCCATAAACAAAACTCCCCGTTGAACTGTGACTTGGCAGTAGGCTAGGGGGCCTGCCCAAACAAAACTCCCCGTGGAAACCATTGTACATATTGTAAATATGGTCTCTTGTTCGTCGGCCTCCCCGTGGCGAGACTGAATAGCCATGCTCAATTGTCAGCATGGTGAACTAACGGGCGAACACAACAAACAATTCCTGAGCTACAATTAAACAATCTTTGGGTAAAATAAATTTATTTATGCACACATGACCCGTGCTTGGGGTTTCTGGCACTTCTCTTAGCAGTAGGTTAGGGACCAACCCAAACAAAACCACCCGTTGAAGTTGTTTCATTACTGTTTGCTCTTTTGCCTGTTATATTTAACTAATTAGTGCCGTTTATAGCGAGGTTGGATTATTTTCCCGCTACAACCGTCATTAAAATACAATTTAAGTACAGTGAAATTGCAGACTGTTACTTTAATGTATTATTTTGATAATGTCTGCTACTACAATAACAATCGATGATTTATGATAAAAGCTTAAACATTTCATATACGATTCTCACCGTAGCGAAGCACGGGTACACAGCTAGTGTTTGTATAGGTCGTATTTTTGTCTGATTTTCACCGAGTTTATTACAAATGTTCATTTTGTAAATACGAGTATATTCGTAAAGTTTGTATACTAGTAATATCGGACTATCGGAATTCCATTTTTGGTGGAGGTGGCTTTCCAAAAAAGGGGTTAAATGATCTAAAAACGCATGATTTTGATAAAATCTTTCTTTATTTATTAAAAATAACAAACATACATTGACAACAGATATAAATAATACTTAAAATTTTAAAAACGTCCATGTTGTAAAAACATTCATTAGCTAACGAAGTTTTCAATTTGTTTTCAGAATAAATTTTGTCTTCAAATGCCAAACCTTGAATTGGTTTTGGAAGTGTATTAAAAGGTTTTCTCTCCATGAACACAGGTTTTTTTTTCAAATTTCTTCAAATAGTGTTGTTGTTCACTTGCATAGAATTTTAGTCTTGTGTTATATGTATGGTTTGATGTCACGACTATTAAATTTTGATTTACTACGTAAAGAATTGTTTCATAAATATATCATCTTGGGACTGTAAGTACTCTGTTTAATTTGAAAATTTCTCTGCATGGTTGTCTTTTATTTTTATGTTCAATATATTTCATTGCTCTTTTTTGTAATATGAAAATTTTGAGAAGGTTTTTTGCCGATGAGAATCCCCACATACATACGTAGTTTTCTTTTGTGCACCAATGTACCAAAAGTCGAAGGTTAATGCGAGGGTGTGAGCGTAGCAAAATATAGTAACACATTGCAAGGGAAATTCGATTTACTCATTCCAGCGGCGCTTTAGCACTTAACAGCGTGTTAGCCTACAGGTATTATCTATTCAGACAGCCGGTTGACATGGGGTTAGTCTTTACTATAAAGAGTCAACAGGGAAAATTTATTCAACCCTCTTTTCTTGTAGAAAAGTCTCAGAAGCTTGCTAAAACTAATAAAACAAAAAGATCTTTATTACAGCGTATCTCAGAATAAGTACTGTTTTACAGAACTTTAGTCAATCTTAAATATATCTAAGATGTATTACTGGAGAAACTTGAAGACAAATATGTTTGGACCGAACCGGGACTTGAATCCAGGGCTCTCACTTGCCGGGTGATTATGCTGACCATTACACCATCCGTCCCATCTTTTTATGCCTTTAAATTTAGAGAAGTACTCAAATGACGCATTCGAACTATTTCTAAATACATTTAATTGTTTTCAACACAGGTTTAATGTTATCTCTTTTGTATCGTTAACTTCAATAGCTCTTGTAATTCCCCGACAGACTTGATCGTGAATTGGTCAAGCAAGATGAACCTAAGTAACTTGGTTAAGTAAAGTGAGTTAAACTAAGTTAGCAATCTACGACCTTAACAGACTTCTATCTCACAAAGTTCCGTGTTTTTACTAATTTTCCAGTAACTTTTAAATATAACTGTTAAATATTTGTTTAAATATTTAAATATAACTGTTATATTTAATGCTCTTTCCCTTTGGTTCTGTTTTAGTTCAGTATACGTTTTAACTTTAAATTGGTTTCGTAGCATTTTGTCCGATTTTAAAATTTTAGTATATTTATTATTATCTGACAACGTTTTTTGAAAGCTGCGTACAGCAATGTGCTAAGAACTTTAGAGGGTAAAAAAGGTAAAGTTTGTCTTGTTTAACGAGGCGAAGTTAGGACAACAATGTCCTCTCTACCACTCTACTTCGACCTTTACCTAGCGTTACCGTATAGTTACATTATAAAATGTAAGTGGTGACTGTGGGGATCGAACCCGCGCCAGTGGAGTGATCAGCTCCGGAGTCCAATCCGCCACGGGTCCGCTAGGCTTTATGTTAGGCATTTTGATGATTGTTTTTATCAAGCCCTTGGTATAGAGAAACTGAAAAAATATTAATTGATTTTAGTATTAGTTTGCTGTCAGCATTTTTCGAAACCTCTTTAAACTTGAAATATATATTTAGGGCATGCCATACTTCTTTGTGATCTTTGCATGCTCGGTTTGTGACTACCTTGGCGAGGTTACGCATTACAAATATGCTAATAAGTATTTTAGCATAGCAAACAAATTAAGAAGTCTTTAAGGTAGGGAGTAAACTTGCCATCAAGTTATGGTGCATTCTAAACAGAATTGCGTGAAGGTTCCATTTTGTCATGTTTCTAAACCAAAATTGGTGATTTCAAAACACGTCAACACACCAGCTTAACTTCCGATCCGACCTGTTTTCAACTAACAGCGTTCATCCTTTAAAAAAAGAAATTTCAAAATAAAATAATGATTGGCTGTAAATATGTTGGCTTTTACTTGTCCCACAATAGTAACCCTACTGCTTGACAAAATATTGCGAAAAATCTGTGTTCTTGAACGTATCTTAACTTTTAAACTACGTTCCTTGAACAAACTTTACTTGGTGAAGAACGGATCTACTTCTGTCTATCTTATTCTTAACCAAATGTATGTACATACAGAACAGCGAAATAACTAGTTCTTTCGGACCTTCCTTTAACGGTTGTATTTTTAGCTTTGTAGTTAAAATCGGTAAAAAACATGTAACATCGGTAAAAACCTTGAGAACAATTAAAACTAAATAGTAGTAATACTACTTTCTATTCGTAAAACTTTTGATGTGATAACGACTTGACGTATCATTTTTTAAATACTGAACACATTTCAATACTTACATGACAGACTGGTAAAAATTCAACAAAACTGCAAAATAATAAAAGAAAATAGCTCATTTTAAACTGTTCAAATGCTATGATTCAAATATTGTTAACGATTGTGGCTTGAGTCAATCGAATTTCCTTTGCACCTTGTTTCTTTAATTCGCTCCACTCACACACAGCCTTGCTTCGACCTTCGGCCTCAGATTATTTTAATTATTATTCTATAACGAGTGCTACGAGGCTTTTTACTACGCTCACAGCTTTGCTGAATTTCATTGATGTTTACTAGTAGTTATACTAAATATCATGAAAGGGAAACAAGTTTTTAATATCAATCAAATTACTCACCCCGTTGTTAAGCGAAACATCACTTTTATGCCACCGTATCGAAATTACTTGATGGATTTACAAAATATGTTTGTAGTAATACTTATTAATAAACTATATTAATTTATAACCCCAAAATACTTATTATTTATTTTATTATTCTTTATATTTACCTATTTTAAATTTCATGGTGCAAATCGGATGCGATTTAATGTTTTAGACCATTAACCTCTTTATTCGTGAAAAGTCCGAACTGATTCGACCAAAAATTTTACAAACGAAAATATTTTACCAAAGTTGGTGAAATTCGTACAAATGATGCGACTTCTAGAGCTAATACACATATATACTTCAGTATACAGTATATATTTTTGAAAGAATCGTGTTCTGGAGGTCAGGATCAAACCTAACTTAATGATTCCGGGCTGTAAAAGTTATATTACAAATTAAAATCTAATATTTGTCGAGAGTGTTCAACAACTAATTGGTTAAAGCAAGTCATCGATTCAATACCAGGCACGAAAGAAAACTAAGGCCAATCAGCCGAGGAAACTTTATCAGGAATTGAGGTCGGCAAATTGAAGACAAAGTAACTTTGTTTCGTGGAGTAGGCTCTACAAAGTTAACAACCTCTTTGTTTTAAGCAAGTTATACAGTGAAATGGAAATTGCCAAACTGACAAGTATACGTTCTCAAGACACAACTATACGTATACGTCTCTTAATACACATTATTCACTATGAGTATAGTAACTCCTGTTTTCGTTATATAACCCAACTTAAGTAACCGAAATATGGTGATTTTTTATTAGCGTACGATTACCCAAGTTTTCTTGAAACATGGACCTTCTTTCCACTTTGGTATTATAATACTATAAATCCGGTGGTACAGGTGACCGACTTAACGAGTAAATGTTTAGGCACTTCCCGTACATCTTTTGCAATACTTGGTGGATCTTTTGTCAGCATTTCAATATTAATTGGGATAACATCGTTAAATAAAAGAATTCGTTGTTGATGTGAGTTTATGGCTTGAAAGAAACAGGGGAAAAATAAAAATGAAGCCGCCAGGAAAGCAAGATACGCCAGAACACCAAAAAACATGGAGGAATTTGATCAAGAGTCCGACTCAACCTGTCTGAAGATGCGCTCAAGAAATGAACATTAACCGTGAACTTGTGAGATGTGTCTTACGACTTGAAATACATAACTACTGCTATTATTTGGCGTTACTGTATTTAAAGTCGAGAAACCATTCTCAAAGATTCACGAATGACACTCTTTTCTTGAGCGCGTCTTCGGGCAGATTTTGTCGGACTCAGGTTTTCAGGTGTTCTGGCAGATCTTGTTCGCCTTGGTGGGTTTTTTACTATTATTGCTTATTTTTCTCAAGCTGTCAGTTCACCTTTCTAACGTATTTCGTTTTGAAAGCATGATTTGCCCATCAACACTGAAATTCTGACAAAAAGATTCAACGCGAGTATCTTCACTGGTTCATGTCAACCAAGCAAGAATCCATATTTACCACTGAAATAGCGGAGTATTGATTATTTCCCTCTCGCGGGGCCAGGTGGGTGAGGGGTAGGTGGAAATCCAAGTGTATCTTCTGTTGCAAAAACATTGGCTCAAGTAAGTTGTCTAGGTCAGTTCTTTGATGAGGCCCGCGTGCCGCCGACCTTGACAGTCAAGAGCTGGGACCTCACTACTGAGTGATTCCTGGCCCACGTAGCGAGCTGGCTCAGCGCACTTTCAGACCTATGGAGGTTCTTAACTCAGTTTCTTACATTTTATGTAGTGACTGGGATTACATTTTATGTAGTTATGTAATCATTACACTAATTCAATTCGTTACAGTTTAGTAAGACGGTAAAAATTCAAAATATTTATTTGCTTTTATTTTATTTTGTACAAAAATAATAATAATAATTACTATTGTACAGTTCTTAAACTTTATTATTAAATCATTTACAATTTAATTACTAAATGTTATAATATTTATAAAATCATAAATTTTATAACTTTTTGATTTTATAATTTTAAGTTATTATAGTTGTATAATAATTTAAAATTATATAGTCAAAAAGTTATAAAATTGTTTAATAATTAAGTTATAGTTATATAATAATTTACTGTATACTAATAATAATGTTCTATTCTTTATAAATGTTCCATTTACATTTAATTCAGAATTAAAATTGAATTATGTAAACCAAATAGTTCAGTTGTTTGATAAAAAAATTATAAAAATATAAATTTGGCCAATACATGAGTAAACAACGTAAATTCTTCACGGAAATTAGTTATCAACATTAAAAAAATAGGTACATCTTACAGTATATAGTTTAGTTAATAACAATTAAAAGGAAAAATAACAATGTAGAGTATTAAATTTAGGTTCATGTACAAAATATCGAAATATGTGTAAACAATATTTATTCTACACAAAAACCAGTCTTTAAAAGTGAAATATTAGATTCAGGTAGAAAGAATTTTACAATGTATTACAATAGGCTCATGTACAAAATAGTGTAACCCAATGTATATTCTACACAAAACCAGTCTTTAAAACATATAAAAAAGGTAAATCTTACATTAAATGGGTGTTATTAACAAAACGAATAGAAACTTTGTAAATTTACAATGTGTAACAATAGGCATATGTACAAAATTTGTATACCAATGTACATTTGACAACAAAAATCAGTTCTTAAAACATAAAATATGCCAATCTTACAGTATACAATTAAGTTATTTACAAAGTTAAATATTAGATTTAGGTAGAAAAAGATTTGACAATGTATTACAATAGGCTTATGTACAAAATAGTGTAAACCAATGTATATTCTACAACAAAATCAGCCTTTAAAACATATAAAATAAGCAAATCTTAGAGTAAATAGTTGTTATTAACAAAGTGAATTGTAGCTTTGGATGGAGAGACATTTACAATGTATTACAATATGCTTATGTGCAAAATAAGTGTAAACCCGTGTACTTTCTACAGCAAAATCAGTATTTAAAATAAAAAATATTTACAATTTATTACACTTAGAGATATGTGCAATGAAATTGAAAGCCCTACATACACTTTCTACTTTAATTTAACTCCTGATTTTTACTGCGTTTCTTCTCATTCTGTTTTTTAATTGCGTCTATTATATATTGTGGATCGCGTATCTCCATGGATCGGGTATGCCTGGGATCAATCAGTTCTGGGAGAACACAGTTTAGGTAGAAAGTAGTTAGTTTGTCTTCCATTTCCTCTCTCCAGAAGGTGTCGTCTCTTTTAATCTGTTCGATCTTCATGCCGAGAGGCGTCCATAAAACGAAATAACAATTTTCCCGTTTAGTAATATGTAATTGTCCTTGAATTTGGTAGAAAAAATTATGGTGTTTGTTGATAGCGCCGACTGTGGTTTCTCTGGTCACATCCCAGAATGTAAACTTCCGTTTCAGAATGGCTTCATCGGGAGTACATGTCTTGCACGATTCTGGGCACTTGACCTCAACCACACAATCAGCACCTATCAATCCATCAGGTGTTGCGCCTAGGTATGGAAGCGTGTCATCAATAAACAATCCACACTGATCTACCTTTACACCGAGTGTCTCTTCTAACTGGCTGATCGCGTTGATTTCATTATGCTTTCCATACCTCATGGCTGCAGTCTCCACATCGGTGTATAATAGCTGTTTCACAAGATTTTTACAACTGGTACTTTTTCTCCTTTACACACGGTACCAAAATTTGAGGCAGTCAGTATTTTCCTTCTTTCCTCCTTCCACATACCGCTTTGTGACTGAAGTACCGTACCTCTCTAAATCACGTTTTTCAATTTCATTTCTTTCCAAATTTTTCAAAAACACCCCCCTTTTTGATTCAAACTCTTCTTTCGGCATATCTGGCTTTTGTGCGTTTGGGCCATAACTTTTTTTACTTTCTGCCTTCTCTTTCATTGTCATCCTATCTCGGTATTTCTTTTTCCTTTGCTCCTTTCTCTTTGAAGCATTTTTGGCTATAATTTTGACTTTGTTTACCTGGTGTCTTTTTAAGATTTTACCTGGACTTTTTTTATAGATGCTCTTGTGGAGAGTGTACAGGGCATGTTTGGTGTTGTGGGCTACAACAGCAGCAGAGCATCTAGCCTGGTACGACCTTTTCTTGGAAAAATTAACTCTTTTTCCTCCAATAAATTTTGCTACTATTGAATTGAAATGTTCAGCGGGGTTGTTCGTTTCGCAAAGTAAACTTTTGGCGTTGTCTGCCAAAACACTTACGTGTCGCATTATCTGTTGGTACATTCCATGTATCCTCATCTCAGGAACAACATTTTCTCCATCAGGTTCTTTTTCGGTTTTCTTACAAAAATACTTCAAGTTTTCGCATCTTAGATGCTCCCCGAACACATGACTTGGTGAGTTTATGATGTCCTTTTGCAAAAACTGTATTTTTTGTCCGAATTTCAAAGACGTTTGAGCATATCTATATTTTGCTGCCTTGCTTATGGATTTTCTCAATCGCATGACGTTTTTAGAGAGCAGTTTTCTTAAGTGAATTGGACCTGTTTTTTTGTCGTTAACCATATCTTTCAATTTAGCACAATAGTTTCTTAGTAAGTGGTTCGAACACTCAATTTTGTCTACAGTATAGTTAGTGTATGGGCGATATTCTATAATTTTAGAATATACGTTTGAATCTCCATCAGCTAGTATCGTTCCGTAAATAGCTCCGTACATCTTCATACTTTGCTGAAATCCTTCCAGAATGATATCTGCTTCCATGCTGGCCGAGCTACCGGACCAGTTCTTGTAGCACTTGTGAGAGGGTGCCGCGGCGTTTTTAGCTGCGGATCGTGCACAAATTGTACAGTACTTGTTCCTCACTCCAAGAAACAAGACCTTTTTTGTGCGAGAGCCAACGATAGCTGCCTAAAACCATCCGGGAATGTTACACTATAACAGGGCAAATTTCAATGATATCTTTATAGAAATATTACTAATAGGCCAAGACACATAATTGCAAATTCGTAATGCTGAGTCAGACTCAGCCATTCTGAAGGTTAGAAGTTATGTATACATTTTATATGAATATCTTGTTCCAAATTGATAAGATTTACCGAGAAAAGTTGTTTGATTTGAATCCATAATACTTAGAAAGCACGCAAAGAACTATTGTTTTATGGTATAAAACGAAAACTTTGAAATCTTAACAAAACAAACTTTTATCCAAACATATTCAACGTATTTTTTATTTTGTCATGAAAATGTGTCCCAAAATTATTATACAGTTTAAAACTCCCAATAAATTTCAAAATGTCAAGTATTTTGAGTAACAAGAAACAGAAGTTTTTTAAAGTACTTACCACTCCTGAGAGCGAGTTATAGTTTGTGCGGTAGGATCGTTTAGCCCAGCTGCCGTCTGCCACCACTGTCAGGATAGGGATGCCGTCCCGTGTAACATTGCCTTCTTCCTCGGCGTACTGTATCTCTAGCTTGGCTGCAGCTTCCATCTCTTGTAGAGCAGTAGACTCCCATGCGTTAGCTACTTGATCATGGTATTTTTGATACGTATTGGGAGCCATCGCGGGAATTTCCATGGTTGAAAACAGTTCTGTCAGTTGAGAATAACCTATGCCAACTGCCATTGCGCCAATCACACTAGCTGTATTCACATCCATACCATTATCATCTTCATCGGTTTCTAATTTGCACTCTAAGTTGCACATATTACATTTCAAAATAAAGTTTGATCTCAATCCAAGTTTTTGTTCTTTTAGGATTATCATATTACCAAAAGTGCAGCCCATAGCAGGGTTGTGGTTGTTTATTTCTTTGATTTTATTAAATAGATAATTAAAATTAACAATTCTTCTTCCTTCTCCTGTACACTCAGTCTTCCTAGAGTTCCCTTGATTAATTGTAAATGCCAAAGGTGTTGTCCCACCACAATTGTCTTTTCCGTCAATAGACAAGTTTAGGTCTAATTTTCTTCTTACACGTCTGTCAGTGTTGCTCATATGGTCCTTGACGTGTGGTATTGGTGTGCTGCTAGTAGTCCTGTAAAAAAATGCAACATGTTACGTTTGACTAAATAAATTAAGTAACATTAACAAATAAAAATTATATATTTTTATGTTAACGACTACCACTTAGTTCCCTGGCTACACATAAAGAATAAAAACATTTACTTACGGTTCAAAAATATCGAAGAATAAAGGTTCGCCGTTGATAACGTTCACTGAGGACGATGGAGCTCTGTTCAAATGACACGTCTCAGACTCACTGCATCTAAAACAATACCGAAGTGTATTTATTACTATGACATTATAAATTGCATGTAGGTACGTAGTTTTTTTCTGTATTTATACTACTGGATAGCAAATTCGAAGTTGTTAGAAAGAGAACACTTACGGTTCAGATATTTCAGGAACGTTGCCATTGTTGTGGTCTTCACTTTCAAATCCAGAAAAAGAAGACGTATTCTCATTTTGGTTTGGAATACGTCTACCACGGGATCTGTAAGGTAAAATTAATTAGCTTATTGCACAATGAGAATACTTGCATTTAATACTAAAAAATCCGTTTGTAAAACTAATTTCCTAGTCATAGAAATTAAATGAACCAATTGTCAGAACCCCGTCGGAAAGGGGTTGGGGGTCCAGTCTCATCATCCTCTTATGTAGAAACTCCCGAAAAGTTGAGTGGAGCACATAGCGTAAACTTTCACCTAATACTCTAAATTCACATAAAAATTATCTAATAGAGTTTGTATGCAAAGGCGTTGTTTCCATATACATAAAAAAATATCACAAGCTTTGGAGCTAGGTTAAATGGGTAAAAAATCAAATCAAGAATGACATGTTTTCCAAAACGCTTAGTTTACCAGATGAACAACCTGTGTACATTAGACATTTCCCAATATTCTCAAGGATGGACCCCTTCCCACAAGATCTGGGAGTCCATATCTTTGGCTTGGAAGTTGGCTTCCAAACTCTTCAAACTAATAAATTAGTAAAGAGTAAAATTAAAACAAGTAGGTAGCTTAAAATTTGGCATATCCTATAGTTTATTTATCCTACTTACCTTTCTAATCTCCATTTCAAAACACCCACGTTGATTATTCTTTTTTTTCGCTTAGCTGCTAAAAAGAGGCGTTTCTTGAAACTACTCCGGCGGGCCATAATCACGCAAAAACAACATCAACAACAGTCAAAATCACAACACACTCAATTTTCTGACAATCAGATTTTACAATATAATAAGTAATTAAACGTAATACATAGAACAAAAGGTACTGTTTATTTATTGTCTGAACATAATAGCTACAGGCGGTTGGCAGTTATAACGTGTCGTACGGTAACTCACGTAAGAAATAGAAACAATGTTCTCAGCGACGGCGCGAAGGGGTCGTGGACTAGGCAGTAACGAGGTCGGTGGTGAGTCGTCAGTCTCTACAGTTCGTCAGGTGTAGCATGGCCGGTGGCCTTGAGATTTCCTGCTGGCCGCTTATGGCTCTACAGCCCATCTCACCGGCTATGCTAAACCTGACGAACTGTACTCTCTATCCAGCTGACAAACCAAAACACCACGCGCCTGCGCCTCGTACCTCTCTCTCTCCTCTCGCACACATAATCAATACACGAAGACAGTGTGTGAACACTAGTAGCGCAAGTGTAGTAGGTACTAAGACAAAAACTAGGACACAGTGAAAGAGTGTAGGTAGGCCTTTGATGTGCACCATACCGACTCCTACCGGAGAGGTAGGAAGTAATCCAAGGTTTTAGAATGAATGAACGATTTTATTGTTTCTTTTTTTTTGGAAATACAACAATACAGTATATAATACATTTGTAAAACATATATTATGTACTCAACAATTTCACAACATCTACAACGTAACTTAACTATTTTCTAATATTACTGTAACAAAATTGACTAAATTAATTAAGAGACAATAACAAAATTATCCCGAGGTAATTCTACCTGTTTGCGACTTGCACTTTTTTTTGCGGGTTTGCGGGTCTGTTGTTTGAATCCAAGTACAGTGCACAAGTGAAGGTGTAAGGAAGTCCAAACTTCGACTTATAAAAAAACAATACCAGAAATGTTAAAAACTATAGAGATGCACTTGACGAGAACCGGTTATAGGGCCCACATCCGCTCCGGCTGTGTCGAGCTCGATGTAGGCAGAAATGCTAGTAGCGAAATATCAACTTTGGTCTACTCACTCAAAAAGTGGCAAAACATGGTTTCGTAGTCCCCTGATTCCGACGCCGTTTATGGACCGAAACGTACAAATGGGGTTTATATGATAGGGTAAGAGTAGTTCTATGTTCCTTGTACACGAACAAATCAAAAACTGCTTGTGAAAAAATATAATACACTTTGAAAATAGCCTACTTTTGGGTAACTTTAACATTTTTTGCTAATTTTGGCGAAACGTTTTCGAAAAAAAACAGGTTATACAAACCTAGAGACAACCTTTGAGAACATGGAAAACAACTTTTCTAATCTCTACACCAAAAAATAGCGTCCAAAACGGGGGACTACGAGAGCATGTTTTGAGCAACTTTTTCAGGGGTGATGAATCCTCTTAACATTGGTGTTATAAGCGAAAGCCTGTTGCTGAACATTCAACTGAGTCGATGTAGCTTAAATGGTGTAAAAACACCTTCAAAATTACATAAGACCAACGTTGCTATGTCAATAAATAACAATTTGTCAGGAGTTTCAAATTCGTCCGTTTAGTTTGTGTGTACTAATTTTTGTACTTACTTTTGTAAACCCGTAGCGAGTTTATATGTGTAGATGTTCAGATCAATTAATAAAGCCACAAGCATTTAGATAGTGAGGTGCGATGTAGGCAGAACAAAACATACGTAATGGTTTCTGTGATAACGGACACGAAGTGCTCATTGCTGATAACACGCACAGGTTAACATTTATACGCTCATGTTCTGGTTGAAAATAAAACGTAATCTAACTAAAATGCGTGAAACTTCCTTTGAATTGAGTTATTTAAGATATCGTTGAACATCTTAAAACATAATTTAGGCATTTGGCGATAGGATGGTATCGGGGAAGATTGACTCATTGTAAGATTATTTATGGCATCTCATCTTCTAATAATGTAGTACTCACTTTTCACAGAGAACAAGTTATTATATTTCAAGTATTATCAATACTCGGAAGTGTTTAAAGATTTTATCAGCTTACATCTCGTTGAGACTTGAGGTCGAAGAATTTTTACATGACTTATAACCTACTTAGAAAAGGATAAAGGGGTAAAGTTTGTCTTGTTTAAGTAGGCAAAGTTAGGACTTCAAAGTCTTCTCTACCACTCGAACTCGACCTTTACCTAGCGTTACCGTATAATACCATTACAAATTAAAGTGGTGACTGTGGAGGTCTAGCCGCGCAAGTGGAGTGATAAGCTCCAGAGTCTCGCACGATACCAACCCGCCACGCGTTTGCTTAACCTGATTAATGTATACCTTAATTATTTATTTCAATAAAAAATCATTTGCAGATTCTTTATAGTGGATATTTAAATCAATAATGTTTATGATTTAAGCCTTTAACAGTTCAACATTTACTTTAGCCGTTGCATTTTTTTAAAAGTATTTTTTCGAAGGTACCAAAGAGTATACTGTACTCTTAAAGCCTCAACCATTCTTTCATCGTTTTCATTACAAATCACCAAATTCAATACGTTTCTCTAACAAAGATTACGAAACGTAGATTTTTGGAAAAACATCTTTTCTAATAAATGCGTCGAACACGGCCCAGCTGTAAATAACACCTGTGAACTGAATTCTCGTAAATCTGTACCAAACACAGTTCATCACGCGCGGTTCTAATCCTAGGTTTGTTTACTAAACAATTCTGCTTCATGACAGTTTCATTTCTGTTCAGCGATTACGAGGACAAATCAACGTTTCCATTTGTAAATTTGCAAAGTTGACTGTATGACAAAATGTAAAGGTAAATAATATATATTAAGCGTACTTTTTACTTGATGACACTGCAAGACTTGTTATTTTCTATTTTAATTATTCCTGTTAACTTTTTATATTTTTCGAATGACTTTGAGTTTGAATCGACCAAACGAGTTGAATCAAAGTAACTTTGCTCTGTTAATTGAGTTGAACGCTGAGTTAACAACCAAAAGCTAACAGACATATTTTCCTGTTCAGCCACACTGAGTTGTTCGTTTACTCATACGGTAATTTAATTGACTTGTATAGGCTGAGTTTACACTAAATGTTTTCTTTATTTATGAAACCATAGCTATGAGTGCTAAAACAAATTATTGTCACAACAAGAAATTAGTCCATTTACTACCGCCATAAATACGCCTGTATTTTTCGGAACAAATCTAAAAAGGCGAAATAAACACACATGTAATTGCAGTAAAATTATAGTACCTTAAGTGTAAAAAAGTAATAAGGGTTTAATTGTCTCTAAACAAAAAACTCAAAACGCTCAAGTACACTTAGTTATAAACATGCTGCTTTAATTTAGCTATACAGACAGTACAAACGACTTGAAACCAAGACAATCAGAGGTGTATTAGGCCTACCTTTGACATTAAACGTATAACATTTAGTTCGATACTTAACAGGAAAGTTATTACAAAATATATTTATACATTGAATACACAATAATTTAAAACTCAATAAACTTATACGTATACACCAATAATTTATATTTAATGTCTTTTTAATCCATTTTTTTTATTTAAGTTTAACTTTTTATTTATCAGTGTAAGTTTTTTTACGAAAGTTTATCCGAAAAAAATACTAAATTTGAAAGAGGGAATCATTATAAATGGTAAGCGGTATGACGGTATTTAGTTTTGATTAATTTTACATAATAATCAATGAAATATATTAACTATGCATAAAATAGCAACGTAATTCACTTGATCAGGTGTCTAGAGCTGGATATACCAGCTGGATCATCAAGTCATATATATGCGCATATGTAATCAAGATTGTATCACACATGACATGACTACTATGTCACTGCAATGAACACAGCGTAATGGATTATGATATGAGGTTAATCAATCTATTATAAAGTTATACAATATTATTCCATAAGTTGTGTACGTATATAATATATGAAACGTGTGAAAAAGACCGTTAATATTTCTGCCTTTAGTGGTTTTAAACTTTGTAGTTTTGACGGTTTTCAACTAAAGTTGTTCTATACTTTATCTGGTTATACTTAAACTAGGAGTGAAAAGGCTACCATGAAATCGTTGCTGTATTCAAATATTGATGTTCGGTAGCTAGTTGTACCAAAGGAGCTTATAATGGAGCTTATACGGAGTGTACAAGGGAGCTAGCATTTTATAAGTAGAAAAAATACATATTTTTTAAAAGAAAGCACAATTGTTATATGCCAATAATGTTTAAATACAAAGATTTTGTGACATACGTCTATTTCCTATAAAGCCTGAGCATGTCTCTAAAAACAAAACTGGCCAGCGGACAAACGTAACCTTGGCTTCAACGGACCCGTGGCGGGTTGGAATCGTGCGCGACTCCTGAGCTCCTCACTCCGGTGGCGCGGGTTTGATTCCTGCAGTCACCACTTACATTTGTAATGTAACTATACGGTAACGCTAGGTAAAGGTCGAGGCTGAGTGGTAAAAAGGACATTTTAGTCCTAACTTCGTCTATTTAACAAAGCAAACTATACTTTTACCTTTTTTTAACGCTTTTTGACCATGATAACTAAATAGCATAGTTCGGGATCTGAAATCTATACCCGTCGTCAGGACCAAAGTAGGCCTAACCTAATTTGGAAATAAGCTAGCCTAAAAGTAATCAGCGAGAGCTGATCAGTCTGCCACAACCAAATAACATTTTTTAACTTGCAAAGTTGTATAAGAAGCTTAGAAAACAACCTGAAGAAGTTGATCTGAAAACGGGGTAAGACTCCAAATCCCGAAACGTGTACGTTTTTGTAACTTAAACAATAACAACGTTTTTAATAATGCTTAAACCCCAGAGATCGTACCATCATAAACAATTAACCTAAAAACAATAAACAAAGAGCAGCAAAAGAAGTTACAAAATCGGAGTTTTGCATTCGTTAAACAATCGTCACGGAATAGAGACTTCTGACGTTAACAAATGTAGGATTAAGTCCGTGCGTGTTTTGAACCGTGTTTGATTCAGATTTATGAGAGTTGTGCTCACAGGTGTTGTTTATAGGCCGGCCGTGCTCAGAATTTAATCCTGGCATAATAACTAGTACATGCTTTAAGGTGAAAATACGTCCACCTTTCTTCAAATGACCGTTTTTCCTAATTTCACCTGTAATTAGGCCTATGCGATCTTGAGAAAAAAATGTGGAAGAAGTGTTTAATTATAAGTTAAAGTATGGTCATTAAAGGTACACTGGTTGCTCATTAAGACATACATGTTAATAACTCCTTCTTGAAAATGATATTGGTATGTGAAAGTTATACAAGTTACTGAACACGTAATTATAACACTTCAATTCTACACTTGATTATCAAAAGGTTAACGTTACAGGTTTACGGAAAGAGTTTGTAGATAGGTTGGATATCACATGAGTTTATACCTATCTTTTCTATATCTACAACAAACTATGTAATCACTATCGTATGGTTCATTTAAGCGTGAGTTATACTTATTAAATAAAAATATATTCAACCAACATTTATCTTTTACAAAATGTACTAAAGGAGAATAAAATATGAGAACAAAAATAGCCTACCTAAAGCTATGGTTTCCTAGAAAAAGCTTCACTGCTATATTACGGCCGTAATGTAGCGGTGAACGTAACCGTGACAGTGGACAAAACACAATATTTAAACAGATGTAGACAAAAACAACTTTTGACATGTTGTTTATTTTAGTTGACAAATTTTATTTACTTATATAGTAATGGATAAGCTAGACTTTTGTCTACCAAGCAATATCTGTCACCTGGCGAGTAACCCCTTAACTAGTTTTCACCGCTACTTTACGTCCATCGTTTTCTAGGAAACCACTCTCATCTGATAACATTGAAAACAAAACTCACCGTCATATTACGGCCGTTATGTACCGGTCACCACTTTCTAGGAAACCATAGATTAGTACTAAAAGACAGTAATAACAATTAACAAAACAATTGCTAACATGCGATTACCCGATAACATGCAACAAATACCAAACTGAGAAAACGTCTCAAACCAAACACAACAGGAAAACAGTTATTAATGAAATTTAAAAGCGGTTAGTATAATACATATGAAGTGACGAAAATGTTATTATAACTTTTATAAAGTTTAATTGACGACATATTTCAACAAATAATCGTCATGTACATTACGAAATAATAGTTATTCATCTTAAATTTGTTTAATAACGGCCAGACTATAGTAATTTTAAAATTTGTTCATCTTACCACTATTTGTTTTTGCTGTGGAATAGCAGTTATTATATTGTTACAACCCCCTTACTTCCAAGGTATCTAATAAACCGGTCATTTGACCGCTCTCGACCAATCAGAAACCGGATCTACAGCGTCAGACAATCTAGTAATACCAATTCATAGGCTGTTTGTACCGTGGAGTACCACTGGCGGAAATGAATCTAGTATGCTCTGGCTACATCATGACAAAGAGGGTGGGTTTCCTGTGAGGGTGGTGACTATTTCACTTCCAGCAGGGGGTAATTGAGTATATTATGCAAACAGAGAGTACTACACTAGCAAATATCTTGTTTAACTACTGACTGACGATTCATTGTAACTAAATCAGTATTTGAGATACCGACCACTCTCATGAGGGTATTTTAAGGCAAATATGTGGTGAAGGTTGAATGCGATGAGTGGTAGTAATGAGTTATGAGGTGTTGTCTTGTTACAAACTAAGGCCGACTCTTCCTTAGAATGGGACATTAATAACTAATAGCCCAGTGACCAATGAAAATACAAAGACCAACGGTTTAACGTGACTTCCGAACCACACAGGCGATGGTCTGGTATGTCTAAACGATGGTGGGAGCTGATGCGGGTATCATCAGTTGATCACAGAGACTATCTGAGCCGCTTTAGACCTATTTCACCCTCAAAACCTGACCTCCATTAAGCTGGATTACAGGACCACGCCACGAGTCCCAGTCAAAGTTAACACGGAATTAATCATTTAAATAATAAAAACTGAGCTTGGATTCTAAGCACTTTTGATTAGACTATTAAATTTGCGAGTCCTGAAATCTTGACTAGGTTTCTATTGATAAATTCAAATAAAATCGAACCAAATAAAGAATACATTTAAAAATCAAACAAACCAATATTGAAATACTTTATTTATGAGGCCTTTGGATCAGCAATTCTGTCATCTTCAGATAACACAAAAATTTGAAAACAGTTGAACCTGTGTTTTAACGACTCCCATACTCGTAATGATGCTTATCGTAATAAGCATAAATGGATTTGCGTGATACTTGAAAGTTTTTTTACATGCAAAAGATGGAGGTAAATACAAATAGTTTTGTCAGTAACACTTACACATTCACGCAGACATTCTAAATCTGTTTATATCTCCTGGGGGCAAAACATAAATATTATGATACTCTTCCGTAAAAATACATTCTTGAATTTTGTAGGTTAATTCCTCCAATTTGAAATTTTAAAATTTAATCGACAAGATAAACTTGTGTTATGAACAGGTGTTATGGTATTTTTTAACTCCTAGAGCAAAGAAATTGTACATTTATTTACATATATACCGACTATAGCTGTTCATTTTTGCCGCTTCATGTTGTTAACAAAGTTTTGAACGACCACTTGAAACTACCCTCTCTGATGAAGTAGAATAACAACTCATCATTTGAAGTAGTGATGCAAATCAGAGTTGAAATCTGAAAGCAATACTCAGCCAATTGATGTCCCACTGTGTCTGGCAATCAACTTGAAATCAACATCCTTTCCACTCTACCTACATATTCTGTGATTAACCAAGCCACTGTCAGTCATTACACACTGGATGCTAGTTAGTTACGTCATTCATTTAACTAACCTCTTTCATCGTCTGTGGTGAGGTCTTAAATGGCTGAGGGATGTAAAGTACGGGAGTTGTAGAGTACGGGGAATATAGTCGTACTTTATAGGGTGGTATTCTCGAACCATCCTCAAAGTTTGAGCAGACCTCACACACTCCTTCGAACCTAAATCACATATTTTGTACACTTCTCCAACATGGAGGTCTTCTCACATATAATCTCCTAGAAGGAGACCTCAAACCCTCCCTCTATCCTAAAGCACATTTCTTGAACACTTCTCCGTTGCTGGTGGTCTTCTGGCTTAGAATCTCCTCGAAGTAGGCCTCACACACTCCCTCTAACCTAAGTCACATTTTTGAACCTTCCTCTAACGTTGGAGGTCTCCTCGCAGAGAATCTTCTCGAAGGAGACCTCACACTTTTCCCCAAATCTAAATAAAAAATTCTCAAAAATTTCCCCAACTTGTAAGATCTTCTCGCTTTTACTTTCCTTGTAGGATACCGAAAACCTATCTCAAAGTCTCTCTTATGGTTGTATCTATAATTTGTTATGTGTTAAGTGCGAGCTGTATTAGATATTAAGAACCTTTAACTCATACTATGTAATAACAGTTTAAGTTTTGAACTTTCCTTTAACGTTGGAGGTCTTCTCGCATAGAATCTCCTAGAAAGAGACCTCAAACCCTCCCTCTATCCTAAAGCACATTTCTTGAACACTTCTCCGTCGCTGGTGGTCTTCTGGCTTAGAATCTCTTTGAAGGAGGCCTCACACACTCCCTCTAACCTAAGTCACATTTTTTTGTACACTTCTCCAACATGGAGGTCTTCTCGCATAGAATCTCCTAGAAGGAGACCTCAAACCCTCCCTCTATCCTGAAGCACATTTCTTGAACACTTCTCCGTCGCTGGTGGTCTTCTGGCTGAGAATCTCTTTGAAGGAGGCCTCACACACTCCTCTAACCTAAGTCACATTTTTTGTACACTTCTCCAACATGGAGGTCTTCTCATAGAATCTCCTAGAGGGAGACCTCAAACCCTCCCTCTATCCTGAAGCACATTTCTTGAACACTTCTCCGTCGCTGGTGGTCTTCTGGCTTAGAATCTCTTTAAAGGAGGCCTCACACACTCCCTCTAACCTAAGTCACATTTTTTGTACACTTCTCCAACATGGAGGTCTTCTCGCATAGAATCTTCTAGAAGAAGACCTCAAACCCTCCCTCTATCCTAAAGCACATTTATTGATCACTTCTCCGTCGCTGGTGGTCTTCTGGCTTAGAATCTCTTTGAAGGAGGCCTCACACTCCCTCTAACCTAAGTCACATTTTTTGTACACTTCTCCAACATGGAGGTCTTCTCGCATAGAATCTCCTAGAAGGAGACCTCAAACCCTCCCTCTATCCTTAAGCAAATTTCTTGAACACTTCTCCGTCGCTGGTGGTCTTCTGGCTTAGAATCTCTTTCAAGGCGGCCTCACACACTCCCTCTAACCTAAGTCACATTTTTTGAACCCTCCTCTAACGTTGGAGGTCTCCTCGCAGAGAATCTTCTCGAAGGAGACCTCACACTTTTCCTCAAAGCTAAATTAGAAATGTTTAAAATTCCTCAACTTCTAAGACCTCCTCGCATTTGTAGGATATCCACCTTTCATCGGAGGATACCGAAACTCTATCTCAAAACCTCTCTCATGGTTATATCTATGGTTTGTTAAGTGTTAAGTTTAGAGCGAGCTGTATTAAATATTACGAACTTTAAACTCAAATTGTGTAATTATAGTTGAATCTTAACAAGCAGTACCGCTTTATATCGAGCTCATATTGTGCTAACAAAACTGTTGAACTACTCTCCAAAGATTAAGGAGTGAAAGCCACTCAGAAAGCGTAAAATTTCACTAGTTTGGGCGTTGAAACTCAGCCACTCTATTAAAGAGTGACTTGATTGATTTCCACTCTTTTGGAGTGGATTTTCACTCTTTTTTATGTAGAGTGTAGTAATATCATCTAGAATACTCTTTGTAGTAAGTCTAGTAACTGAAGTTGTGGGAGTAAATTCAAGTTTACAACGGTCTCAACCAGATCGTAAACGAGTTATGTTCAGTTGTATGGCTTGCATTCAAATTGAGTTTTCAATGGTTGTGTGTCCTTAACTATGATTGCGAAAAACGCGTTTGTAAAATACTGCAGTCTTTAGTAAAAAATCTTGATAGCCTAAATGTTGGAAAGATACGTTGTTGATACATTTTCAAATTTTTTAGATGTAGCTTTAGGTATTTTACCTGGTTAGGTCACATAGTTATTGTATTTCCAATGTGATTACTTACCGTTTTCGAGACAGTAGGTATTTGTAAAAAAGAGATAAACGTTTCTAAACCCTTCAAGTGGTGAACATTTACGAGTCTGTAAACAAGGCTATAAAACCTCCAACATACGGCTCCTTCCACAACTCATCTTCTTGAGGTTTACGCCCTTACATGTAACTACACAAGGGAGAATCGTAGAAAACCTCGACAACATCATAGCTAAAAACGAAATTAAAATAAATTTTTCATGAGATAGAGTATTGCGATTAAATAAATGATATACTACGTGCAGTGTTTAAAGTTTAGTTGTTTTCGTTTATTACAGAAAAAACAAACATCAGGAAGTATGAAAATATTAAAAATAAGATTGTCATATCAAAAAAGGTAGAGTTTGTCTTGTTTAACGAGACGAAGTTGGGACTATACAGTCCTCTTTACCCATCAATTTCGACCTTTACCTAGCATCAGTGTATAGTCACATTACAAATACAAAGGGGTACTGGGAGGATCGAACCCGCGCCACCCAAGTGATGATCTCCAGAGTAGCACGCGATACCGATCCGCCAAGAATCCGCTTAAGATTAACGTCTGCATATTTATTAAGTTAAAAGTCAGGAAATTAAAGTACAGTAGTCATTCACATATTTTCAAAATTGATTAAAGCTTTGTATTTACGATGGCAATGGAATTCTACACTTTGGGAGTTTCTATCATTATTGATAGACTCAATGATATCAATAGCTATTTATTTTATAGTTGAACTGTCACTTTTCGAAAGCATTTAAGTGTTATAATTTAAGTAGCTGATCAAATTGAAGTGTGTTGTGAGTATTTAGAAATATACAAATACCTTCACCGCTTCAAATAAGGAATAGAAATAAACACTACTACAGTCTTAAGGTGGTCGAATGTTTAATCCTTATCTATTCACTCGTCGCTCAACAAATTATTCTTTTACCAGTAATTTTGACCTGCTCTGGTCCACAAGACTGAATAACAACTCATCATTTGATGTAGTGATGCAAATCAGAGTTGAAATCTGAAAGCAATACTCAGCCAATTGACCTCCCACTGTGACTGGCAATCAACTTGAAATCAACATCCTTTCCACTCTACCTACATATTCTGTGATTAACCGAGCCACTGTCATTCATTACACACTGAGTTAGTTACGTCATTCATTTAACTAACCTCTTTCATCGTCCCGCTGTACACCACAGGGTGTAGTAGTTTTAAATAAGGAAAGAATCGGTTTTCATGGCGATTTTTCATCTTGTAAATACAGGGAGAGTGATAACTACTTGGAGCAAAAAACTAAAATGGAGCATTAAATAAAAGGTATTGGATGAAATGATGCTCGGTTTGAAATATCATCTTGTTGCCTAAACCATAACTACTCAGTGGTGGTACATCTGGTGGTCCTAGCTGTCTTGTAGAATTTCGCCCACCTGGAAGATCTATGCCATATTTGCATTCCTCTGTTCTTCTGATTAGGCCAAGACACGCACTTCTTGTTCTTAAATTCTGTGGACATAACTTTGAAGCCATTTAGTTTAAAGTGGATTTAAAAGCGTCTAGAAGATATCGCAATCTTTTTCGAATTTGTGCCATTTCTATCGGCTATCTTTCTAGCATTTGTTGCCTCTTTATCCTTGGTTCTTCTCCAGGTGATTCAGGGGCTGCAATCTTTGTTGAAAGTACTACGACAGCGTTTGTCTTCCTATGGCAGTGCAATCTTTTCAAGACAGTCGTATGAACCTGTAACTTTATTTTCATAAAATTTTAAGATACACAGATTTATTCTCAAAATTTAAAAACATATTAAGTTCTGCTCATTTCTGTCACACTGATACAAGCTCCAGCAATTGTGGGAAGTAGTTTCCTGTTTACAACAACCTAAACCGAATCGTAAACATGTTATGTGCAGTGTTATGCAGCTTGTACTCGTAAATCATTAACTGCAGTCTCAACCGGTTTCCTGCAATTCCTGTAGTTTTCAACCAGTTTCAACGCGTTTTTAACGAACTTTTTTTGTGAATAGATCTGTTAATTAATATTTCTGCACTTTGATATTCAGAGCACTGGGCATAAATTAAAATGTCCTTTACATAAACTAATAACATCATTCATTGCAGTTTTTCTCAGGGTTGTCTGTAACTTTGCTTGTACAGTTTTAGATTTAGACGTGTAAAGTCAGTTATAACTGAGATCGTTGTGATAGAGCCTTGATTACATATGTGCATACATATAACATGATGAGTCATTTACCGTTATCCCTAGACATCTGGTGAATTGAACTAGAGAGTACTCTGTGTAGTTCGGTTGTTTCATTAGTGAATTGGTTAAACCTGTGAGGCAATTTTGTTAGTTTTTAACAGTAGTGTGTTCGTTGTTTTAGCTTTACTTTAAATTATAGATCAATTTGCTAGGTAGAATAACTAGAGTATTAATGTTTAATATCTGCTAGTTCTGTTCTAAATCAATTATTTGGTTCATTTGCTTGACTCTCTGTGTTTAAAAACGTTGATCTTGTGTAGAGATGTTTGTTATGTTTGTTTTTGATTCTGAGCAAACTAACTTCGTTTTAGCTGTAGAAACTAACATATGGACTTCAATAACACCAATGATATTTTTCAAACGGATTATTCATCATAGGAAAATGTTTTTGTAAAGACTTGGGCTTAAACTATTTTTTTACCTTATTATATGGTTGCGATCTTATAACTCGTTTGATATTAGTTTGTTCACTTATCGTACAAGATTACAAAAATAAGAATACACGAATACAAATATCTTTATTCAACATAGCAACAAATATCTTTAAGCATAGAAGGGTGACATATACATTGGTTTATAATGAAAATTGCATTAATGTACTTATTTATTCAACGCACAGATTAGTTTGACGTAAATAACTTGAACTTAAAACTATTGGGAGATATACAACATAATGGAGTGATTCTAACGCATGTAAAACATTCAGTGTTTCAATCGAATTTCCTTTTGAAAAATGAAATAATCATGCCGTCAGCATGGTAAGACCCAGACCAGGGATCGTAGGTTGAGCACCGATTCTGACCCCCAAAACACGCTTTGAGCATTTGTACAAGAGTTAATACATATCATACATATGTATATTAACTCTTGTAAAAATGCTCTAAAAAATGTGTGCTCTCAACAGGTCGCATTTTTGTCCAATTTCATGAAATTTGGTCCAAGCTGAGACCAAACTCTCGTAACGCCCGTGGCAATAGAACGGCCGAATGTCAAAGCGAGGCTGTGGACGAAGCAAATAAGAGTAACAAATTGCAAAGAAAATTCCATTTACTCATGCAAGCGGCGATTTAACACAAGGCAAATAAAGAAATACGATCATTATATTTTAAGTCTTGTGGAACATTTAGTAGATAAACAGCAAGACTAATATTTGAACCCCTTTCATCCTATTGTGATTAATGGTTGTGGGAGATTTTACTCGACGAGATCAAATGATAAATCAAGAAGATAAAGTTTGATTACTGCAGCAAACCCAAATTTGTTTTGTTTAATCTGGCTGTGGGACTGAACTTTAGTTTTAATACATATTTATGTGTTTCATTTCTCATTTGAGCCTGCCAGTATATCAGCGCTTGCTTTATGAGTGGCACTTTAAACTTTGAATCAAACTTGATTTTACGATTTGCTGCAAATAGAGGGTTTCAATTGAAATACCAACGTCCATAATAAAAATATGTTGTATTAGAATATTACCGTGATACTGAACTTAGTATTTGTAACAATTATAACAAATTCGGCTACAAAACAGCTTTCAGAACAAAAGAATCTCCAAAACAAATATTTTCTCACACTACTACACCCCAAACCAACATCTATAATCAAACTTGAATTTTTAAACTTTCTTGTAATGATTGTCAAATGCAATACATTGGCCAGACTTCTAGATCATTTAAACAACGTTTTAAATAACTTATTCATAACCAAACCAATATCCAAAAATCAAAATTTGCTCAAAATCTTTCTAATAATAAACATAATTACATTAACATGAACACTAATATGAATATTTTAATACACACTAGAAATACATCAAGATTAAACATTTTAAAAGATGAGACAATGCATAAAAAGAAAATCAAAATTTACTTCTTAATGAACAAATTAACCTTTGAAATAATGAGCTATACGATACATTGAGACTTCTAAAATCAACTTTCATCAAATAATTCTACTCTGTGTAATTTAATTAAAAATTGTCATATGTTTTATTTTATTTATTTGTAAACTTAAAAGTAGTGTTATTGCTTCAGTTGGTCTTTCCACTTGATAATGACATTAAATTGCTGAAGCATGTTGTGGATAAATTACAATTTTTTTGTTTGCAATTTTTGAAGTTTTCATTTCAAATTAGTATTTATTACTTTTGCAGACAGTGGTCACCATGAATACCAACATCCATAGTGGTTTTTTCCTGAGATTATTAAATGGAAGTTTTTTCTTCGAAAGATAAATATACGTAGATACGAGACTAATTTGATAGACTTTATTTTAAAAGATGTTTGGTACATATATCAATAATCTAAGATTATACAGAAGTAAGTATGATGGATACAACTTTCTAACGCAGGTATTAAAGGTTACTTTTTAAGTCTATGTGTGCATAAGCAGGAATAAAATATGAAAAAAAATTGAAATAAGCAAGATGTATACATAATTATACTTAAATGTTCCTATATTAACTATTGCTTCTACAAAAAGATCACAAGGCAAGGCAAATATTAAAGCCAACAAAACTAATTAAACATTCTAGTTTGATGAGCAATCCCTAGTGTTTTAGTTTGCAATGCACACAGCGTGCCAAGTCAAAACTTCTCAGACATCAAAGTGAATTCTTTACCAATTATAAGAAATGATCCTTTGACCAGTTATCTAAGCTCTGTGATATCTATGAAAGGGAAATTTCATATTCTATTAGTCAACAAGGGATTTAGACTTGATCAAGTCTTATCTATTGTGTGGAGCGGATCCGTGGCGGATTGGTATTGCGCGCGACTCCAGAGCTCATCACTCCGGTGGCGCGGGTTCGATCCCCGCAGTCACCACGTACAATTTGTAATGTAACTATACGATGACGCTAGGTAAAGGTCCAGGTTGAGTGATAGAGAGGACTTTGTAGTCCTAACTTCGCCTCGTTAAACAAGATAAACTTTATTTTTACCTTTATCAACTCATTTATTACCTTATTATGTGATATTGTGAAGTACAATTCTGCTTGTGAATACATAATCTATTTAGTACAGTACTTTTGAATACTTTGATTTGACCAGCGACCACTCCTAGAGGGTATTTAGAGGTGAATATGGGATGAAGAGTGAGTTTGTTAAGTATTTTTGATGGATGATGAGGTGTAGTCTTGTTACAAACTAGGGCCGACTGTTCCCCAGATTAGGTCATTAATTTTTAATTCAATTATTCACGTGACTTCCGAGCATGGGGAGTGGCCATCATGAAAAGTTGTCACTGCGCCCGGGAATCGAACCTGGGCTGATTTGGTGCGAATCACGCACTATACCACTGAGCTATGGTGACCCCCAAATGCTTTCAGTCCTCCGATTACATTTTTAGTCACTCCCATGTCTTTAAAACTCTTTTTAGGCCTTTTAAAATATATTTAAAAACTTATCATCTTTTTGTAATGAAATGGCAAAATAACTCATACTAACTATTTTGAAAATAATTTAAAATTCCACGTTCAATTTATCAATATCGAACTGAATTTGTTAAAACCGATTAATGGAAAATAACCAATAATTTTCTGTATGTTGATTTACACTTGGCTCAACAATAAATATGGATTGAACGAAAACTATTCGGTTATTATTGGTCGAGCCTAGTTTACAACAACAATGATTGTTTGTCAGATAGCTGTAGTTTATCCACCTTGGATCGTAAACCGGTTATAACCAGTTTCATAGTTTACAGTGCCTCTGGGAAATCCGATGAAACCTGGCAATTCAGAACTTGGCGAACATATAGAAGTCCGTTGACCTTATTTCCTTTAAATGCTGAACTTATATAAGTGGAACAAACAATATTCTTTTTTTGAATTGCCTAATGACTCATTTAGCATAAATTATGATAAAGATATGAAGAAAAAAGAAAATAAATGAGACAAGATCTGAAAAGTCGTGTTGCATTAAAACGTTTTTAAATAGAAGAAACTAAAATTTTTATTCATTCCTTTAATTTATTCTAGTTTACAACGTTGTAATACAACAAAAGCTTTTCGATCGTGTTCAAGTTCTTTTTAGTATTCTTTTATTACATAGTTTTATCAAAAGTTTCCAATTATGTATGTATTTGTGTTGAAACTTAAAGATAAAATTTGTGGACCAAACCGGGTTTTGAACCCGAGTTTCTCAATTTTCCGGGTGATTATGCTGGCCACTACACCATTCAACCGACCTATTTGTACCTTCAAAATTGTTAAAAGTACTTAAGTCAGAATGTCTATCCGAATTATCTTTCAATAGCGAATTTAAATCAACAAGCCTCTTGTTGGTTACCTAATACTCATAATTACGATTAAATAGTAATCACGTATATGAAGAAAAGTTAAAGTACAGATTTTCTACTGTACTAAAAATGTAAAAGTTGTCGAGCTGTGTCACACATGTTACAACAAACAGAGAGAACCTATCCGTCACACGTGTTTAACAGTCATATAACTCTTTAGTATTGTTTACATTTAATGCATTTAACATTGTTTAACATTCTCTGTAACGAATTGGAAACTTACAGAATATTTTATATATAGAGAACTTGATTTTAGTACTACGAGTATGCGATGCTTTTGATCAAACCTAATTCCTGTAGAAATAGTTCTAGATTCTTTGTCTGTTGTTGACGATAGTAGAATTTCTGAGGTTTAACTATATTTATGGACGTTCTCCATCGTGTTTAGTGATCAACAAAGTACACGACTTTTCGAATCTGACCTCGTATTCAGTTGATTAGTAACCTGACTCATATTACAAAACACTAGGAAATGAGTTATCCTGATTTATTCGTCAAAACTCTTACCTTTCATTGGCTGTGCATAAATAGTAATTATTTCGTCTTCTCTGTCATAGTTGGTTTGATTCAGGCTGTGATTGGTCGTCCACTCCGAACCAATGGGGCTGCTTGGAGGCTGGCCAGGCAATTACTCAGTGTGAAGCTGTCACTGCCCGTGGGCATGTTTGATTTCTCTATTTATTTGTTTTTAATATCGTAAATATTTTTTAAGTCTTTTATGGTTTCCTAATGTGGCTGATACAAAATTAACAAGTTTAAAGGAAAAAAGGTTATTTGGTGGTGAAAGACTGGTCAGCTTACGCTGATTACTTTTGGGGGAGCTATTTTCCTAATGTTTTTTGATACTTTTCACCTGAAGATGGGGTCAGATTCCAGATCCCAAAAGTCTTGTATTTTTCGTTTATACAAAAACGATGAAACACGTACGAAATTATATTTTAACCTCAGGAGTTCTACGTAGATGTTTTACACTAGTACGAGTGACCTGTATCCACTTTGCAAGTGTTATCAATGTAGGGTTGCTCGTGAGTGTTATCAGATAAACCATTACTTCTGCCTTTGTTTTGCCTAGTCTCACCTTGCTATCAGGTTATGTATGACCGCATAAATTACTCTGTTCTTTCTTCTTTTCAACCGTAAAAGTAAAAGTTTAAAATCAAAGGCACATGAAACGGGTTACATGTAAATCGTGTTACTTGTGGAAATATCTAAATATTCTGTTACTACTATACTTATTTATTTCGTGGGGTTTAAAGTTAAAGATGTTAAAATTACAGACGGATTATTGTAATTTAAAATGTATTTAAATAGTTCTTTCTTTACTTAAGGAAATAGCAGAGGCAGTCTTACCCATAATAATGTGACACATAATGTAAATCATAATTTTCCCATAGTCTTTATCCGTTAGACGATATTTAATAAGTACATTGAGTAATATTTTTATTTTCATTCCTATAGGTCGTGTTAAAAGCATTGATCACCCCAGAAAAAGTTGATCAAGACATGTTCTCGTAGTCCCCTGTTTATGACACTATGTTTTGTTGCAGAGATAAGAAAAGTCGTTTTCCATGCTTTCAGAGGTCTTCTTTACCTTTTGTGAACTTGGCTTTTTAAAATTACTACACCAAAATTATCAAAAACTGTTAAAATTGGCCAAAAATAGGCTACTTTAAAAGCGTATTATATTTTATTCCCTAAGCAGTTTTTGACTTTTCCTGTTAAGGAACCTACATAAGGCCCTAACATATCATATTAACCCGTATTTGTACGTTTCGGTTCTTAAAGAACGTCTTAAACAAGGGGCTTACAAACCATTTTTTCCACTTTTTGAGTGAGTGGAGCAATATTGGAATATCACTACAACCATTTCTTTCGACTGGTAAGGTCGGCGGCACGCGGGACTCTTCAAATAACTGAAACAGACAAGATAACCCTACTAAAACGAATTGTTTTTATACGGAAGATCAATTTTGATTTCCACCTAACTCTCGTCAACCGGAGAGAGAAAGAACCACTACTCCACTATTTCAGTGGTAATATGGGTTCTTGCTTCGTTGACTAATCCTCTTAAAATCAGTAACATTTAAATGATTTGACATTTGCACGGCTGAGCAGTAAACTACACCTGTGAGCTCAACTCTAATAAATCTGAATCCAACACAGTTTTACACGCGCAGACAACCATTCTCTTACTGACAATTCTAGTTTCATGGCAGTATTAGTTATCAATGGACCTTGAAAACTGACAGAATTACGTGTTTCCTTATTGAAGCTTGAAACATGGTTTGGGTCTTAAACTGAAGTATTTGAGGTTCTTAAGTTTGCATTATTGATATGTTTAGTTTATTATTGTAAAACAACAGTTAAGAGGCCCGTAAAAAAGTGCCCACTGCCTGACCAGCCACCAGACAGCCCCATTCACTGCCACGGAGCAGTGGAGGCCCAATCACAGCCGTAAATCAGACTGACCAATTGTATTACACAAATATCCTATTTATGCACATGCAATAGAAGGGAACTTTGATGAATGAATCAGGATTTTCCAAGAAAGGAGTTAAATGACGAACTAAACTTCAGAAAATTCCTACCCAGTGGGTCATGCAAACTGATTTACTTCTAGGCTAATCGTTAAGTTTGTGAACATTATGTATACCTTTGTGGACACTATGACTGGGACTCGTGGCATGGTCCTGTAATCCAGCTTCATGGAGGTCAGGTTTTGAGGATGATCTAAAGCGGCTCAGATAGTCTCAGTGATCATCTGATAATATGATAATACCCGCATCAACTCCCACCATAGTTTAGACATATCAGACCATCACCTGCGTGGTTCGGAAGTCACGTTAAGCCGTTGGTTCTTGTATTTCCATTGGTCATTGGGGTATTAATTAATGACCCATTCTAAGGAAGAGTTAGCCTTAGTTTGTAACAAGACTACACCTCATAACTCATTACTACCACTCATCACACTCACCACATATTTGTCTTAAAATACCCTCATGAGAGTGGTCGGCATCTCAAACAGTGATTTAGTGATTTAGTGATAGTGATTTTAACTCACACTTTCAAGCTCGCTCATCGATGAGATTCAGTTAGGGTTCATCATTGCTGGTGCTAATGCAACTCTGAAAGCAATATAGGCCAATCGAAACCCCATGGTGACTGCAATTAACTTGGAACCAATAAATGACGTCCACTCTTCATGTTCCTTGAATTGACACTCTGCAATTAGTTTAGGTGACAAGTGACAAACACAGCAATAATTATTCACTGGTACTGGTAGTGAAATAGTTAAGTTGAAGTGGTTTGGTGACACGGTAATCACGATATGTTTGCTTATTCGTTACATTTTTACCATTAAATAAATTTAAAGGATAGTTTAAAACAATACATTTTTTAACTACGAGTGGAGTGAATCTTAATGAACAAAAATTACAACAATAACAATTTTTAGTTATAGAATTTATAAAGCTGTTGGGTTTTTTATGAGCATGTCTCACATGAAAAATCGTAATTTTATTTACTTAACATTGTGTACAGCATCAGCTTAGGCATTAAGCTTAGGTAGTGGCTTCTTTTCTAACTAGTATTTACTAATTAGTTATTATTCCAAATTAATAATGTTTTTTTCTTACTTTTTCCTTAGATTCTTAGGCTTGTGACTTTTTTGTAACTATAACTAACATTATTTGAAATAACACTTTGATAAACCAGGAAAAGGTGTTTTAATGGTAATTTATTGTGTTTATAAAAATTAATATTTTGTGTTTATCCGAAAGATGTTTAGGAAATCATTAAGATAAACCACATACAGTTATATAGTTTATGGGCCGTTTACAGTTTTTCTTTTGAATTTTCACATTGTATTTAATTATTTGTTTTCTTCAGTTATTTTGTTGATACGTACTCTTAGTTAGGCTATTTTCAGTTATTTTCTACTTGTGAACCAGTAGCTTAATAGTCTAAACTCGCGTTTATTTTACATCTTTTATAATTAAAAAAAAAAATTATTGTTGCCTTGCATATCCATTATTATCATAACTGCATGATCTGTTCGTCAAAATCTGCCATCATGACAATGTATTATTGTATTCATAAAACACTAATCTTATAAATAATTAACCTTTGTAAAATTCATCAGAAGAATGAATACGTGAATTACCAGGACACGAGTGTGAGTGTTAGTATGTGCGTGTTATCAGCAATGTGCGCTTCGTGTTTGTTATCAGTGGAATCATTACTTATGTTTTGTTCTGCCTCCATCGCACCTCACTGGCTTAGCCAATTATTCCATTCCAAGCAACTGGAAACGATATAGATATCAACTAGCTTTTATATTGCAGTACGCTTGATTGTTTGTTATTTTTAATATTTCATACCCACTAATAATGAAAGAGTGAAAACCACTCCCAAAAGAGTGAAAATGGAGTTTCAACACCCGAAAGAGTGAAATTTCAATTTTTCTGAGTGGACTTCACTTCTTCATTTTTAGAGGGTACGGGAGGGTTTTAAACGAGTTTGTTTTAAGTAACCTTGTATTTGCGTTGGTATATTTTAACTTGGTGTAAGTTTGTACATTCTTTGCATCTCTGATGATGGTTGAAGTATTAATAAAGTCATATATTATCGAAAAGTGAAAGGGTATAGAAATGTATGTTGGTTGAAACGTCGTCAGCTTTACTTAAAAGAAGGGCATTAATAGGAATGAGATAAAAATGAAGTTCATACAAATGGAATTCCCTTCTTTTAATCATATAAAACAAGGTTATACTAATTATGAAAATGGTTTCTAGACCTTTCATCTTTTTTTCCCATCTATTGATTTATATAAAGCTATGTGATGTCTGAAGCTATTTTTACTTCAAGAATTAAGAGATGTTTTGGTACTAATGATTTCCTTTTTTTCAGGTATGTCGAGCTGATTATTGAAACTTACTGCGGTAAGTCATTGATGTTTTGTAAGTTTTCAGCTTTAATTTAGAACTACTAAACTAAAATATAGTACGATTTTTCATTAATTTAACTTGTTTTCAAACATAAAAATTGTGTTGTACATTTCAAGGGTTAGGTCATAGGCCGCAGATTTTAAAAACAGATGAGCAACTAGACAGTGGTAGGCTACAAATCTCGTTAGTGTAGAAAAACACGCATATCATTTTCCAAAAAGTCAGTTAAATATGCTCACGGGCGCATGTCATATGATACACTGGCCAAACATTCCTTTGTATCTCAGCTGTAGGTTTTGAAAACAATGTCACTCTCGTGTCATAAAATCGATTGAAGAATCATGTTACAACATGTCAAGTTTGACAAAATTCACAGTCCAGTCCATCAGCTGTCTGTATGTCTCTCTCGCTCTCTCTCTTGCTGTAAATAAATAATATTCGAGACAACCTCTTGCGGACCCGTGGCGGGTTGGAATCGTGCGCGATTTCAGAGCTGATCACTCCACTGGCGTGGGTTTTTTTCGCGCAGTGATCACTTACATTTATAATGTGACTATACTTTGAAGCTAAGTAAAGGTCAAGGTTGAGTAGTAGAGTGGTCTTGGTCTTGTTAAGTAAGACAAACTTTACCTTTTATCTTTACCTATCTAAATAGAAATTGTTCGTACCTAATCTAAAAAACACAACACAATTACTTAAAATTTGACAAGCTAAATGGAAAAATGACGAGCATGGTTGGAAGTAATGCTCCAACTTTCATAGGGTAAACAGAGAGGTTGAGTTATGATTTAGAGGTTGGTTCAGATAGATGTTATCAACAGAATGGTGTATAAATCATATGAAATCCATTTCCTCTTTGTTGCACAATGCACCGCAGAAATGTGCCAAACCATTTAGCAGATACTATTGTCATAGTTTGTTTGGTTCTTCGTGAAAATATACACCGTAATTCCTTAACCAAATACGTAAACATATTTGAAATAGTGTTTTATGTGTTTAAAGACCATTAATTAGTTTTATTTTCGCTTATGTAAGCTCTTGTATGGACAGAGTGGATCGAAAGTCAGCCTATAATCATTTTCAACGTATCCAAAAACAGAGTGAATCAGAAGTCAGCCTATAATGATTGTTTAACGTATCCAAAAACATGTATTTTGCCCAGAAAAAATGTAATCATTAACATGTTTCATAATAAAGCAAGAAAACGAATCCATCACGCATATGGCAAGACTAGATGGTATAAAGAACCTTTTAACACAGAGTAGCTTATTTTTGTATAAAAGTTTTAATTGTGAAAGTAATTTTCATAAGTATGTAGCTCTAATCTTGTTACATAATTTATCAGGAAAATTACAGGAACTTTTCCCATAAGTTTAGTGAGCGTGGGTTTTTTTCAGCGTTAAAAAACGTTGGTTTAGGGTTAGTCAATGCACTCTACAAAGCATATTTTAACAAAACCTAAAAAGTAATAAGAAAAGGGTTTCTGTTTAGTTATAATAAATAACAGCTTTGATGACGAACTAATTTTGGCTCCCTTTACTAAAGATATTGGCACGTTTTCCTTTCATTTAATTCATAGCTAATGTAAATATATTTAAAGCAAAGTCACATTGAATAGAACAAATTAAAGATTTTGTTGTAAGTTTCTAAGCTCGAACCCGTCATAAAAATAAATCCAAACGATTGAACTGAAATCGAAAACATAGTGAAATGTATAATTTCTCAATCTTAAGGTGATTATTACTTTGCCCTTACTTTTGTTGTAGAAAACCAACATTATATTGTCACCTAAGATATTATGATCAGGAAAAGATCATCAGTCACGGCAGGTTTAATATGTGGGCGTGATCTTCACATTCCTCTGACATTGTTGGTTTCCTTCTGCCTACAAGCACTTTCTCATTTTATATAATATCCGCCTTCACAACAAATACAATATTCACAAAGCCTACAAGAATTATAAGAAAACTGTAACTATTAGTTTCCTAGTGCTGCATTAATTTTGTCAGGAGTGTATGTTTAGTTTCAACGTAATTTGTAGTCATCCAACCACAAAGATAATAAATTACCATAACTTTTGTTTTCAACCATTGAGGCAAAATTATTATAAATGAAAATTAGTTAAAGATTAATCTGAGTGTATTGAGGGAATATATAAATGAGCTTAAACAATGTATAGAAGATATTCTGTTGGCTACACTGTTTTTCCTATTTCACACAAAGGTATCTAAACTTTTTGTCCAACCATGAAAAATATGTCAAGGAAGGAGTGGCTTACTCTTTATTTGATAGAGCAACGAGCTTGTGCTCAGATCAGGATGGAACAATAGAAGAAGTAAAAAAGTAGAAAGCGATTTGGCTAAGAATGGGTATCCTCAGTCTATGATAAATAAGTGCAAACAACGTAGAGCTAAAGAACAGAGTAAAAAAAACAGTTAGATGAAAATCCTACGTTTATGGCAATCCCTTATGTGCCGGGATTATCGAAAAAACTCAGAAGGATAGGTAGAAAGTTAGAACCGCGTTCAAAACACAGAATACACCGTAAAAACCAAACCCAAAAATGACACTCAGGAATCTAAAATCTGTATTCACAGTATTAAATGTAGTTGTGATAGGGAGTACATCTGGAGGCAGAAAGACCATTAAATGTAAGAGTTAAAGAACACAAAGACAACACGCGAAAGGGTGTAACAGAAACGTCCAAAATTGCTCAACATTGTTGGTCTGAAAATCACGCAATGAACTGGAATGAGGCTAGTATAATACATCGGGAACCTCACTTTTTTTAAAGAAAAATGATTGAGGCATCATACATAAATTAGCAGACCGTCCAATCAGTCAAGCTTCAGTTGAAATAAGGCCCCTCTGGCTACCACTCATGAAAAATGAACTTAAGCGTAGGGACAACATAATATTCAAGGTAATTTTAAACAAGAAACAACTCAAACAATTACCTATTTCATTGAAAGAGTTACGATCTTGAACATCAGTAACAAGAACTACTTGGACCAGTACTGATAGTGTTATCAATGTAGGGTTGCTCGTGAGTTTTATCAGATAAGCCATTACTTCTGCCTTTGTTTTGCCTAGTCTCACCTTGCTATCAGGTTATGTATGACCGCATAAATTACTCTGTTCTTTCTACCGTAAAACTAACCAGTTCAAGTTCTTGAGCTATACTCTTTATATTTTTTAGGGTCGTAGTAAATTGAAACTAGTGCTGTCTAGTAGGTAAACAATTTTTTGATAATGCAGTTTCAATTAAGGGCTACAAATATGTGTTCATTTTTATTCTTTAAATGGTTATAAACTCAAAGGTTTTGGTTAAATACGACAAAATGAGATTAGTTTGTTTTCCTGAGATTGAGTCCTGACTTTTAGTCGTTTTATCAAATAAAAAAAACTTTGGTATCTACTAAACTTTAAGTTTCAGGGAGGGTGACATACTTTTGATGTCATTTAGAAACGGAAACATCTAAACGATACCGTATTGTAGAGAGGACTATAAAGTCCTAACTTCGCCACGTAAATAAAGACTTTTTCATTAATTCATTCATTCATTGTACAATATTTTATACATTACCAAGTGAAACTTAATAAATACAATTAATAACAACCAAGTCAAAAGGTACAATTAAGAGTACCCGAAATTCAAATAATACCTTCATGGACAATTTTGTATTAAAACTTACGAAAAATGAAACAAAGTAAATTCAATTAGTGTTTGATAATATTGTTGTTTGGACATTTCTTTTGAAATTTAACGACATGCATGTTTCAAAACTAAATCAGGAGGTACAATTGAAAGCACCCGAGACAGGTTAGTTTGAAACCATACAGAAAACTTGTGTGCTTACAACAGACATGGAACTAAGGTAACTTTACCATCAGTGTTCCTGAATACGATTGCAAGCTCCATATTAATTAATTTAAATGTTGCAAAATATTTCAAATTTAATGAAATGTGCTTATATAAAACGTGACTATGTCAAATATAAAAACACGAAACAAATATAAGGCCTCCGGTTTACAATGCATCACAGTTGAATTACAAATACTGCCAAACGTTTCGACCTCGCTGTGGAGAGTCATCCTCAATAGCTGGCTGTCCTCAACAATTACTTGTTGAAATTGTTTAAAACTTTAGAACACGAGTTAAACTTGCTTGTTGAAAAGTCAATTATTTGAACACAAAACAATTGAACAAGAATATAAGTGTTTTCAGCAGTCTACTTGATTAGTCAGCGGGGGTTGTAATCAAAGTTGGCAGCACTGAGAAGCTAATCAACCCCCGCTGAGTCAGAGATTGCCCTGCGCGGTTGTCTTTGCCAGTAACCTCTCCTTTCCTGCCAAGCTGTACTTCCTGTATATGTGGACTAAAATTATCGTTAAAAATTATATATGGCAAAAATAATAAAAGACTAATGACAACCCTTGTACGAGCTAAAATTAAGATATTCTCCAATTAGTTCACCCGAGAAATTCAAACAAAAAATTGTGTGTCACCTAAGTTTAAATATAAAATGTTCTAATATATTGTGAACACTTTAAGGAAATTATGTTTGTAATATGGTGTAAAAATGTTTTGTGGAAGGTAAACACATAAAATCCAATAAACCTGATTGTTAGTTAGTTATGCCTTTCAGAACCAAAGTTTTCATCCCCAAACCAATATTTACTAAAGGTTATCAAATAAAGAACTCTTCCAGAAGTTTCATGTAAACAAGTAAAGATTTACGCTGGCCGACACGCAGCTAAGCGCTAAAGCGCCACTTGCAAGAGTGAATCGAATTTCATTTGCAATTTGTTAAACTTATTCGTTCCGTTCACATCCTCGCATTCGGCCGTTCTATTACCATGGGCGTTACGAGGCTGTTTGCCACGCAATATTAATATTGTTATATATAATATTAGTCAATAACACAATAGTTACCATTGCATTAACAATTTTGAAAGGAATTGAAAACTTGTAGAACTAATAAATAACTAAACCTTTTCTGCGTAAATTATTTCACGTGAAGATTTTTAGTAACGTACATTTTACAACTAGGTTATTTTGTAATAACTACTAATACTGATAGCGACTAATATTCTAGCCACTTGCAATTTAAACCCTGGCAAGCCCTCTTATGTCGAAACCCCTTAACCCTCTCATCAAGTGTAATATGTCATCTCAAACCACCTCTTGAAAGCAAAACAACACGACATTATCAAAGACCAATTTGCACTATTAAAACTTTGATTTGAATAATTTAAGTTGAATAACTTAAGACGCACGTTTACATTGATGTCTGAGCATTCTCAAAAATGCAATTTGAGCACTTAATAAACGGAAATCATACTTTCAAAACTTTCACTGATATTAGAATCTAGTCTATAACTCTTAAGCGATCAAAAGGAGATCCCGAGTTATGGCTTACGTGACAATCTTGTTAACGATCGTCTAAGTACAAGATTTTACTCAGAAACTTTAGCCGTAAATAAGAAAACAGATGGTATATATCTTGTTTACTATCTTGGGAACAGATAATTTTACTACGTATAATAAGTGAGAACTTATAGGGTATGAGAGTAACAAAAGTAAGAGTGGTTATGTTAAATCTAACTTAGTTATCTAGAAAAAGAGAGCAAATACAGTACATTAATAGGCACATCCCTAATTTGCTGAAATATTTTGGAATATCGATGTGACTTGAATCTTTCATGTCAAGCTGTATAATAACAAGGAACAAAATGAAACTAAAAAAATCGTAAACAATCAAAGAATAGTACATTATTTGTTAAGTCTACACTTCCAAAATGTAACTGAATTGTAATTAAGCATTATTATTATAACTATATTTTGAAACTAACGTTTTGAGGGAGAAATGCTGATTTTACAAAGTGATGTGGTTCTACAAAGTGTATGCTTGTCATAAACGGTCGAAAACGATTTAAACGTCTTTAAACGTTTCATCGTTTATCTTAAGCGGATCCATGGCGGATTGGTATCGCGCGCGACTCCGGAGTCCATCAATCCGGTGACGCGGGTTTGATCCCCGCAGTCACCAATAACAAATTATAATGAGACAATTTTGTGACGCCAGGTAAAGGTCGAGTTTGAGTGATGGATAGAACTATGTAGTCCTAACTTCGCCTCGTTAAACAAGACAAACATTGCCTTTTTTTATATGTATCGTTATTTGTTTCAAAGACGGAATTGGCTAATAAATCCTTTCTCAGTAAACCCCGGGTTCAAGTTTGATAATTGCAAAAATAAAGTGTAGTACAAAGGACTTTGTGTAAACACTACAGTCATCTGAATATCTAATTAAAACCACCCGAGACAGGTAAGTTTGAAACCTGATAGGAAACTTGTGTGCTTACAACAGACATGGAACTGAAGTAACTTTACCATCAGTGTTCCTGAATACGTTGTCAGGTGCGAATTAATTTAACCACCTCATTATTGTCATTTGCGACATTACTTAGTGAATAATTAAACGATTAGTTGCTCATTTTGTTAATTATATTTATAACTATTCAGAATTTTCAAATGTTGTATAAACTTGCCTGTCTCAGGTGGTTATAATTACATCTTCAGATGGCTGTGGTGTTTATACAAAGTCCTTTATAATACAGTTTGTTTTTGCAATTTTCGAACTTGAACCCGGAGTTTATTGAGAAAGGATTTATTAGCCTATTCCATCTTTGAATCAAATAGTAACGATACAAGTGAAAAAGGTAAAGTTTGTCTTGTTTAACGAGACAATATTAGGACTACAAAGACCTCTCTTCCACTCAATTTTGACCTTTACTGTATTGTCACTTTACAAATGTAAGAGGTGACTGCGGGGATCGAACCTGCGCCAGCGGAGTGATGAACTCAGGGGTCGCGCACGATTCCAACCCACCACGAATCCACTCGATATCTTTTTAAAAGGTTTAATACCACTGTTATGACCTTAATCAGAGTCAGGGATACCAGTTAACGGTAGGGACATGTGCGTCTGTGAGTCCTGACGTCAGAACTATGAGACATATCTAGGTCAACACAACCTCCTGAGTACGTCCATCAATGACAGATCATTTAGATAATGGTATATCCGAGGCTGGATAATGTTTATACAGTTTTGGATATTGTTACTTAACAAAAATTACACAAGGGGTAACAAAACCATTATCTTTTGAACACACCGATACGGTTCATTAAGAAGGAAGTGTTAGCCAGTGCTTTTAATAATCTTGTTTTAGACAACACCAGAGTAAATTGCAAATATATTGAATGTAAATTTAATACACAACATACAGGGTGTGTACTCGACCTACAACCTCTTTGATGTTTAATACTTTTTAAAGAGGATTTCAATAACTTAGTTCGTAATCGTATACTCGTATAGTGTCCTTTTTATTCGTTGTATTAACCCTAGTGGTTAGCGGACGTGGTGGGTTCTGGGTTGGAATCGTGCGCGACTCCGTAGCTCATCACTCTGCTGCGAGGGTTCGATCCCCACAGTCACTAATTACATTTATAAAGTGACTAAGCGATAACGCTAGGAAAAGGTCGTGGTTCTCTGTTAAAGAGTACTTTGTAGTCTTAACGTTGCCTCGGTAAGTAAGACAAACTTTACCTCTCAACTTATTAATCTTAAAAAAGTGGGCTTCATTTATTTTTTCTCGTGTTATTTTTAATATTCTAACAAACACGAGGTTCGATTATTGGTATTTATTAACCACACATGTGAGATTATCATAACGAATAACGTTGTTCAATGATGTTTTGTTTGTTGTTACTATGTTTTAGAAATATAGCGGAGACTTTACCCTTTAACACTTTAATCCTTCAAAGATTTAACCAGTGTATCAATTGTCTTCGTCTTTAATTTTGTCAGCTAACTCAAACGTTAAAATGAACAATTTAATCATACAAATTTAGACAGTTTTGTTACTATATGACCTCTGTACAATTTTAAACGATGCTGTAAATATCAACCTTAAAATCCTTTTTCATTATGTTGCAGTGTTCACAAGGTCAAATAAAACTGCTAGACAACAAACAGTTCAAATTACAACATTATTAATCTTCCGTTATCATAATGTATGCGATGATCTGAACAGAAAGACTAAAACCTACAGCAAGACCCCGGCAAGATAGGACGCATTAACAATGTTGTCACGTAGACCATAACCTGGAGCTTACTTTTAGTGTACGATTTATGGACTGTGAATGTCGATATCATATACGAACTTCTTAACTTTCATATTCTATGTAATATCATGTAGGCTTAAATTAGTGTGAAAGTCTTTTTTTCGTAATACGATTTTATAAAGTTGAGCTATTATGTTGATGAGTTTATACTCAGCTAGAAAGGAAAGAAATGTATAAATTGAAATTAAAACTACTTTTTTTCGTGCAATCGCCGGCATAATCATTGTTTACAATGTGTTAAATTAGGCTACTTTGGAGATAGCTGTGGAGAGCAAATAGTTTAACACAAGTAAGTCCAGGATCAATCAATCTCATAGGACATTTTAATTCACGAAAATTTTGTGTATTTATGTACGTGTTTAAAACGCTGATTAAAAAATCAAATATACAAAATATTGCACTTTCACCCGTATACATTTGAAGTACATTTTGTTAACACAAAACACACATACACATACATTACACATTATATACATTCTTGTATATAGACATATGATCAACGATATTCGACTTGTTATGGTCGACTACAAAATAACAGTTAATCGAGGGACAGAGCTTATAAAAATAATAATTTTATAGATTGTGCATGAAGGGTTGTTATAAAAAAATATTTAATTCGATTTGTTACCAAATTTACTTAGGCCTGTAAAAATTGTAGTATTTCTGTAAAATTCTCACTAAACTGATTACTTCTTCCTATATTACTTTGATTGATTACTTTGATTACTTTGAAGAGTGGAGGGGATGACATGTTAGCAGACTGACACGCGTCTGATCGCTCCGTCTATTTTCTTTTGTTTGTGCGGGTTTTTGTGAGTATTAGCCTATGAATGTGTGCATGCTTGCAGTACTCGAAGTTATTTATTAGAATTTATTCTAGTTTGCATGCTGAACACCAGTTTACCGTACAAACTCATCATTTGTTAGCTGTCGTACAGCTTTGAGGTTAGGAGTGGTGAGCGTGATTGTGCAGTGACTGTGAGTGTAGACTGATAAGCGAGGTTAGCTCAGCTAAAGGTAAACAATGTCGTACAACACGAGGCGACCAACTCGTAACAACAGTTCCAGTCAACCTGATAACAGTGAGAATATGTCAGTGGATGAGAAGCTGAATCTGCTGATTGAAGGTAATCAAAAGTGCTTGAGTGAAATAGCTGGTATTAAAGAGGACATTGCACAATTTAAGAAGGACATTAATGAATCGCTAGATATGTGTTTCGACAAAGTAAAGGATTGTGAGAACTCTATTAATAAAAACTCGTCTAGTATCACTGCGTGCGTAGCTGTAATTGACAGTTTAAAAAGTGAGAACATTTCCTTAAAGAAGACAGTGGGTGATTTAAAGAAGAGGGTTGCTGCAGGAGAGCAGTACTCAAGAAGCAACTGCCTTGAGATCTATGGTGTGCCTGAAACGAAGAACGAGAACATTGTTATGGTTGTGAAGCAGGTGGCTAACGCTCTAAACTTCAAGCTCGAGGATACCATGATAGATGCCGTACACAGACTGTCCAGGAATCCTGCCAAGCCTAACAATCCGCGCGGCATTATTTTGAAGTTTTGTCGTCGGATTGACATGGACTCAATGCGTCAGCGGGCCAGGGTGAAAAAATCTATCAACGCTGCAGATCTTGGATACCAAAGCGAGGCAAAAGTTTTCGTCAACCTGTCACTTGGAAAGGAGACCCGTCAGCTCTGGGCCGAGGTGAGAAAATTCAAAGATGACCACAACTTCCAGTACGCGTGGATCACCAGCGCCGGGAGGATCTTCCTGCGGAGGAGTGAGGGTGAAGAAGCCGTCCATGTCTCGGAAGCGTCTGATCTGGACTGTCTCAAATGAAGTGCACGTATGTTTCCAACTCTTATGCATGTCTTATCGTTATTATTTATTTGTTAATTCTGATAGTCTATACTTGTTATTATTTATTATTGTTGATTTTTATATTATAGTCTATGAGTAGTTACATAAGTATTTATTATCAAAATGTGAGGGGTCTGAGATCAAAAACAACTTCTTTTCGTTTAGGCATGTTAGCTAGTAACTGGGATGTAGTTGCATTAACTGAGACGTGGCTGAATGAGTCAGTTATGAATGCAGAGCTGTTCCCGCCGGAATATCAGGTGTTTCGGCGGGACAGGTGTGAGCTGCGAACAGGCTTGTCCAGAGGAGGGGGTGTACTCATTGCAGTTGCGTCTCATATTAAAGTTTCAAGGTTATCTCATTTAGAAAATGAAGGAGAAAATTTATGGCTAAAACTTGAGTTTAAAAATAAAAAATGCATTATTCTGTCAAATGTATACTTTCCGCCTAACTCTCCATTAAATGTTTACTTAAACTATTACGATAAGTTACAAAATTTCAATCTTAATACTGAAAAAGTAGTACTGCTTGGGGATTACAACTTGCCAATTAGAGGAAATGGTTTCAATTTGGCTCTTGGTAATGATGCATGTAAACAATTATTATTTTTTTGTAGAATGTTTGGATTAGAACTTAAGAATAATGTTATGAATGAATTGGGGAAAACCCTTGATTTAGTTTTATCAGATATTGAACACTTACAAGTGATTGAGGATAGTTGTCCTTAGTAAAATAGATAAGCACCATCCTCCTTTAGTTATTAGTTTTGAGAATAGAGGTGCTACTGACTCTTTTAAATCTGATAATTCTAGCGTTTTTACAATTTTAGAAAACTATTTTTATGTGCTTTATAATGCTATCAAAACATTTCTTGGAATGAATTGCATAATTTTAATGATGTGAATCTAGCTGTTGACTGTTTTATGATAAGCTATATAACGTTTTTGACCTTCATGTTCCTAAAACTAAAAAGTTTAATTCAAAATTTCCTCCTTGGTTTGATTGTAACTTAGTTTATTTGATTAAAAGGAAGGAGAAGGTAGGAAGGAAACTGTTGAAATATAATTTTGCTGATACACTAGTAGAATACAAATCGTTAAGAAGTAGAATAAAAAGTAATATCAAATTGGCGTATAAAGAATATATAAGAAATCTTGAAAATAATGTGTTAAGTAACCCTCAGTCTTTCTGGAATGTTGTCAAGAGTCTTAGACTAGATAATAAGAATCCTACTGTTATGAAGGTGAATGACAGAGAGGTGGAGGGGGCGGGAGCGATAACGGAGGAGTTTGCCTCTTATTTCAAGTCTGTGTATGAGCCTTGCTTGCTGGAGAGTGATGAACTGTGCCGGCGCGCGCTCCACTCACCGACTCTACCTGGTGTCCCATGTCTGTCTCTCTCCGCATTCACACCTCATGATGTCTTATCTGCTCTTAAAAAACTTAAGCCCAAAAAGTCTCTCGGCCCTGATTCTATACCACCATATATTCTCAGAGGTTGCTCCGAGTTGTTTGTTGAACCTTTACTTATTATTTTCAATCTTTCACTCTCTAATAGTATTTTCCCGACCAGATGGAAGCAGGCCAAGGTTATTCCAGTATTTAAGAAAGGGGCGAGAGATTCAATTAAAAATTATCGCCCAATTTCGATTTTATCTGCCCCTGTCAAGGTATTTGAATCTATTCTTCATCATAAAGTTTTCAATCATCTTAATAAACTTATATCTCCTAAACAGCATGGTTTTTTTCCAAGTAGGTCCATAAACTCTAACCTGTTGAATTTTTCTGAATTCTGTATTCCTGTGATAGACGATGGTGGTCAAGTCGACGTTATCTACACAGATTTCGAAAAAGCCTTTGACAAAGTCGACCATTTATCTTTGCTCTCAAAATTGAACTACTTTGGTTTGTCCGTACCTCTTGTTAAGCTCTTCTGTTCATACCTTAGGGGTAGGACGCAATTTGTCTCTTTTGAGGGTTTCTCTTCCAAGGAGTTCTGTGTGGATTCGGGCGTGCCCCAGGGTTCAAACCTCGGCCCCTTACTTTTCATTTTGTTCATTGACAGTTTGAAAGATCTTATTGTTAATTGTGAGTTCTTGTTATATGCCGATGATTTAAAACTATTTAGCGTCATTAAAACCCACCAAGATTGTCTTTCAATGCAAGCTGATTTAGACCGACTTTTCTTCTGGAGTGTTAATAATTTAAAGTTTCATGTTGATAAATGTGCCCTTGTCACTTTTTCGAAAAGGAATATCGATAATATAGTACAGTTTGATTATAACATTGGTGGTCATGTTCTTTCTAAAAAAACTTCAATCAAAGATTTAGGTGTTATTTTCGATTTAAAATTCTCATTTTGTGATCATGTTATTTCAGTTTGTAAGTCTGCATTTTCTATTCTCGGTCTTATACGAAGACTTGGAAATATGTTCAATAATCAAAGGTGCATTAAGCTACTATACTGTTCTTTGGTTAGATCTAGGTTGGAGTACGCTTCTGTTGTTTGGTATCCTCACGTGCATTATCTGTCCGACCTCATAGAAAACGTCCAAAAGAGATTTTAAGGTTTCTTTATTTTAAAACATTTGGTCACTACACTAACTTGGTGCCCTACCCGAGCTTTTGCAAATGTTTGAAATTGATCAGTTGAGCACTAGGCGCAAGGTAGCCATGCTCATGTATCTAAGGAGGTTGGTGGGTGGGGAGCTCGACGATGCAGTCTTACTGTCCAGAGTTCAATTCACTGTACCCAGACACAATTCACGTTCTCGTCAGCTGTTCTCCCCCCACTTCTCTCGAACAAACCTGGGAACTTGTTCTCCTTTGAATACCATGGTTAGGCTATTTAATGTACATAATAATGATAATGTCGATATATTTTTCAATTCATACAGCATATTTCGTAACCTTATGTTATTGCACAGTAGCTAATTCAAGTATAGTGTTATTCGTTATTAATATATATTTTTTATCGTACCTAATTATGTCGACTTGTTTATTTATTGTTGTTACATACTTGCTATTTTACATTTTATTGGGTTGGTTTTGCTCTGTTGTTTGGAACTGTTGTTATATATGTTATTTATATTGTTATTTAGTTGTATAGAATATTTATCTATGTATAAAACAAGTGAGTGATTTGGCATGAACTTTGGACTATACTACTGTTTACATGTCAATTTAGTACAAATGTAATGTCACATTATAATTGGGCTTTGCCTGTGATGTAACATTGTAAAATAAATAAATAAATAAATAAATAAATAAATATTAGAAAGTTTACTCGTTTACTACACTTTAATTTGATAGTTAAACATGTGTGTTCAATAAATACTTAAAAGGGGGTGGCCATAGCTCAGTGGTATTTATATGCACCAAATCAGCCCGGGTTCGATTAAGTGATAACCGTTCACGATTGCCACTCCCCGTGTTTTGGAAGTCCCGTTGATCCATTCCCTCGGTCGTTAGGTTATTAATTAATGGCCCAATATGGGGAACAGTCAGCCCTAGTATGTAACAAGACTACGCCTCATCATCCATCAAAACACTTCTCCATCGTTTCAAATAACACTCACCATCATTCCATATTCACTTTAAAATACCGTTTAAGAGGGGTCGGTGTCTCAAATCAAAAGTATCTTGTAGAAACAAAATGGCCGCTATCTAAGTAACCAAGATAATTAGTAAAGTTTCAATACGAAAAGTTCACTAATATTTTCAGTCCAAACACAAACACTTTAAAGATTGATAGACACTTCAACATGTACATTGACCACGCTATTTTTGCTACAGGGTTTACAACATAACTTAGTTAATCACGTTTTACGGTGAACTGGTAAAAGCCGTTAAGTTGGTAGTATCGTCACGTAGACTATAACCCGGGGCTCACTGCCGAATCAAATAAGATTTATGACCGACGAATCTGTAAAGCCTAATATTTAAGTCGGTATTTGAGAATGTATCTCTGAGATTCTTTAACATTTACAAGTTGAAATAATTATAGTTTAACGTTACCCTAGCTTACGGTTATGTCATGTTCATTAGCAAGTACTTATACCGAAGAAATGTATAAAAACACGAGTACTTAGTAAGTGGTTGCAATCTTTAAACACTATGTTTCTTTTAAATCTTTTTCCTAGCTTCAATTCAATAACTGAACAAGGAACCATCCCTTTTTTCTATTGTTTAGACACAACAGAAGTAATAATCCCATTCATATATTGCCCAGAACCTTCGTTGTATTTTGAAGCCATATAATAGTAAGTAATTATATTGAAGTACAAAGCTTGGTTTTGGAGAGTACTCATTACGTGATAATTCTTAAAATATATTAACTATATACATATGTTGATTACACGACAAAATAAAATACTTACAACGTGGGTAGAAACTTCTAAAACAAAGACATATGTGAGCAAATTACGTCTGAGATATAATTATAAACACCTGCGCTGCGCCGAGCAAGTTTGAAACCTGATAGGAAACTTGTGTGCTTACAACAGACATGGAACCAACTTTACCATCATTGTTCCTTACATGTTTTAAGCACTACAATAGTGAGTACCAACTTAACAAAAGAAGAAAAGCTTTTCTCAAATACAGTAAAAACGCACAACTTATTTGACATTCGTAGAACAAGCAACATTAGAGGTTAAACAACCCTGTTTTTTTAAGTTAAACTCGAAAATACTAAGAGATAATTTTATAAAAGTCTAAAAGGCGATGAAAAGCTATAATCTTCAGTCGAAACAAACATTAAACCAACGAATTATATCTTCGTACAAATAAATGCGTTTATCTGTTAAAATGGATCTTTTAAATTCCTCACCAGACATTATTCTAGGTAGGTTAAGTATTGTTTGTACATGTTCAAACCCTGTTTAATAATGACTAATTGATTCACAGATAATATTTTTTATGACTTCTTACTTTAGTATAACTCATTTAGCGGACTAACGGCGGCGCGGGTTCGATCCCCGCAGTCACAACTTACAATTTGTAATGTATTTATACGGTGACGCTAGGTACAAATCGAGGTTGAGTGGTAAAGTGTACTTTATACTCCTAACTTCGCCTTGTTTAACAAGACAAACTTTACTTTCACCTTTTTTCCTTTATAACTTAATGTGTCAACATGTAAATTGAACAGTTAAGTACATCATGATAAACGTTTACAGTTACAATATTGCTTTAATTGGATTTACGTATTTGTTTGTATTACTCCAGTATATCTTCTTTTTTTCTCCCCGCACCCCCCTCCCTCACCACCAGCGCCACAAAAGTAACGAATATCAAACACTGGATGTTTGTATTCAATTTATGTCACGTTTGTGTTTTACCTGACGGATACGGTTTTGTTCCATCGATATCGTTCTTATGTTGTGTCATGCAATAATATAATACAGCTTATAAAACTACTTATCTTTAAGCAAATCTTTAAAAGGAAAAGAAGAGTTTTAATGTCCAAATTTGAACATAAGTTTTTGTAGACATGTTTCACTTTAGAAAGGCTAAACTACTACAGACTGTTAGATTTAAGTAGATTTTAACCCATTAGGTTAGAACCAAGCTTGAAATGAACTGTAGTTGTCTTGTGAGAGCCGTTATGTTGGTAGTATTGTCACGTAGACTATAACCTGGGGCTCACTACCGAATCTATTAGATTTATGATGGTACAGTTTGTGATCCGTGCATTTACAATGGCATAGTAGTACTTTTAGTAATTAAATCAAATACAGCTAGCTGACGTTTTGAAAGAAATGATAACGACAGTTGAGCATGATGATGGATTGCTTATCGCATCCGAAACGTCGCCAGTTTAGTTAGTACTTCTACGCGCTCCATTTCCAAAGCCCAGTGATAGTGAATAGTAAGTTAATAGTGAGGATTGTTACGGGAGTATATTAAGTATTGATTAATAATTTAAAATGTACAACATTTCTTTTACTTACATAAAATATTTTGTATTGATAGACATGTACCTCTTAAAAGATACATCGATGAAAAAAAATTGTTTCTTTCAAATCTAAATAGTTTATGTTGTGACAAAAGAAAAGGTAAATACAGCCTAACGTTTATTCTCTACTAAAGATAGACCCCTACACATCTAAAAACTACCAGTTTTGACCGGTTTTCAATTTAAATTTTATATAAGAATAAAGAAAACGCGTTGGAGAATGATGTTGTGAGTGGAGTAGCCAGGCACGGCGCTGCGACGCAAAGTGAGTACATACGTGTGTTGCGGGTCTTGCCTACCCTCTGCGTGCAGGCGCTACCCAGCCCCGCGCTCCGGCTCTACTCCGCCGTCTGTTTCTCGCTCACGTTGACAACACTTGCAGTACTAACGCAAACTACTGTCACCGGCCTACTAAATAGCTTTAACGAAAATGTACATATTACATCGGATAACAATACTGTGCAATTTACCTGCCTTTTACTCGTTAATGAAATATTGTAATTGTAACCAAACATACTGTTACAATTTTAATAGTCGATTTAAAGGTGTTTTAAAGGTTCTTTAACTTTACGTGGTTTTAATGGTTGTTATAATGCATACGGTTCACGCTTGCATATTCTTCATCTTTCCTAGAACGAAGTAATCTTTAATGAAGACACAGTAGGCTAAACTCAATCGTACTCGTCATTGGCAATATATTGTTTTTTAAAACTATAAAGGATAAAAGATAAGTTTTGGAGAATTTGTTTGATTGGAATGATCTGAATAACATCCCTTTGTTAGTATCTATTTATTATACTATTCATATTTCACGCTGAAGATCATTCTCTCATTATTTTATTATTTATTAGTATAATAGTAAACGAAACTCTGTTTTGTACATTCTTGGGTTATATCGTTGTTCATCTAAATTTTTTATTAAATAATATGGATGAAGAAATACGTTAATATACCTGTCTTAGCGTAGAGTTTAAGTTATCGAGAACATTTATGTTTTATATTCAGGTGTAAGTATTTTAATCTAAAGCACCATTTCAGACAAAGAGTGAACGGTTCAAGGGGGTGAAGATTGAAAGAGAAATGCACCGCTGCACTTTTGTTTCCCCTTTCATCTTCGAAAACAAGGTTGAATGTGAATCTAAAGAGTTTGAAAGGGAAAGCTCTTTTCAAAACTAGAAAACTTTCACATCTCTTTTACAGTTTTTAAATAAATAAAAATAAATTGTTCAATCATGATACGTAGTATAACGTGCAGTAAATTTTACTGCAAACAAAATCCGTAATTTTGGGACTTGCATACGTCTAATAAAAATGATTTCTTCTTCATATCTGTTTTAGAAATAACCTAAATACCGTTAATACCTTTTCCTTATGTATTTCTTATGGGTATTTTGTCTTACTTTACACCCTTAATACACCCCTGAAAATTAAAACTTTGCAAATCCTTTCTCAGAGCCAAGAGGGATGTGTGCCAAGAAAATCCACGAAGTAGTGTGGGCTGATGAGTGAATCAGTGAGTGGTATTTGGCTGTACATTGCAAAGAATACTTAAATACCTTTTTTGGTTTCCAAATTTAGTTTGAATACAATATTAAACTATAATATTTATTTAACTTTTTAACTTCCCAAACATTGTGATGACAGTTGGGCTACTGCTTACAGTTCAGTTTGGTGTGGGGAAGGTAAAGGTTTAATTTCCGACTTGGGATTGTTGTCACACTCCGGAAACTTTACCAAAGCCATTTTCTGAGAACAGTCCGGCTGTAATGTATACAGAATAACAACTAAGCATTCAAGTGTATCACTTCAATATTTAGGTATTAGTATTATTTTTGTCTAGCTAAGGGCGATTCGTAACATTGAAATGACAGGTTGATTAGGCTAGACAAACAAGGAGAACGGATTAATTTACATTTGTATATTTAGTGTGGTACACTATATAAGTACTGTGCTTTATTTAGTAACTGAGTATTTGGACATTAAAAATTATACCGAAGGTGAGATTATGCTCTTGTCAAACTTCGCAACAAAAGTTAAAACTCGCTCTAACAACAACCCTATTTAAATAACTTGGTAACGCTCAGTAAATAACTCATATTGCATATGCAATATTGTAAATAAAAAACATATTTCGATTAAAACCTAAAATATTCTGTCGATTTTAAAATTGTTTAATAACTCTGGTCAACTAAGGTTCAATAAACTGGTTAACCACAGATCAATGTACGTAACCACAAACACACACAAACTCAGCCCCATTGGATGGATATAGCATTTATTTATAGGTCAAACATTAAGTTTAATATAAGAAATAAATGTAAGGAAATATATCAATACTCTGTGTAGAATGAACTTGTTTAGAAATCAAAATAACCTTTAATACTTTTTTTTACACATGTAACATTAACTGAAGTAGAGTCTTGGACACTGAAATAGAGGTGTCTCTTGCAACTCTTTCCCCGCATTTTGAATGTGATTTTCAAAGATTAAAGGGGGACACGGGTTCGGCGGTGCGTTCCTTTTTTAATCTTCACCCTTCTTTCTGAATCATTGCTCTCTGCATACGGCGTCGTTAAAATGTGCAATCTCAATCAGTCTCAATACGTACGGCATTGTCCTTTTTAACTTTAATACAGTTACTGACTATAAAAGAACTGTTCGTGTTTTTGAAAGTAAATATTAGTTTTTATGGGAAATAATTGGAATATTTTCTAAATAATCAATACATTTTATACCAGTAACCTGCAGACTTTTACATTGCAAGATAATTATCGAAAATAAATATGTGATAGGTAAAGTCCAATCATGGTTATAAATTTCTTTGTTCTTTTGAGCATTTATTACCTTAAACCGTGTTAATTTTTAGCTGTCAAAATGTCTACGTTACTTTTGTTCCTAAAAAGCCCTTGGGAAAGGGTAGAAGAAGCATAAGGGTAAAATGTTTGAATCATGTCAAATATATTCACCAAAATTAGATCAAATAATTTCTCTAACTTTGAAATTGCTAACATTGACACTTGTGTCATGTAGTGTAGGCCTACAATATAGAGATGCACCTCACAGTACATTGAACCACTATTGCCTAATGTCAAGTGTTGTAAGCCACATACATAAATTATGTCGTCTAAGTACGTATTTCACTGAAAAGATATAATTACTATACGTACGAGATGGAATCGTGGTTCAGCACTCTCAATTATAATTATGCTTTGCCAAAATACAACAATTAATAAAAATAAACAATTATACTTAAATATTTGAGAGATAAAGAATGTTTATGTTGTTCATCTTAAATTAAATAAAATTTTAATTAATTACGTTACACCTCGTTGAACACAAATCGTTAGTTGTCAGTCACGAATAATATTTTGACCTCCTCAAATCGGTAAAATGTGTCTTGTAGATAATACACTTGTTTTCCAAGAATTTGGAGTACTTAAGAAAAATGAAATATTGGCGATTTTGGATTCAAGCAGTAAAACAGTAATGAAAAGATTTATACAGGACAAAGGAGGTCGTTAGAGAGGTGGATACACTTTTCACTTGAGTTAACCCTTTTGAGAGTTAGGGCCACTTGAATGACTAACCACTCTTTTGTTTCGACAGATAGCAAAGAAATTGTTTCTAGTAAGGAATATTCAAATTGTCAATAATTACCTTTTCAGTAAGAGAATTGTCTACGTCAGTGTCGGAGATGTGGCCTCCGATGCGCAAAATGACGGGTTTGATCCCCGGTGTAGGCACGTGGGTTGAACTGCTTTCCCTTCAAGGTGTCTAATACTCCATAAAATCTACATGAAGACAAATACAAAGGCAGGGGGAGCAAGAAAAACCATCAAACTCCCAGTGTTTTTTTTCAGGGTAATATTTTGTTTTTTTTTATTCTTTGATAGAAGACCTTCTTTAATAATTTGAAACATTCTAAGAATAATAGGCTACATACGAATGTAGGCGATGTTCTTGGCAAATCGCCAGCTGAAATGATGTCCTATGAGATCGAAGCCTTCTTAAGCCAGATGTTGTGGCACATGTGGACGCAGCCCTCGTGAGGCAAAAGAATTACCATGGATGGAAGACAATTTTGTTGGAAGGCTTTCAACCTTGAAGGGTGAAAATGTCTAGAGTGTAGTGCAAGAACGTACGATCTTGGGAAGACATGGCCAAATTATGTATGGCCATGGGATGTGGAAGAAGGGGGTGGAATTCAAAGAAGGCACACCGATACTTTAAAGTGGAGGGGGGGAGTGTGATATAATGAGCTGGCAGAACCTTTTACAATTTATAATTTTTTTTTACTCTTGTTTTTTAAGTTGTACACAATTATTACAATCGATCATATATACTTCTACAGTGTTTATATTATTTTACAAGTACCTTCGTTTGTATTTTAGTTATAGCACTATCAAAGTGTTACTTACTTATACTCATAAGTTATACATTTCAGTATAACGCTACTCATTAGATTTCCATGTGAATAGATAAGTGGTGTGTAACACAGTTGAAAAGTGTAACTTGTATAATGACAGCTGCAGAGCTCGGTGTTGAAGTACTCAACCATTAAACCAACATTCACATTGCAACTCTCGCATCAATGCAGTTACACTAAGAGCGGAAATATTTACTTCTCCCTGACTATAATATGTTGGAAATCACTCTCTCAAAACACTAAGTGTACCACTTAGTTTTAACTAGAGTCATGCAAATTAAACATATTTAAAAACGTGACTTAAATAGTTGGAATTGATGTCTGTCAAAATATTTATGATATGGTCTTTCCTACAAAATCTTCAACCTTAGATGGTGCCTATTCCACCTTAGTTTGGAAAACCACTAGTAAAAAAAGGTAAAGTTTGTCTTGTTTAACGAGGCGAAGTTAGGACTACAAAGTCCTCTCTACCATTTAACCTCGACCTTTACCTAGCGTCACCGTATTAGTCACATTACAAATTGTAAGTGGTGACTGCGGGGATCGAACCCGCGCCACCGGGGTGATGAGCTCCGGAGTCGCGCGCGATACCAATCCGCCACGGATCCGCTAGTTGATTTTTACAACGAAAATAAGCACAATCATTGTTCATTGTGTTTAAGGGTTTTGCGTTTGTTTGTAATTTCCTAAACCGAGAACCTGTTCTTTTCTAGTACGTATATAGATAGTATAAAATGATGCCCGTTTCTTTGATAGTCGTAACTTTGATACTTTGATTTGAGATACCGACCACTCCTAGAGGGTATTTTAAGGTGAATATGGAATGAAAGGTGAGTGTGATGAGTGTTTTGATGAATGATGAGGTGTAGTCTTGTTAAAAACTAGGTTATATAAGTGGTGAATTACAATGGAACGGACCAACGGCTTAACGGTGACTTCCGAACCACGGAAAGTGGCCGTCGTGAAAAGTTATCACTGCGCCTGGGAATCGAACCCGGGCTGATTTGATGCGAAGCATGCACTGTACCACTGTGCTATGATCGATTCCTGTCTTATAATAAAAAAATTAAAGCATTAAGCTAAAATTAGGTATATTACGTTAATGTAGTAATATGTACTTAAAACGTCGACTATTAAAAGGAGTAACTAATTTTGTATCAAAAAATAGTACGAAAAGTAGATTAATCATAGTGTTTTTTATTTTGCCTCTATATAAATTTGTCCATAATAAACACACAACGAAACCCTTCAAAAACTGTAAGTTCAGTGGTATTGCGAATACCCTTTATTAAAACTGATGGATTAGGGATCAGTAAGTAGGTTAACCACTGTTCAATCATTGTAACCACAAATACAGTGAACTGGACGCCACAGCCACATACTGACCGCTGTGGTCGTTCAGGGTTTTATTAAGCCTTTACGCGTAAACTTTAATATTTAATATCAAAACTTGTTTTGAAATTGATAGAAATTTAAAATATTGTATAAGCATACGTTGAATAAGTTAGTTGTTTAAAAATTAATAATAAGGAGAATAATTAAAAGAAATGTACATAATTATGTATTTCATTGAAAATACTGCAAAGGAAATCCGGCTTTGGAAAGATTTATTTTCTATGATATCTTACTTTCATGGATGTCATTGATGCAATAATTAACTTTAACAATTTTTATTACCTTTCTGTCCCTTACCACTACTTCTCCTACAGCTATGCAACGTTAATAAACGTTTCTAACGAACACTTTCTATAAATACTTTACTGTCTTAAGAACCTAGATGTGTTGATATTTTCACATTATGAATTTCGGGCAGAAATTATTTTCCTTTCAAGTATATCTGGGCAACTTTCGCCCAAAATGCATAATGTGAAAATCCCATGCAACACATCTAGATATACAGGCAATAAGGTATTTATAGTACTTAAAGAGGTCCTAAACTGGGATAAATAAACTATCGAAAACTTTCTATAATAAACACTTTAATTGTATTGTTCTATTTTTATAAATGTCTTTAACTTAGCTTTACAGCATAGCTTTCATCACAAACAAAGAAACAGACAAGAAGTTAAAATCTTATTTTACATTTCATGGCTACCATTTGTTTTAGTATTTCTGTTGGTCCTTGTATTTCCATTGGTCATTGGGCTATTAGTTAATGACTCATTCTAAGGAAGAGTCGGCCTTACTTTGTAACAAGACTGCACTTCATAACTCAATACTACCACTCATCACACTCATCCCTGACCACCATATTTGAGTGTGGTCGGCATCTCAAATAGTGATATAGTAAAAATATTACTTCAATAATACTAGTTTTGACTTATATTTGGCTAAAATTTGAAATGAGAATTACATAACATGGCAACATAGGTTACTTGTTTTTATGGTTTTATTATTTTTAATACTTTGGTGAACACAGTTGTACCAACTGTGCGGTCATAAATCTAATAGATTCGGCAGTGAGCCCCAGGTTATAGTCTACGTGACAATACTACCAACATAACGGTATTTACCAGTCTTCTTACCTGAGTTACTTGGCTTACAGTGGCTTAAGTTCAATACCTTAAAAACTAATAACAAATGTAATCGTGTTTTAAAGAATGTATTGATAGCACGGACTTTGATCAAGGCTTTTCGAAAACATAATGCTAAGAGAGACACAACGATAAAATTAATGTTTATACTTTGTTTTTATCCCTCGGATGATTTCAATGTCCTCGGCAATTCCAGCATAGAACAATAAGATATATTTTAAAATTAAAGTCCATGTATAATCTATTTCTTCCGGTTCACACCGCGTCCAAACTTCATAATTAGGTAGGGATAGCCACTTCATGATCAGGTTAGGATAGCAGATCAATGACTGAAGGTACTCCACAGCGAGGCCGAAAAGTCTCAACCTAGTAATGAAGTTTGGACGCGGTGTGAACCGCAAGAACTAGATTATAGTTGGGACACCGGCCGCGAAATCCTAAGAGTTAAAAGTGTATGTGATCACATACTTAATATTTCATTTACTCTGTTCATTTTGATATCCTTATAAAAAAATCTTTAAGCAATACTTGTTTCGTAAAATAATTTAAAAAAACTACGTTGGTTGAATAAACCACGTATTTTTTTATCATGCTAAACGTGACGTAAATTGAAAACAAACAACACATGTTGTGTATTCGTTACTGTTGTGTGGGATCTAAGGGAGACGTGGAGTGTTTACTGTAAATAAACAACTTTTAGGCTAATAGGTTTGGCAGTAAGGTTACTCTGAACTGAATGACTCTTTATCATCAAAACCTTACCTCGTAAACCTAAATGTGCTATACATTTTGTCCGTCGAATATACTAAAATGTTCTAAATATTTTTAGGTAAAATCAGAAACACTTTGGTTAAGAACAAAGAAGATCATTAAGAAAGTTTCACAACTTTTTACTTGGGTAAACTCTTTACTGATTTACAATCACTTGAATGACTATCCAATCTTTTGTTCATAAACTTATCCAAACAAAGGGAACTGTGTAAAGAGTTATTAAACTCCTTCCCTAAAGAGGGCTGTAATTTTTGTTCAATTAGGTTGTTTAAGGATACTTGTTTTCTTGTTTTCAAAGAATGAGCAACTGCAATGCTTAAGCCTTAAATAACCCAGTTTTGGCCTGTTAGTTTGTTCTCTTAAACTGAAAAGCAACCTTCCAAAGAAACCAAACATCTGTTTGAAAAGAAATTGTTCTCCCAACAAGAATGTAAGAGTGTAATGGTACAATATAAATACACGGATATAACCTTAACAAATAGTTGACACACAACCGTTAAATTTTGACTTCCATACTTACAGTTTAGTTACATAGCTTATGGAAAGTTCAATTGCTAACATTGACACTTGTGTCATGTAGTGTACAACATTGAGATTCACATCACAGATACATTGAAACACTCTTGCCTAATGTCAAGTGCTGTAAGTGACATACATAAACTATGTCAACTAAGTGCGCATTTCACTGTAGATTACGTCACGCCTACATTACGTTAACTGGGAACTGTATCGAAACTACAAAGCCAGAGAATCAATCTATCTTCGTTTTGAACTAAATAAATTTTCTACAGGTCGTTCTTTTGCTTACGTAAGGACAAAAGGTGTAAGACAATAAGTACAAAACGTAAAAATTTAGCGTTTAAAAGGTTAATCAGTCAATCTACCTATGTACAGTACGACACTCTCTTTGCAGTAAGATCGTTTACAGTAAGAATGTTTAATAATGGAACGCCCTGTTCTTTTTTACTGCGATCAAAAAAACACTATTTTAGATGCCGGTCCACTCTCATGAGGGTATTTTAAGGAAAATATGTGGTGAGGGATGTGTGTGATGAGTGGTAGTAATGAGTTATGAGGTGTGGTCTTGTTACAAACTAAGGCCGACTCTTCTCTTAGAATGGGCCATTATTAATAGCCCAATGACCAATAATAATACAAGCACCAACGGCTTACGTGACTTTCGAACCACGCAGGCGATGGTCTGATATGTCTAAACGATGGTGAGAGTTGATGCGGGTATTGTCAGATGATCACTGAGACTATCTGAGCCGCTTTAGATCTATATCATCCTCAAACCCTGACCTCCATGAAGCTGGATTACAGGACCATTCCACGAGTCCCAGTCAAAAAAGATGGAAGGTTTTGTCAACTTTTGGAATTCTGTTTATTGAAAACTATCAAGAAATGTTCTTCCTATTATAACAATAACAAAGAGCTTTACTATAAGCTGACGAATTGACCATGTATTGCTTCAACAACAAGACACACTTTCTTTGCTTAACCGATTGATTATGGGAAAAGGCAAATAATTTTAAGGACTGGAAGACTTCTCGCCTCTAGGTTAAGGGAGTAAAAGAGTAATGAGAAGATTTATAGAGGACAAAGGAGGTCGTTAGAGAGGTGGATACACTTTTCACTTGAGTTAACCCTTTTGAGAGTTAGGGCCACTTGAATGACTAACCACTCTTTTGTTTCGACAAGAGAAAATCGAATAAGAATCACCGTTCATTAAACTTTCTCTATGTTTCAAAAGTTTCTAATAATATAATTAGAGTTTGGAAGTATATTCAACACGTTTCTGTATAAAATTTCCATGTGAATAGATAAGTGGTGTGTAACACAGTTGAAAAGTGTAACTTGTATAATGACAGCTGCAGAACTCGGTGTTGAAGTACTCAACCATTAAACCAACATTCACATTGCAACTCTCGCATCAATGCAGTTACACTACTCGAATAGCATGGATATTAGTTGTCCTTCCTGTTGAGACTTAGTTTTTTAAACCTTAGGCTGATTTAATCTTCACTACTTTCCAAAATATTGACTCAAAAGGGTTTCTTTAACGGAAACAACGGCGTTTCTGGATTTTAAGCTTTTTATCTTTACACTTACGACTGTTCGGATGGGAAGGACATAATTATTGAGACGTTGTAAGTGGCTGTTTACTTTACCAATAAAGTTATCTCTTTTATATACCACACAAGTAATGATCCTGCGAGCTATTTAGCATAAAAGTGGTCTTCATTAAGTAGCAAAAAACAAGTACAAGAAGTACTATACAAGAGGACCGGTGAGAAAACCTCCAAGCTGCATACTTATCATCAATAAAAACACTTTTTTAATAATGTGCAATTTACAAATGAACGGTCAATTACTAATATTGGGGGAATTTTAACACTAAAATCTAGTTCTACCGGGTCACACCGTGTCAGAATAGTTAGCTTGAGATATTTTGGTCCCCTCTTCAGAGGGTTAACAACTGCGGAGTTAACAGGGCTGTTCATTTGAGCAGGGATTCCAACTATCGATGTTCTCATTGGCTGTGACACTACCGAAAAGACTTCTTCAGGACTGGTTAACCGCTCCTGGGAAAAATATTAATGCTATCTTTTTAGTTGAAGTTTTTATCGTTTTTAATTATTTTAATGGTTACTCGGATGACTCTTGGGTAATAAGTGTCCCATTTGTGGTTACATGTAATGTAATACCTTAGTTGTACACTTTTGTATTTCAAACTTGTTTATTTTAAATCTAGACTCTTTAAAACGCGTAACAGCTTGCAAGTTTGTCTAAACTGTTGTGTTTTTTTAGAAATGTTATTCACAGCCAGTTATTGTATTTTACATTTATTGGCCGTAATTCATTCCAAGCCAACTAATCTGATCTACTATGAAGTTATCAGACTACACGAGCGGAGGTCTCGATTTATATCCATCACCGGAGTTGCCCCCCCCAAACCAACCCCCTTCCCTTCACTCTCCTAACGATCAACCCCTAAATGAATATTCCACCAGGACAGTGTTTGATATATGACGCACCGCTTACTACCCCGGGGCCATGAGAAATGGTAGTCAGTTTCGATCTTAATTTTTCTTAACTTGTCCCTTAGTAAAAATTATGTAAATAACCAGGCTCTGTCTTTGTTATTTGTAACCTTTGAAACAAATGTTGACACAAAAATAGTTCTAGCAGTGCAATAGCTCTAAGAAAATTTTGAAAGAGAATCTAACTATTTGTCATAACATAACTGTATTGCTATAGTCTAGTTCTTCAGGTTCACACCGCGTCCAAACTTAATAATTAGGTTTTGGCCTCGCTGTAGAGTACCATCTTCGGTCGCTGATTGGCTGAGCAGGTAGCTCAGTTTCAGCCAATCAGTGACTGATGATGGTACTTCATTGTGAAGCCGAAATATCTCAACCTAGTTATGAAGGTTGGACGCGGTGTGAACCGGAAGAACTAGATTATAGTTGTGGCACCGGTTGCGAATGGCTAAGAGTGTTAAATTAACTTCAATTGTTACAAATGAAAGTTTTTTTCTGGACAAAAGTTTAAAGTACCCGTTTAAGAAAAATAATCGAAAAAGCCATAGCATAACCTTGTTAAAGACATATTTCTTAGTACAACTTAGTTTTTAGGTAATGACATATCAATCCCCGTCTGCATGAAAGATAATGATGCCAACATAGGTACTAAACCCCGTATGATTCCTAACCTAATTGATAGGTTTAATACTAATAACTATAAATAAAATATTCGACCACTCTTTATTCAAACTTTCTATAATGAAATGACAAAAAATCATATTTTATTTACGGGAATAAAATATATTTTAAACCAACAGCTTGACTGGAAAAGCTGTGAAAGATCAAAGGAAATTCTTTCCATTTTGGAAGTGACAGGTTGTTGGAGAAAGCCACAAAACTATTTCGTCAATGTTTGAATGTTGTGTTATTGCTTTCTTTGTGTGAATGGGACATTCTTTATTTTTTGAATAGTTTTCTACCACTAAGTACAAAATTTCAGTTTTATAATATTGAATTTGTTGATTGAATCGATCAAAGATCAAGCAAAGAAGAATTTCTTTCAAGAACTAGCGAATTTTTGTTTGTTTTGATTACCCTCGAATGGAATAGTTTGTGAAGCTATGTGTTTATTGTATAGTATTACCTTTCTACGTTTATCCACAAATTATTTCTAAAGTATGACATTTTTAAATTTGTTTTCAATAAATCATCTTTTTGTCTAAATCATAAGTATAAGCTGTGGTAAAGTACTTAGTAGAGGTTAATTTAACTTATTTTCTTAGACTCCTGGATCACAAGCTAAATATTACCTTTGATTTCAGGTCTTTGGCGGCATACTGTGAAACCAGGTATGTACATTTTCCAATAAGGCCTTTACATTTATTTTTTTAGGCCTTTATATTTATACGTCGACAGTTGTCACGTAATGTAAAATAATGGTTGTTCAATAAGCAACTTATGGTGTTAAGGGATTTTTGCTGTCCTGTTCACTATCAATATGTTGATTGTAGGTTGCTAGTGTATTATGATTCACGCATAGACAGTGTTTTCACGTAAATTACGTTGTCTTACTGTACGTTGCGCCCATATTGGTTTCGCCCATTTGGAATCAGCTAACTTCTTCATAATTCCAGGCTACTCCTTTCTTTTAGTGGTTTTCTCTGACTCATCCTTTTAACAATAATTACTATTGTTTCTCTACATACGTTCCTATCTTCAATATATATTCCCTATATACCAACCGTTTTAAAATCCTTCTTAAATGTTGCGTTCCATTTAGTTATTACTTTATTCACCTTACTCAATAGGTTTCATTAAACATTAAAGGTTTCATTTGCATTTTAGTCTAAAATATTTCGTTCTTTTATATACATGTGAATTTCTCACTTAATGTTTGAAATAATCTTTGTTTTTGTTAAAACACATGTTATTTTAAAATACCAGTATTATTATGATGTTGATAAAATTGTAAATAAAGAGTTCAGAGTTGTTTTGAAATGAAATAAGAAGTATTTTTTAAACATGGCGCAGTCGTAAAAGTTAACAAATATTAAAAACTGATACAAAAGAAACCATGGAATTCAACAAACCAGAAGTACTGTCGTTCAATGGTAATGTAGCTGAAAATTTCAAAACATTTAAAGAAGATATTGACAACTACTTTATTGCAACTGAAGCTACCAAAAAGTCAAACAATGTTCAGGTTGCTCGCCTTAAGAATTTAATGGGTAAGGATGCCTTAAAAGTTTATAACACACTACCTAAAGAAACAGAATCTGATGAGACAGTGCAATCAATTCTTACAGCATTAGAGAAGTATTGCATTCCTAAAAAGAACGAAATAATTGATGTTTTCAAATTCATAACATGTAAACAAAAGCTTGGAGAACCATTTGATAATTTTTTGGCCAATTTACGTTGTCTCGTAAAGAACTGCGATTTTGGCGACCAAGAAGCCAAATTAATGAAAGCCCAAATTGCTTTAGGCATATCTGCTCGTCAAACCCAAGAACGTTTGTTAAGAGATGATGCTACTCTAGACAAGATGATTTCTTACTGTAAGAGTGTTGAGCTTGCAGAAACCAACATAAGTTTGATAAATGAAGGAAAGGATGCTTCTGATCTTGTTCAAACCTGCCAAGTCAAGCCATTTACTAACAATTCGTCACTGCTGAACAAACCTACAACATTAGGGCTGAAAGAATGTTTCAAATGCGGTAGAAATCATACTCGAGATCAAACTTGTCCTGCACTTGGGAAAACGTGTAACTGGTGTAAGAAGATGAATCACTTCAGCAATGTATGTTTGCGTAAACGGAATCAACATCGTCAAAATGATGTTCAAGGTCAACAAAAACACTTTCAACCTTTATACAACGTTCAAGAGGAAAAACATCCTGACCAACCAGGAGAAAATACAGTCGAAAATATAGACTCAGTACATTTGGTTAGCACAATAAACAAAAGGTATGGTACAAACACATCCTGATAGATGATAATATAAGAGTAGAATTTAAACTAGACACAGGAGCTGAAGTAAATATTTTGCCCTATCATTTAATTAAAGAAACTAAGCTAGTAAGTAAACTTCAAAAAGTAAAACCCGACTAGAAGCATACGGTGGTTTTAAAATAATACCTTTAGGGGAGTGCTCAAGTAGAAACCGACACTAAAATAGATGTCCTCAATTTTATAATTGTGAAAGGAAATTCAATACCGATTTTAGGACTTGAAGCGTGTATGAGACTTCAACTGATACAAAGAATCGATGATGTGTCCAATGTAAAACAGAACACTGATGTTGTTAATACAAGTAAGGAGCGTTTGTGCAACACTTACAGAGATGTATTTGATGGGCTGGGCTGTTTTCCGGATCAGTGTTCAATAAAGTTATCTAACAATGCAGTTCCTCAAGCCAACTCAGCAAGGAGAATTCCGTTGAAAATTCATGACAAATTCAAAATTAAATTAGACGATCTTGTTAAAAAAGGGGTAATTGAACGAGTAAATGAGCCCGTTGAATGGGTGTCTAACGTGGTAGTAGTAGAGAAACCAGATGGATCACTACGCCTCTGTATTGATCCGCAAAACTTGAACAAATTTATAGTTAGAGAGAGATTTACCATTCCAACTATTGATGAAATCAGTCCTAAACTAGCAAAGAAAAAGTTCTTTAGCATTCTGGATATTAAAGATGGATTTTACCACATTAAACTAGATGAAGAATCAACGAAATTGTGCAATTTTAGTACAGTATTTGGTACATACAGATTTCTACGCTGTCCCTTCGGCCTCAGTAATCTGCCAGAATTGTTTCATAAATGCGTTGCGAGGTATTTTGAAGACATACCTGGAGTTACAGTTTACTTTGACGATCTATGCATAGCAGCAAACTCCATGGAAGAACATGATGAAATTCTTACTAAAGTTCTAAACAGAGCCAGAGAGTTGAATATTAAATTCAACAAAAACAAATTTCAGTACTGTTTGCCTGAAATAAAGTATTTGGGTGTGATATTCAGTGAATCAGGCATGCGCCCTGATCCAGACAAAGTTGCGGTAATCAAAGCACTGAAAAATCCTACAAACAAGACGGAATTACAAAGTTTGTTGGGTATGGTCAACTATTTGAGAACATTTATTCCTAACTTATCACACATGATATCACCACTAAGAGAACTACTGAAGAAAAATGTTCACTGGGAATGGACTAATGTTCACTCCACAGCACTTGCACGTATCAAAGAAGTTGTGTCTAGTGATCAAGTAATAGCTGCTTTTGATATGAATTCTCACATCGTCATTCAGTGTGACGCTTCACAAGATGCTTTAGGGTGTTGTTTACTGCAAAACAAAAAACCTGTCTACATGGCCTCCAGATCTTTAAACTCTGCTGAGGTAGGCTATGCTCAGATAGAAAAAGAGTTGTTAGCCATAGTTTTCTCATTTTCGAAACTACATACTTATGTTTATGGACAAGAAAAAGTGGTTGTGCATACAGATCATATGCCTCTTGTAACCCTCGTGAACAAACCAATAAACAAAATACAAAATAACAGATTGAGACGTCTCAGGTTGAAGTTATTGCCATATCAGTTCAAATTGCAATACTTGGCTGGCAAATACATGTATGTGGCTGACTATTTGTCTAGGTGCGGTGTCAAAACGCAAGAGAAAATAGATGAAACAATGCGAGACATGGTACATTGTGTTAGTGAAACCGGAATTGTCAAGTTCTCAGACGAACGTTTAAAAGAATTTAAAGTAGAGACTAACAACGATGATGACTTATGCAAAGTTTTAGAATATTACCAGAACGGATGGCCTGCTACAATAAATACTGGAGGAGATCTTGTACATTACTTCAAAATAAGAAATGACATTGAATTATCTGATGGTTTACTGTATTACCAAAATCGTATCATCATTCCAAAGAAGTTAAGACATTTGATCATTAAGAGACTACATGAAACTCACTTAGGAGAAACTAAAATGAACTCGATCGTGTCCAATTTCTACTATTGGCCAGGAATAAGAGCTGCAGTGAAAAGTATCGTAGAAACGTGTACTGTTTGCCAAAAATTTAGAAGATCTAACATTAGTGAACCCCTAATTTGCCATGAAATACCAGATGTACCATTCCTGAAGGTTGCTGTAGACATCGCCGAGTGTGCTGGCAAAATATACCTCGTATTGGTAGACTACCATTCAAGATGGTTGGAAGTGATCAAAATGAATAACAAAACAAGTGTCTCTGTAAAAAATGCGTTGATACAAATATTTTCTAGACTTGGAATTCCACAAACATTAGTGGCAGATAACATGCCCTTCAATTCATTTGAACTTAGGGAGTTTGCAAAAGACTGGAATTTTACAATCAAAACTACAAGCCCTAACTACCCGCAGTCAAATGGGCTTGCTGAGAAAGGGGTAGGTATAGCAAAGAAGCTAATCAGAACCTCTTCAGAATCAGGTATTGATCTAAATTTAAGCTTATTAAACTACAGGAACAGTGTGGTTGCAGGACTTAATTACTCCCCATCACAATTACTTATGGGTAGGGTCTTAAGATCAAGACTTCCAGTTCCTAATGACAGATTGCAACCGAAGATAGTTTCACGAGAGTTCATAACAAGCCAAATGAAAAATAATCGAGACTATCAAAAAACCTGCTATGATCAAGCAAGCAGACATGAAGTTATCTTTAAAGACAATGACCCTGTGTACATCCAGGATACGAGAACAAAATACTGGGAACCAGGTGTAATAAAAAGTACAACTGACGCTCCAAGGTCTTACATTGTGTGCACCGACAGAGGGCACACTTTCAGAAGAAACTCATTTTTCATCAGGAAGAGAGAAGTACTTCCGTTTCAGAAAGGGGGAGATGTTTGAAATAATCTTTGTTTTTGTTAAAACACATGTTATTTTAAAATACCAGTATTATTATGATGTTGATAAAATTGTAAATAAAGAGTTCAGAGTTTTTTTGAAATGAAATAAGAAGTATTTTTTAAACACTTAATGTTTATGTTATGACGTATGTCAGTGTAACCCTTTACTCTTTCAACACTACGAAGTCCATATGTTTGTGGTTCAGTACGTCAGTGGTCTATATGAAATTCTTTTGACATTTTCCATTTAACTTGTATAGTTTTTAACTGCGTACGTCATTCAATTAAAGCTAAAGGTTCTAGTGCAGAAAGGCACTTGGATTTCATTATTGTGTTAAAGTCTATAGAGCTTTGCATACCGAGAGGTAAATGTCGTATTATATACTTCCTGAGTTAATTTTCAAGTCATCTTAGTAAGAGAACTCTACGGTACCTTAATTGATGAATTCATTAAATATGATTGAATTCAGCGTTTACATGTTTTGAGGCAGGTTTGAAAACGGTCATACATACTTTTCTAGCCTAGTACGTTTCACCGTAAGCTGGTCAACATCGTCAAAGAAAACAAACACTGAAAATGTTAAAATGTTGACAATTCCAAATTGATTTCTCCCAAAACCCCCCGTATAGTTTCTTCAATTTCATTGGGAAAATCCTCAACACACAAACCCCCGAAATCCAAAGCTGGTGCAGAATTTAAATTCCGAAAGCGAAACATGTAACCGGATATAATCTCATCTGGCAGTATTGTCTTTGTTGAAGCGTCTAAGAGGCTTGGGCCGGGAACAATCTAGGAAACCTGAAACCTTTGAAGGTTTAAATAAACCCATTCCCTCGCTGTTAATGAGTTTCAGATGTTAAGATAATCGTGTTGTGCGCGGCTCAATGTATTTCAAAGCGTTTGTAGAAGACAATTGCAATGGAAGATGAGCTCTTGTAAGGTACGGAGATAAGTTAGGATGGAATATCTAAAGGTGGTTATTGAAATATTGCTGTGATGTAGGAGTTGTAATATGTTGTGCAAAATGGGGAAACTAAAATTGAATATAAAATATAAATTACGTTTTCTTGTATACATATAAATGTCATACTATATTCCTCGACCTATATGTTGTTGAAATACCTTTGCACGTAAGGGATGGCCAAATGAACCATGGACAAACGTAGTGTTCTTGAAAGATAAAACAACTTTAACTTTACTTAAACGTCCCCTCTAAAAATTAAAGAGTGCAAACCAAAAAGAGAGAGTGAAATTTGGTTCTTTTGGGTGTCGAAACCCAGCCACTCTCATTCAAGAGTGGCTCAATTTTCACTCTTTTATATTTTTAGTGTACACAATGACTTTAAGGAAAACTGTTTTCAAGAAAACAGTTCTTTACTGAAATCACAGGCGAATTGTTACACTTTCATCTCAATTCATTGTTTTATTTATGTTAATGTACTAACAAAATTATGTTAATATTACATTTTTTAAATCATTAGGTTTTATTCAGGCCTTAATATGTTGTAATTTTAATACCTGAAGACAACTAGCGTTTTCAGTTGAAAAATAAAGTCGTAGACTTAATAAATGCTTGTTTTCTTTATTAACTTAGAAGAAGTGGTCATGCCAACAATTGAAATTTAAAAAAAAATATACTTACCTACTTTCTTATTGTACATTACGTATGCGATTATGACATGAAATTGAAACTTTTTTAATACTACGTGGGTAAGAATATACACATTCAAATTCCTTCAGTTTATACCGGGTGCGACAAAACGATCTGACGGTTTTCGCTGCCGCGCTGACAAGCGAGTGTGTGGTCGGGGTGGTGGGGATAGCGGCGTCTCAGTGCCTACGTGCGGACATTTTTAGTAGCCATGGAGGAGTGGTCGACTAAGTACCGTGCGTTCGTTGTGGAAGCATTTTTTAAAAATGGCGATAGTGTTGTTGCTGTTAAGCGGCAATTCCGCAGACTTTTTAATGTGGGCCCGAGAGGGAAAGTTCCAACTCGAAACACCATTTTGCTGTGGGTGGGTAACTTCCTAACGACCTCTTCATAGTCCCAAGGTCACTGTGTGGTGTGGCGTAACAAATAATTGTGTTATAGGCCCATACCTTTTTGAATAAAACGGTCGAACTGTAACCGTCAACTCTCAACGATATCTGACTATGTTGAAAAACTTCCTGATCCCCGAACTACGCAGAAAACGCCTAAACCGCAGCAGAATTTGGTTCCAGCAGGATGGGGCAACTGCCCACACTACCCATGAGGTAATGAACTTCTTAAGAAGCAAATTTCGTGGCCGAGTCATCTCACGTTTCGGGGACATTGCGTGGCCAGCTCGCTCCCCGGATCTCAGCATTTGTGACTTTTTCTTGTGGGGACTGCTTAAATCAAGAGTGTACACAAACAAACCCCGCACATTGGATGACCTGAAGGAAGCCATACGCCAAGAAATAGCCAACATTTCTCCTGTAATGTTAGGGAAAGTGTGTGACAATTTCAGTGCAAGATTGAAAGAATGCATGGCCGGTGGCCCAAGATGGACATCATTTGAAAGACGCCATTTTCAAATCTTGAACGGATCACATAAACATTTCTTTGGTTATTTTTATAAATGTTCATAAATAGCCATCTGTAATATTCAATAAAACACTTTGTATCTCTTAAAACGATTGGGTTATTTACATTTTAAAACCATCAGATCTCTTTGCCGCACCTTGTACAAGTCCTCTATATAGTACATTTTTGAATGAAGAATTTCACATACCAAAATGTAGTGTATTTTCAATCGAACATGTATATGCCGTTCATTATCGGGTACCAATTGATACAAAAAAACTTGGATATTTCTCCTAAAAATCTGATGAATTGATTATAATAGTGAAGAATAATGAGAGGTTCTTAATTAGGGAAGCGGAGAAACTTGGCAGTGCTGTTCACTATATTCCCAGACACGTGTGGACTACTTCACACCCTGTATACTTTATATCATTAGTGAGCTTATTCGTACTTGTTACTCAGCAAGTTACTTTGCGTCAGTGTTACAGCATAGACAAATGTCCTAACACTAATTGAGTCGGATATTCTGTTCATTCATTGAATGTCGATAAAGCATCATTAGTGCCATCGAAATCATCATCTCCCACCATCGTTTAGACATATTAGACCATCACCTGCGTGGTTCGGAAGTCACGTTAAGCAGTCGGTCCTTGCATTTCCATTGGTCATTGGGCTATTAATTAATGACCCATTCTAAGGAAGAGTCGGCCTTAGTTTGTGACAAGACTACACCTCATAACTCATTACTACCACTCATCCTTCACCACATATTTGCCTTAAAATACCCTCATGAGAGTGGTCGGCATCTCAAATAGTGATTTAGCGCGAAAAGAACGTAAAGAAAATACATATTTTGTCAACGGAAATAGCCCAAGCATAACTAAGAATATTACAAAAACATGTTTTGAGAAATAAAAAAGACCTCAAAGTGTAACACAAAATCAAACAAGGTTTTATCAACACATTCACAAATTTGGTTTGAAAAATAAGGCTGAAAACAAATTTTACTTTTACTTGCCATTGAACTGACAAGAAAACAAGTTATCGATTAGGTAGTAAACCGATCTAATTAAAACGTTTGCGAAGTGTTATTTTAGGCAAACTGGTTGATCGATATACTGAGATCACTTATAAATTTCCAACATGAGAAAATATAAGCGTTATGTATTTAACTTGGCAAAACAAATCCTGCGGACACATAAAGAAGAAACTAGCTAACAAAACGATATTTACAAACGGGGTGAAATATTTAAGGTTGAAGAAGATCAATCACTACGTCGATCCAGACAGGAAGAAATCCGAACAAAATCTTATAACGTCCTAATTGCAACAATAAACAGCAAATATATAAATACATTGTAAAAGTTCCAACCATATTCAATGGGTTTTTGCAGATGTACTCAAGTAGTCTTGACGTTATCTCCATTTTATTTGTGGTATTCGTAATTATACGATGAAAGCATTTTGTATTTTTCAACCCTTTTTACTTTTTTACCACTTGAATAATGTTAGCTAAATTATTCAAACCTGAAGACAAAACTGTGTGAAACTATTTAAAAATTCCAAATAGTTTTTACAGTTTAGTTTGTTATTGTTGAGGGACCAGTTGCGTTTACTATCATCTTAGAATACCTTTGATACGAGACCTCGTATTAAGACTCTCCCAAAACTGGTTTAAATTCAAAATTCAAAACTGGGTACAATTCTTATTATTTCTCTTTCATATTAAATTGTATTTAGTAATACAGGGTTATTGAGAAGAATGTTCTACTTTCAAAACAGCTCTCCTTTGTTAATCATTACTTAGATTAACATAAATTTAAAACTAGTAAAAAGAGCACTTTTCAAAGTTTGTCTTCCTTGCGGTTTAAGTCTATAAATGCTCACCATGTCCTGCATCCTCCTTTGACTGCTTTGCGAAAATCTAGCCGATAATCAAACCCTTTTCCCGTAGATCACGAAGTTAATATTGATTTATGGAAATGACTGCAGAACTGATACGGTTCTATAGGTCATCGAAATTTTTAACATGGTGGGTACGTAAATCTTCACCCTTACATAGCCTCACAAAATAAATTCACAAAGAAATCACTAATCTACGACGAAACTCTCTCTAAACTGAACTGACTGGCTTTTTGGAAATTCAAGAACGCAAAATAACTTGTGTTGAATGAGCAGCCATCTTGTTGGTAAATTATAAGTGGCAATCACTTCTCAATACATGTAAACAAAACTTTGAAACTTCTTCTTTTCAACCATAGGTAAATTATTCATTAACCACTTATACTATAAAAGTTACGACATTTTCTGAATAACCCTGTACTTTCAAAGTTTCAAAACGGCTCAGTTCTAAATTGTGAGAATGGCCTAGATACGTTATTACTCGTATAAGATGGAAACCTCCTCCTTGCTCATTATGAAGGTAGTTTATCTTCACAAAGTCTTGGTGGATATTCTCAGGCACGTGGAAGACTCTTCAACTGCTTCATATTTTACTTTCCTAATGAACTTAACTCTCGTCTTAGCCGCCTTTCTTATAATGATATTAATTACAGGATATGCTCCCATTTAGAAAGTATAAGTTAAGAAGTAAATAAAGTAAAAGGTGGTTTTTCAGTTGTAGAGAGTTTATTTGACTGCATGTATGCTACTCATTTTTAATGTATTATATGTTCTCGTTAAGGGGTAAGGACATGTAAAATTTCCTAAAAAGATTTTTAACTTTTTTAAACTTAGGTTATTAAGAAACCCTTCTTGAACAAGAATATATATAAACGTTAAATGTAACGTTTGTCTTGTTTAACGGGGCAAGGTTAGGACTACAAAGTCCTCTCTACCACTCTGCCTCGACCTTTACCTAGCGTCACCGTATTTGTCACTTTACAAATTGTGAGTGACCCGCGCCACCGGAGTGATGAGCTCCGGAGTCACGTGCGATACCAATCCACCATGGATCTCTCCTAAAGTTCTCAAATGTTTAAGTCTTGCAGAGGATGTATATAGCACATGTTAGAGCAACTAGAATGTATGTAACCTTGATCAAAATAATAATAATAAAGGCGTTTTAATAAAGAAATGCAAAATGTAAAATCAAATATTTTTTAATATTCTGTAAACAATTTTTTAAGTTATTAAAAATAGTTGGGCTACTATTGTACTCAAAGGTCATTCATTTAATTTTGGTTTGGAAGCTCTGTGAGAAATACGTTAGAAGAAGTGTGTACCTAAAACCTTTAACAAATTTAACATGCTCGGTGTATGGACTTCCTTACTCCTTTAAGAAATGAGGCTTTTTGTGTTTGTTGCTGTGTTTTCTAAAACGTTCAAACAAAAATTAAGTATTTGTTTTGTCTACGAATAATTGTCTAACTACCAACTTTGTTTCTTTTTCAGGACTCCGCATGTCCAGCAAACCAGGTAAGAAATCTTTTAACGTAAACTTATTTTATGGTATGAAAACGTCTAGTTCGTTTAATTCCTTTGTTTCTAATTGAGGCATTTGTATACATTTCACTCAAAAACCAACCTACACTCTTTACTTTGCCTAAGTTGTAATTCTTAAGAAATTATGTTATTTGATCCTGTTAGCTCGGCGCAAGTGAGCTAAGTACTACATTACATTCTTGACAGGTTAAACGACACACAATTTAGGGACACAATGTTATTACGTCGAGGCATCCTTTCCCGTATCATACATGGCCTTCGCAGCACTTCACAGCTCAATTTATTCTCGCCTGTATGTTCCTTTACAGCAAATTATTGTGTGTTGTGTAGCAAAGAATGTGGATTTCAGTAATAAGTGGTCGAATTTTGGTTAATAATGGTCTAAACTTTAGTAGTGTTGGTATTTAGGCCTAAAACACAAAGTTTTCTTCCTTAATGTTGAGGGGATGAATCTATAGTGTCAACTGTTCATTAATTGATTTATTAGTTTACTGTTTTATGATATGCAGAGGTACTTTACAATAAGAATAAACTACATTTTTTAAATTACACACCAGGACAAATTCACCATAGATAATCACCATCTATTTACTTATAGTGTAACTATATAATTTATAGTACTGTTGGTGTTCAGTAAAGTTAAATCTTTACTTGAATTGAGCCTGAAAACTTTATATTTTGAAATGAAAGACGGATAACGAAAATTATTAGAAACAAGCCGACTGTTGCGTTTGGGTACAATAAGATAAACATATGCAACCTATAAGGTGCCCCAAATTGGATAAACGTATGTTAGCGTTTTGTGGCAAATGTAATGCGCCTGTTTATATTTTTTCGTTTGTATAGAAAACGTTCATCGTGTGAGTTAATACACTTTTAATTTTATAATTCCTCAAAGCCTTCTCAATAATGGCATAGGACGCTTGAAATATCGTTGTATAAGGACAACTCAAATATGATTTTTTTCTTGTCAAAATCACATAACCAGTTTTTATTTAGCCAAAACTTACATATCTTCTTCTTTAAGAGCTTTAAATTTCATACGCAACATAATTATAGAATTAATTGTTAAATGATTTCTTTAAATAGCACCCAAAAACTTAATGTGCCAAAATTTTCTATGACTAACTGTTAGATTCTATAACAGTTTAGCACCCTCGTAAATGTTTCACTAAACAGCGTGTTTATCTTAGCATAGCACTGTAACAACCATAATCTAGTTCTTCCGGTTCACACCGCGTCCGAACTTCATAATTCGGTTGAAATATTTCGACCTCTCTATGGAGTGCCATCTTCAGTCACTGACTGACGAACTGACACTGAGCTACTTGCTATCTGCTGTCCTATTGGTGGTAGAGAGCAAGTAGCTCAGTTTCAGCCAATCAGTGACTGAATGTGGTACTCCACAGCGAGGCCGAAATATTTCAACGTAAATATGAAGTTTGGACGCGGTGAGAAACAGAAGAACTAGATTACTGTTGTGACACCGGCCGCGCACTGTAAGTTATACAAGTTGTTCTCAAAATGTGTTGGCTTAAATGTGGAGTTATGGTTAAGCTGAATATTTGTTTCTTGTTTATATTTTTGTGCATTCTAAGACTCTAGCAACTTAGCTACTTTTCTCAACACTTTTAAAAATATTATTGGATTACTTGGATAAACGTAACATGAATAGTTATAATAACCTCGTAAAACCGTCTACAGTGTATTACAACAGGTGTTTAAGATAGTATAAGTAAACATGGGCAGCGAAGCAATTGTGATAATAACGTTTGGAGTGCTGGAGGCTCTGACAGCCAGTAATTTGATGATACAACTTCACACAAAAGAGCTCTCAATAATTGAGTAATTTAATATCAAGTCCATTAGAACCGAGCTTGATTGCACGGAAATTTGAGTATATACCACCACACTTCATATCAATCTGTATATGTTCGATGACAACATTTCGTTTCAAACTTAACTCTTGGGCTTTTGTGGCCAGTGTTACAACTATAATCTAGTTCTTCTGGTTCACACCGCGTCCAAACTTCATAATTAGGTTGAGATGTTTCGGCTTCGCTGTGGAGTACCATCTTCCGTCACTGATTGGCTGAATTATTTCAATACAAGATTGTTATAATGGTTATTACCACAGTGCTGGAATTGGGGATCTCCATGTTAAAGTTTGCCATGTCTGATCAAGAAATTTCTTGTTCGATACGCAATAAGGCTTTAGCACTTGGATAAAAGCTTATCATTATGAGTTTATTTTTGACATGGGATCAAGCAAGGTGTTCAACATATAAAACTACGGAAAATTTCAAATTAATAGTTGCAGACAATTAAATTTTACGCTAAAAGCGTCGTATCAGTTTTAAGATCCGGGCCCCACTTTTATAGTTACACACTAAACTATAAAACCTGTACACGTTTTAGGTTGTTTGCTTTGAACGTGCACTAATAGTTTTAGTCTATTTCATCTATTTTTATCTATAGTGGAGAATTTAGGCATTGGACGCCCTTAAAGAAAATTGTTGACGAACCTCAAGAGACAATTGAACTTCAAAGCCAATTTTGTTTCTAATTTTTTGTGCCAAACCTACTTATTCAAACAACGAAGATTTATTCTTCAGCCACTCCTCAACCAGACGAACTTTGACAGAGTGTTCCATATGCAACTCATTAAACTATTATAAATACTAAGTAATTAACTATAATACCAATTATGACTTTTAAACTAAGACTAGCTTGATAATATAGTCCGTAACGACTTGTTGAAAATCTGTATCATTGAAATATTGATATGAAAACATAACTAAACATAAAATTGAAAACAAGAGAAACAAAATGCTGAAATTATTTATAAGATAGAACATAGCTTGTTTATGACTTTTAACGTGTTGATAAATTCGTTGGTTGTTTCTATAAATAAATATGAACGTCATAATACTAACCAAACTGTGTTATACTTAAGCCTAAATAATTAGAAATTTAGGACCAAGCTAGCTTAAGGGAAGGGTACAACATAATAATTAGTTCCTAAGACAATCACGTCCTCAGGCATTTACAGGGTGAGTAGTTTGCTCCTTGATGATGCCATAACGGTGTAGCCCTTGCACAACTTAGTTTATTATCAACATGTTAAACCTGAACTGATTTTTCTTGTACCTCAATGAAATTATATTTAAAGATATAAAAGTATGTTATTAGCTAGCTTCGTGTAATGCAATAAGAAGTGTCCGTTCTGTTGCACATCGACATGTGTTGTTAATAGTAACTTTTAACCGTCGGTGCAATTTATGGTTAATATATACAGGGTGTCAAAGACCACCCGTATCATATGAATATCTTGAGAACGGAAAATTATTTTCTGCTTTTTAGTATATAGGGCGTATCAATTACCATGGTCATGGGTTCAAATCGCGAAACCTTTTAATGTTAAGTGATGTCATGCTACAGATCTGTTTAAAGCTCGTTTTAAATTATGTTGTTGAACAGTTACAACATGGCGTATGAAAAAAAAACTGAATTACAAAACGCCCTGTATTTTTGATAATACAAAAAAATCTAGTTATTGATTTTTACTTGTCATGACGTAAGCTGTCCAACAGTATACAACAACACGATATTTAGAACACTTTTGTAGGTACCAAAAACCCCACATTTTGAAAATAGTCTACTACGAACAGTTAATTTGTTGAATAGTAGTTTTATACATTTTATTTATTTGTAAAAAAATAAACAAGCAGTTGTAAAATAATCAGGTTTGTTTGAATTTTCAGTTATAACCGTCAGATGTTTCACTCGTATATTACCCATACACAATACCCACCCACACAAACAAAACTGTATCATTCCGTATGTGTTATTTCAAAATCTCTCAATTCAATAACGGAAATTATTTAAACAATAATTCCAAAGGTTATAAATTATTTACGTTGAAAAAAAAATTGTATTTTCCCCTCCTTGGTTCAAAAAATATTTCCATAAGAAGAAATTTGATTACACTTTTATGTCGTTTAAGAGTTGGCCATAATCTTTTCAATCAACATTTGTATAGAATCAAAATTTTACCAAGTCCAAATTGTGAATGTGGTGAAGAAGAAATGCATCTCCCGATCATTTAATATTTGCCTGCAAATTGTACGAAGAATCCAGAAATTCTCTCTACAACACACTAACAAATCTCCATATTCAACTCCCAACACAAATTTCAACCTTACTCCATAATCAAGACCAAAAGGATTGGAAGGCAGTTGCAGAATTTGTCATCAGAGAAAATATAAAATTATAAGTGATATAAGAATAACTCATCGTATAGGAAGCTCTTTCTTATTGGAAATTACATAAATTTAAGAGAAATCTTCAAATAATCCAATAAAGTTAATTTATTTAGCTGAGGCCTTTCAAACACAAGTGTTAATCTTCAGAGGTAGGCACATCAAAACTGAAGGAAAATATATACAAATTCAGTTTCCTTCAGTTTTGATATGCCTACCTCTGAAGATGAACACTTGGTGTTTGAAAGGCCTCAGCTAAATAAATTAACTTTATTGGATTATTTGAAGATGTCTCTTAAATTTATAAGAATAACTGTTTGATGTTTCTAAACGTTTTGTAAGCTGGCTTGTCTTGATGTTATATCTAAAGCCATAATAAAGAATTAAAGAAAAAAAACGAAAATACAAACCTCTCCTTCTAAATAAAAATTTACTGAATACTACAAATCAGCTTTTGTTTCACTAAAAGCGTCTATATTTAAACTCACACGGATCTGTTTTCTAGTGCAAGGCAACCTGTGCAGTGTACAGTGTATCGACTAAGCCATAACTCTTTGTTATTTCAGTGATGTGTGCATTATGCTTGCGTTACCGTGTAAAGCAAAGAATAACATCGAGTTGTATGCTTACAGTAATTTATAGTGTGAACTTATTGTACTAGAAAAGTGCAAATATACGATAAGAAAGTAGTGTTTCGTCACTCTGTAAAGTAAAACATCACCAAGAACCATGTATATACGTCACGTAATTTGATCTGTTTATACTATAATTGACACTGTACAGACCCAGGGGTAGTTAATTGGGGCAACGAGAAGCCTTTTGTGCGACATTTCCTTCTCAAATGACATCGCTTCCAGCCTTTATTGACGGAAATATCGTGATAAACGAACAGGAAAAAACTCATTATAATGCAAACTTCTATATTTGCCAATCTCTGATGTATAATTTTGAACCTACTCACTCAACTGTTGTAGAGTCTAGAATGCAATTATGTGAAGACAGGTAGAGCAATACTCCAGGATGAGGAACAGGTCTTGTACACTTGGACACGTCTTGACTTGAGTGTCTGAGTCTACAAGGTCAGCACATTGCAGCTTGCTAATTAACAGTTCTCCATTGCTTTGAACCTACTCACTCAACTGTTGTAAAGTCTAGAATGCAATTATGTGAAGACAGGTAGAGCAATACTCCAGGATGAACAGGTCTTGTACACTTGAACACGTCTTGACTTGAGTGTCTGAGTCTACAAGGTCAGCACATTGCAGCTGGCTAATTAACAGTTCTCCATTGCTTTGAACCTACTCACTCAACTGTTGTAGAGTCTAGAATGCAATTATGAGAAGACAGGTAGAGCAATACTCCAGGATGAGGAACAGGTCTTGTACACTTGAACACGTCTTGACTTGAGTGTCTGAGTCTACAAGGTCAGCACATTGCAGCTGGCTAATTAACAGTTCTCCATTGCTTTGAACCTACTCACTCAACTGTTGTAGAGTCTAGAATGCAATTATGAGAAGACAGGTAGAGCAATACTCCAGGATGAGGAACAGGTCTTGTACACTTGAACACGTCTTGACTTGAGTGTCTGAGTCTACAAGGTCAGCACATTGCAGCTGCTAATTAACAGTTCTCCATTGCTTTGAACCTACTCACTCAACTGTTGTAAAGTCTAGAATGCAATTATGAGAAGACAGGTAAAGCAATACTCCAGGATGAGGAACAGGTCTTGTACACTTGAACACGTCTTGACTTGAGTGTCTGAGTCTACAAGGTCAGCACATTGCAGCTGGCTAATTAACAGTTCTCCATTGCTTTGAACCTACTCACTCAACTGTTGTAGAGTCTAGAATGCAATTATGTGAAGGCAGGTAGAGCAATACTCCAGGATGAGGAACAGGTCTTGTACACTTGGACACGTCTTGACTTGAGTGTCTGAGTCTACAAGGTCAGCACATTGCAGCTGGCTAATTAACAGTCTCCATTGCTTTGAACCTACTCACTCAACTGTTGTAAAGTCTAGAATGCAATTATGAGAAGACAGGTAAAGCAATACTCCAGGATGAGGAACAGGTCTTGTACACTTGAACACGTCTTGACTTGAGTGTCTGAGTCTACAAGGTCAGCACATTGCAGCTGGCTAATTAACAGTTCTCCATTGCTTTGAACCTACTCACTCAACTGTTGTAGAGTCTAGAATGCAATTATGTGAAGGCAGGTAGAGCAATACTCCAGGATGAGGAACAGGTCTTGTACACTTGGACACGTCTTGACTTGAGTGTCTGAGTCAACAAGGTCAGCACATTGCAGCTGGCTAATTAACAGTTCTCCATTGCTTTGAACCTACTCACTTAACTGTTGTAGAGTCTAGAATGCAATTATGTGAAGGCAGGTAGAGCAATACTCCAGGATGAGGAACAGGTCTTGTACACTTGAACACGTCTTGACTTGAGTGTCTGAGTCTACAAGGTCAGCACATTGCAGCTTGCTAATTAACAGTTCTCCATTGCTTTGAACCTACTCACTTAACCGTTGTAGAGTCTAGAATGCAATTATGTGAAGGCAGGTAGAGCAATACTCCAGGAAGAGGAACAGGTCTTGTACACTTGGACACGTCTTGACTTGAGTGTCTGAGTCTTCAAGGTCAGCACATTGCAGCTTGCTAATTAACAGTTCTCCATTGCTTTGAACCTACTCACCAACTGTTGTAGAGTCTAGAATGCAATTATGTGAAGGCAGGTAGAGCAATACTCCAGGATGAGGAACAGGTCTTGTACACTTGGACACGTCTTGACTTGAGTGTCTGAGTCTACAAGGTCAGCACATTGCAGCTTGGCTAATTAACAGTTCTCCATTGCTTTGAACCTACTCACTTAACTGTTGTAGAGTCTAGAATGCAATTATGTGAAGGCAGGTAGAGCAATACTCCAGGATGAGGAACAGGTCTTGTACACTTGGACACGTCTTGACTTGAGTGTCTGAGTCTACAAGGTCAGCACATTGCAGCTGGCTAATTAACAGTTCTCCATTGCTTTGAACCTACTCACTTAACTGTTGTAGAGTCTAGAATGCAATTATGTGAAGACAGGTAGAGCAATACTCCAGGATGAGGAACAGGTCTTGTACACTTGGACACGTCTTGACTTGAGTGTCTGAGTCTTCAAGGTCAGCACATTGCAGCTTGCTAATTAACAGTTCTCCATTGCTTTGAACCTACTCACTCAACTGTTGTAGAGTCTAGAATGGAATTATGTGAAGACAGGTAGAGCAATACTCCAGGATGAGGAACAGGTCTTGTACACTTGGACACGTCTTGACTTGAGTGTCTGAGTCTACAAGGTCAGCACATTGCAGCTGGCTAATTAACAGTTCTCCATTGCTTTGAACCTACTCACTCAACTGTTGTAGAGTCTAGAATGCAATTATGTGAGGACAGGTACAGCAATACTCCAGGATGAAGATCAGGTCTTGTACACTTGGACACATCTTGACTTGAGTGTCTGAGTCTACAAGGTCAGCACATTGCAGCTTGCTAATTAACAGTTCCCTATTGTTTTGAACCTACTTACTCAACTGTTGTAAAGTCTAGAATGCAATTATGTGAAGACAGGTAGAGCAATACTCCAGGATGAGGAACAGGTCTTGTACACTTGGACACGTCTTGACTTGAGTGTCTGAGTCTACAAGGTCAGCACATTGCTGCTTGCTAATTACCAGTTCTCCATTGCTTTGAACCTACTCACTCAACTGTTGTAGTGTCTAGAATGCAATTATGTGAAGACAGGTAGAGCAATACTCCAGGATGAGGAACAGGTCTTGTACACTTGGACACGTCTTGACTTGAGTGTCTGAGTCTACAAGGTCAGCACATTGCTGCTTGCTAATTACCAGTTCTCCATGGCTTTGAACCTACTTACTTAACTGTTGTAGAGTCTAGAATGCAATTATGTGAAGACAATAGAGCAATACTCCAGGATGAGGAACAGGTCTTGTACACTTGGACACGTCTTGACTTGAGTGTCTGAGTCTAAGGTCAGCAACATTGCTGCTTGCAACACCAATTCTCCCAGCTTTGAAAACACTCACAGTCTAGTCAATATGTGAGACAGGTAGAGAAACACCAGGTGAACAGGTCTTGTACACTTGGACACGTCTTGACAGGAGTGTCGAGTCTACGTCAGCCATTGCTGCTTGCTAATAAAGTCTCCATTGTTTTGAACCTACTCACTCAACGCAAGTCTAGAATTTGTCAAGGGTGGTAGACAATACTCAGGATGAAGATCGTACACTTGAACACGTTTGTGAGGGTCAGCACATTGGCTGTGATTAACGTTTCATTGCCTTGAACCTACTCACCAACTGTCGTGCAAGGAAATGCAATACAGGAACATCTGAAGAATCTGGAACAGGTTTGCACACTGGTGTCTTGACTTGAGTGTCTGAGTCACGTCAGCCATTGCTTGAACCTTCACAGCCAACTGCTGTCCTGGTCTTTGAATTAATTATGTGAAGACAGGTAGAGCAATACTCCAGGATGAGGAACAGGTCTTGTACACTTGGACACGTCTTGACTTGAGTATCTGAGTCTACAAGGTCAGCACATTGCAGCTTGCTAATTAACAGTTCTCCATTGCTTTGAACCTACTCACTCAACTGTTGTAGAGTCTAGAATGCAATTATGTGAAGACAGGTAGAGCAATACTCCAGGATGAGGAACAGGTCTTGTACACTTGGACACGTCTTGACTTGAGTGTCTGAGTCTACAAGGTCAGCACATTGCAGCTTGCTAATTAACAGTTCTCCATTGCTTTGAACCTACTCACTCAACTGTTGTAGAGTCTAGAATGCAATTATGTGAAGACAGGTAGAGCAATACTCCAGGATGAGGAACAGGTCTTGTACACTTGGACACGTCTTGACTTGAGTGTCTGAGTCTACAAGGTCAGCACATTGCAGCTTGCTAATTAACAGTTCTCCATTGCTTTGAACCTACTCACTCAACTGTTGTAGAGTCTAGAATGCAATTATGTGAAGACAGGTAGAGCAATACTCCAGGATGAGGAACAGGTCTTGTACACTTGGACACGTCTTGACTTGAGTGTCTGAGTCTACAAGGTCAGCACATTGCAGCTTGCTAATTAACAGTTCTCCATTGCTTTGAACCTACTCACTCAACTGTTGTAGAGTCTAGAATGCAATTATGTGAGACAGGTAGAGCAATACTCAGGATGAGGAACAGGTCTTGTACACTTGGACACGTCTTGACTTGAGTGTCTGAGTCTACAAGGTCAGCACATTGCAGCTTGCTAATTAACAGTTCTCCATTGCTTTGAACCTACTCACTCAACTGTTGTAGAGTCTAGAATGCAATTATGTGAAGACAGGTAGAGCAATACTCCAGGATGAGGAACAGGTCTTGTACACTTGGACACGTCTTGACTGAGTGTCTGAGTCTACAAGGTCAGCACATTGCAGCTTGCTAATTAACAGTTCTCCATTGCTTTGAACCTACTCACTCAACTGTTGTAGAGTCTAGAATGCAATTATGTGAGGACAGGTAGAGCAATACTCCAGGATGAAGATCAGGTCTTGTACACTTGAACACGTCTTGACCTGAGTATCTGAGTCTACAAGGTCAGCACATTGCAGCTTGCTAATTAACAGTTCTCCATTGCTTTGAACCTACTCACTCAACTGTTGTAAAGTCTAGAATGCAATTATGTGAGGACAGGTAGAGCAATACTCCAGGATGAGGAACAGGTCTTGTACACTTGGACACGTCTTGACTTGAGTGTCTGAGTCTACAAGGTCAGCACATTGCAGCTTGCTAATTAACAGTTCTCCATTGCTTTGAACCTACTCACTCAACTGTTGTAGAGTCTAGAATGCAATTATGTGAAGACAGAGCAATACTTCATGAGGAACAGGTCTTGTACACTTGGACACGTCTTGACTTGAGTGTCTGAGTCTACAAGGTCAGCACATTGCAGCTTGCTAATTAACAGTTCTCCATTGCTTTGAACCTACTCACTCAACTGTTGTAAAGTCTAGAATGCAATTATGTGAAGACAGGTAGCAATACTCTCAGGATGAGGAACAGGTCTTGTACACTTGGACACGTCTTGACTTGAGTGTCTGAGTCTACAAGGTCAGCACATTGCAGCTTGCTAATTAACAGTTCTCCATTGCTTTGAACCTACTCACCAACTGTTGTAGAGTCTAGAATGCAATTATGTGAAGACAGGTAGAGCAATACAGGATGAGGAACAGGTCTTGTACACTTGGACACGTCTTGACTTGAGTGTCTGAGTCTACAAGGTCAGCACATTGCAGCTTGCTAATTAACAGTTCTCCATTGCTTTGAACCTACTCACTCAACTGTTGTAGAGTCTAGAATGCAATTATGTGAAGACAGGTAGAGCAATACTTCAGGATGAGGAACAGGTCTTGTACACTTGGACACGTCTTGACTTGAGTGTCTGAGTCTACAAGGTCAGCACATTGCAGCTTGCTAATTAACAGTTCTCCATTGCTTTGAACCTACTCACTCAACTGTTGTAGAGTCTAGAATGCAATTATGTGAAGACAGGTAGAGCAATACTCCAGGATGAGGGAACTTGTACACTTGGACACGTCTTGACTTGAGTGTCTGAGTCTACAAGGTCAGCACATTGCAGCTTGCTAATTAACAGTCTCCATTGCTTTGAACCTACTCACTCAACTGTTGTAAAGTCTAGAATGCAATTATGTGAAGACAGGTAGAGCAATACTCAGGATGAGGAACAGGTCTTGTACACTTGGACACGTCTTGACTTGAGTGTCTGAGTCTACAAGGTCAGCACATTGCAGCTTGCTAATTAACAGTCTCCATTGCTTTGAACCTACTCACCAACTGTTGTAGAGTCTAGAATGCAATTATGTGAAGACAGAGGAATACTCCAGGATGAGGAACAGGTCTTGTACACTTGGACACGTCTTGACTTGAGTGTCTGAGTCTACAAGGTCAGCACATTGCAGCTTGCATTAACAGTTCTCCATTGTTTTGAACCTACTCACCAACTGTTGTAAAGTCTAGAATGCAATTATGTGAAGACAGGTAGAGCAATACTCCAGGATGAGGAACAGGTCTTGTACACTTGGACACGTCTTGACTTGAGTATCTGAGTCTACAAGGTCAGCACATTGCAGCTTGCTAATTAACAGTTCTCCATTGCTTTGAACCTACTCACTCAACTGTTGTAGAGTCTAGAATGCAATTATGTGAAGACAGGTAGAGCAATACTCCAGGATGAGGAACAGGTCTTGTACACTTGGACACGTCTTGACTTGAGTGTCTGAGTCTACAAGGTCAGCACATTGCAAGCTAATTAACAGTTCTCCATTGCTTTGAACCTACTCACTCAACTGTTGTAGAGTCTAGAATGCAATTATGTGAAGACAGGTAGAGCAATACTCCAGGATGAACAGGTCTTGTACACTTGGACACGTCTTGACTTGAGTGTCTGAGTCTACAAGGTCAGCACATTGCAGCTTGCTAATTAACAGTTCTCCATTGCTTTGAACCTCACCAACTGTTGTAGAGTCTAGAATGCAATTATGTGAAGACAGGTAGAGCAATACTCCAGGATGAGGAACAGGTCTTGTACACTTGGACACGTCTTGACTTGAGTGTCTGAGTCTACAAGGTCAGCACATTGCAGCTTGCTAATTAACAGTTCTCCATTGCTTTGAACCTACTCACTCAACTGTTGTAAAGTCTAGAATGCAAATGTGAGGACAGGTAGAGCAATACTCCAGGATGGAACAGGTCTTGTACACTTGGACACGTCTTGACTTGAGTGTCTGAGTCTACAAGGTCAGCACATTGCAGCTTGCTAATTAACAGTTGTCCATTGCTTTGAACCTACTCACTCAACTGTTGTAGAGTCTAGAATGCAATTATGTGAAGACAGGTGAGCAATACTCAGGATGAGGAACAGGTCTTGTACACTTGGACGTCTTGACTTGAGTGTCTGAGTCTACAAGGTCAGCACATTGCAGCTTGCTAATTAACAGTTCTCCATTGCTTTGAACCTACCACTCAACTGTTGTAGAGTCTAGAATGCAATTATGTGAAGACAGGTAGAGCAATACTCCAGGATGAAGATCAGGTCTTGTACACTTGGACACGTCTTGACCTGAGTATCTGAGCAAGGTCAGCACATTGCAGCTTGCTAATTAACAGTTCTCCATTGCTTTGAACCTACTCACTCAACTGTTGTAAAGTCTAGAATGCAATTATGTGAGGACAGGTAGAGCAATACTCAGGATGAAGAACAGGTCTTGTACACTCTTGAACACGTCTTGACCTGAGTATCTGAGTCTACAAGGTCAGCACATTGCAGCTTGCTAATTAACAGTTGTCCATTGCTTTGAACCTACTCACTAACTGTTGTAGAGTCTAGAATGCAATTATGTGAAGACAGGTAGAGCAATACTCCAGGATGAGGAACAGGTCTTGTACACTTGGACACGTCTTGACTTGAGTGTCTGAGTCTACAAGGTCAGCACATTGCAGCTTGCTAATTAACAGTTCTCCATTGCTTTGAACCTACTCACTCAACTGTTGTAGAGTCTAGAATGCAATTATGTGAAGACAGGTAGAGCAATACTCCAGGATGAAGATCAGGTCTTGTACACTTGGACACGTCTTGACCTGAGTATCTGAGTCTACAAGGTCAGCACATTGCAGCTTGCTAATTAACAGTTCTCCATTGCTTTGAACCTACTCACTCAACTGTTGTAAAGTCTAGAATGCAATTATGTGAGGACAGGTAGAGCAATACTCCAGGATGAAGATCAGGTCTTGTACACTTGAACACGTCTTGACTTGAGTGTCTGAGTCTCAACACAGCACATTGCAGCTTGCTAATTAACAGTTCTCCATTGCTTTGAACCTACTCACCAACTGTTGTAAAGTCTAGAATGCAATTATGTGAGGACAGGTAGAGCAATACTCCAGGATGAGGAACAGGTCTTGTACACTTGGACACGTCTTGACTTGAGTGTCTGAGTCTACAAGGTCAGCACATTGCAGCTTGCTAATTAACAGTTCTCCATTGCTTTGAACCTACTCACCAACTGTTGTAGAGTCTAGAATGCAATTATGTGAAGACAGGTAGAGCAATACTCCAGGATGAGGAACAGGTCTTGTACACTTGGACACGTCTTGACTTGAGTGTCTGAGTCTACAAGGTCAGCACAGCTGCTAATTAACAGTTCTCCATTGCTTTGAACCTACTCACTCAACTGTTGTAAAGTCTAGAATGCAATTATGTGAAGACAGGTAGAGCAATACTCCAGGATGAGGAACAGGTCTTGTACACTTGGACACGTCTTGACTTGAGTGTCTGAGTCTACAAGGTCAGCACATTGCAGCTTGCTAATTAACAGTTCTCCATTGCTTTGAACCTACTCACTCAACTGTTGTAAAGTCTAGAATGCAATTATGTGAGACAGGTAGAGCAATATCCAGGATGGAACAGGTCTTGTACACTTGGACACGTCTTGACTTGAGTGTCTGAGTCTACAAGGTCAGCAGCTAATTAACAGTTCTCCATTGCTTTGAACCTACTCACTCAACTGTTGTAGAGTCTAGAATGCAATTATGTGAAGACAGGTAGAGCAATACTCCAGGATGAGGAACAGGTCTTGTACACTTGGACACGTCTTGACTTGAGTGTCTGAGTCTACAAGGTCAGCACATTGCAGCTTGCTAATTAACAGTTCTCCATTGCTTTGAACCTACTCACTCAACTGTTGTAAAGTCTAGAATGCAATTATGTGAAGACAGGTAGAGCAATACTCCAGGATGAGGAACAGGTCTTGTACACTTGGACACGTCTTGACTTGAGTGTCTGAGTCTACAAGGTCAGCACATTGCAGCTTGCTAATTAACAGTTCTCCATTGCTTTGAACCTACTCACTCAACTGTTGTAAAGTCTAGAATGCAATTATGTGAAGACAGAGCAATACCAGGATGAGGAACAGGTCTTGTACACTTGGACACGTCTTGACTTGAGTGTCTGAGTCTACAAGCACATTGCAGCTTGCTAATTAACAGTTCTCCATTGCTTTGAACCTACTCACTCAACTGTTGTAGAGTCTAGAATGCAATTATGTGAGACAGGTAGAGCAATACTCCAGGATGAAGAACAGGTCTTGTACACTTGGACACGTCTTGACTTGAGTGTCTGAGTCTACAAGGTCAACAGCAGCTTGCTAATTAACAGTTCTCCATTGCTTTGAACCTACTCACTCAACTGTTGTAGAGTCTAGAATGCAATTATGTGAAGACAGGTAGAGCAATACTCCAGGATGAGGAACAGGTCTTGTACACTTGGACACGTCTTGACTTGAGTGTCTGAGTCTACAAGGTCAGCACATTGCAGCTTGCTAATTAACAGTTCTCCATTGCTTTGAACCTACTCACTCAACTGTTGTAAAGTCTAGAATGCAATTATGTGAAGACAGGTAGAGCAATACCAGGATGAGGAACAGGTCTTGTACACTTGGACACGTCTTGACTTGAGTGTCTGAGTCTACAAGGTCAGCACATTGCAGCTTGCTAATTAACAGTTCTCCATTGCTTTGAACCTACTCACTCAACTGTTGTAAAGTCTAGAATGCAATTATGTGAAGACAGGTAGAGCAATACTCCAGGATGAGGAACAGGTCTTGTACACTTGGACACGTCTTGACTTGAGTGTCTGAGTCTACAAGGTCAGCACATTGCAGCTTGCTAATTAACAGTTCTCCATTGCTTTGAACCTACTCACTCAACTGTTGTAGAGTCTAGAATGCAATTATGTGAAGACAGGTAGAGCAATACTCCAGGATGAGGAACAGGTCTTGTACACTTGGACACGTCTTGACTTGAGTGTCTGAGTCTACAAGGTCAGCACATTGCAGCTTGCTAATTAACAGTTCTCCATTGCTTTGAACCTACTCACTCAACTGTTGTAGAGTCTAGAATGCAATTATGTGAAGACAGGTAGAGCAATACTCCAGGATGAGGAACAGGTGTACACTTGGACACGTCTTGACTTGAGTGTCTGAGTCCAAGGTCAGCACATTGCAGCTTGCTAATTAACAGTTCTCCATTGCTTTGAACCTACTCACTCAACTGTTGTAGAGTCTAGAATGCAATTATGTGAAGACAGGTAGAGCAATACTCCAGGATGAGGAACAGGTCTTGTACACTTGGGTCTTGACTTGAGTGTCTGAGTCTACAAGGTCAGCACATTGCAGCTTGCTAATTAACAGTTCTCCATTGCTTTGAACCTACTCACTCAACTGTTGTAGAGTCTAGAATGCAATTATGTGAAGACAGGTAGAGCAATACCCAGGATGAAGATCAGGTCTTGTACACTTGAACACGTCTTGACCTGAGTATCTGAGTCTACAAGGTCAGCACATTGCAGCTTGCTAATTAACAGTTCTCCATTGCTTTGAACCTACTCACTCAACTGTTGTAAAGTCTAGAATGCAATTATGTGAGGACAGGTAGAGCAATACTCCAGGATGAGGAACAGGTCTTGTACACTTGGACACGTCTTGACTTGAGTGTCTGAGTCTACAAGGTCAGCACATTGCAGCTTGCTAATTAACAGTTCTCCATTGCTTTGAACCTACTCACTCAACTGTTGTAGAGTCTAGAATGCAATTATGTGAAGACAGGTAGAGCAATACTCCAGGATGAGGAACAGGTCTTGTACACTTGAACACGTCTTGACTTGAGGTCTGAGTCTACAAGGTCAGCACATTGCAGCTTGCTAATTAACAGTTCTCCATTGCTTTGAACCTACTCACTCAACTGTTGTAAAGTCTAGAATGCAATTATGTGAAGACAGGTAGAGCAATACTCCAGGATGAGGAACAGGTCTTGTACACTTGGACACGTCTTGACTTGAGTGTCTGAGTCTACAAGGTCAGCACATTGCAGCTTGCTAATTAACAGTTCTCCATTGCTTTGAACCTACTCACTCAACTGTTGTAAAGTCTAGAATGCAATTATGTGAAGACAGAGCAATACCCAGGATGAGGAACAGGTCTTGTACACTTGGACACGTCTTGACTTGAGTGTCTGAGTCTACAAGGTCAGCACATTGCAGCTTGCTAATTAACAGTTCTCCATTGCTTTGAACCTACTCACTCAACTGTAGAGTCTAGAATGCAATTATGTGAAGACAGGTAGAGCAATGATGAGGAACAGGTCTTGTACACTTGGACACGTCTTGACTTGTCTGAGTCTACAAGGTCAGCACACAGCTTGCTAATTAACAGTTCTCCATTGCTTTGAACCTACTCACCAACTGTTGTAAAGTCTAGAATGCAATTATGTGAAGACAGGTAGAGCAATAAGGATGAGGAACAGGTCTTGTACACTTGAACACGTCTTGACTTGAGTGTCTGAGTCTACAAGGTCAGCACATTGCAGCTTGCTAATTAACAGTTCTCCATTGCTTTGAACCTACTCACTCAACTGTTGTAAAGTCTAGAATGCAATTATGTGAAGACAGGTAGAGCAATACTCCAGGATGAGGAACAGGTCTTCATGTACACTTGAACACGTCTTGACTTGAGTGTCTGAGTCTACAAGGTCAGCACATTGCAGCTTGCTAATTAACAGTTCTCCATTGCTTTGAACCTACTCACCAACTGTTGTAGAGTCTAGAATGCAATTATGTGAGGACAGGTAGAGCAATACTCCAGGATGAGGAACAGGTCTTGTACACTTGAACACGTCTTGACCTTGAGTGTCTGAGTCTACAAGGTCAGCACATTGCAGCTTGCTAATTAACAGTTCTCCATTGCTTTGAACCTACTCACTCAACTGTTGTAAAGTTCATGTGAAGACAGGTAGAGCAATACTCCAGGATGAGGAACAGGTCTTGTACACTTGAACACGTCTTGACTTGAGTGTCTGAGTCTACAAGGTCAGCACATTGCAGCTTGCTAATTAACAGTTCTCCATTGCTTTGAACCTACTCACTCAACTGTTGTAAAGTCTAGAATGCAATTATGTGAAGACAGGTAGAGCAATACTCCAGGATGAGGAACAGGTCTTGTACACTTGAACACGTCTTGACTTGAGTGTCTGAGTCTGTCAGCACATTGCAGCTTGCTAATTAACAGTTCTCCATTGCTTTGAACCTACTCACCAACTGTTGTAGAGTCTAGAATGCAATTATGTGAAGACAGGTAGAGCAATACTCCAGGATGAGGAACAGGTCTTGTACACTTGGACACGTCTTGACTTGAGTGTCTGAGTCTACAAGGTCAGCACATTGCAGCTTGCTAATTAACAGTTCTCCATTGCTTTGAACCTACTCACTCAACTGTTGTAGAGTCTAGAATGCAATTATGTGAAGGCAGGTAGAGCAATACCCAGGATGAGGAACAGGTCTTGTACACTTGGACACGTCTTGACTGAGTGTCTGAGTCTACAAGGTCAGCACACAGCTTGCTAATTAACAGTTCTCCATTGCTTTGAACCTACTCACTCAACTGTTGTAGAGTCTAGAATGCAATTATGTGAAGACAGGTAGAGCAATACTCCAGGATGAGGAACAGGTCTTGTACACTTGGACACGTCTTGACTTGAGTGTCTGAGTCTACAAGGTCAGCACATTGCAGCTTGCTAATTAACAGTTCTCCATTGCTTTGAACCTACTCACCAACTGTTGTAGAGTCTAGAATGCAATTATGTGAAGGCAGGTAGAGCAATACTCCAGGATGAGGAACAGGTCTTGTACACTTGGACACGTCTTGACTTGAGTGTCTGAGTCTACAAGGTCAGCACATTGCAGCTTGCTAATTAACAGTTCTCCATTGCTTTGAACCTACTCACTCAACTGTTGTAGAGTCTAGAATGCAATTATGTGAAGACAGGTAGAGCAATACTCCAGGATGAGGAACAGGTCTTGTACACTTGACACGTCTTGACTTGAGTGTCTGAGTCTACAAGGTCAGCACATTGCAGCTTGCTAATTAACAGTTCTCCATTGCTTTGAACCTACTCACTCAACTGTTGTAGAGTCTAGAATGCAATTATGTGAAGACAGGTAGAGCAATACAGGATGAGGAACAGGTCTGTACACTTGGACACGTCTTGACTTGAGTGTCTGAGTCTACAAGGTCAGCACATTGCAGCTTGCTAATTAACAGTTCTCCATTGCTTTGAACCTACTCACTCAACTGTTGTAGAGTCTAGAATGCAATTATGTGAAGACAGGTAGAGCAATACTCCAGGATGAGGAACAGGTCTTGTACACTTGGACACGTCTTGACTTGAGTGTCTGAGTCTGTCAGCACATTGCAGCTTGCTAATTAACAGTTCTCCATTGCTTTGAACCTACTCACTCAACTGTTGTAGAGTCTAGAATGCAATTATGTGAAGACAGGTAGAGCAATACTCCAGGATGAACAGGTCTTGTACACTTGGACACGTCTTGACTTGAGTGTCTGAGTCTAGGTCAGCACATTGCAGCTTGCTAATTAACAGTTCTCCATTGCTTTGAACCTACTCACACTCAACTGTTGTAGAGTCTAGAATGCAATTATGTGAAGACAGGTAGAGCAATACTCCAGGATGAGGAACAGGTCTTGTACACTTGGACACGTCTTGACTTGAGTGTCTGAGTCTACAAGGTCAGCACATTGCAGCTTGCTAATTAACAGTTCTCCATTGCTTTGAACCTACTCACTCAACTGTTGTAGAGTCTAGAATGCAATTATGTGAAGACAGGTAGAGCAATACCAGGATGAGGAACAGGTCTTGTACACTTGGACACGTCTTGACTTGAGTGTCTGAGTCTACAAGGTCAGCACATTGCAGCTTGCATTAACAGTTCTCCATTGCTTTGAACCTACTCACTCAACTGTTGTAGAGTCTAGAATGCAATTATGTGAGGACAGACAGGAGAGCAATACTCCAGGATGAGGAACAGGTCTTGTACACTTGGACACGTCTTGACTTGAGTGTCTGAGTCTACAAGGTCAGCACATTGCAGCTTGCTAATTAACAGTTCTCCATTGCTTTGAACCTACTCACCAACTGTTGTAAAGTCTAGAATGCAATTATGTGAAGACAGGTAGAGCAATACTCAGGATGAACAGGTCTTGTACACTTGGACACGTCTTGACTTGAGTGTCTGAGTCTACAAGGTCAGCATTGTTGCTTGCTAACCAGTTCTCCATTGCTTTGAACCTACTCACTCAACTGTTGTAGAGTCTAGAATGCAATTATGTGAAGACAGGTAGAGCAATACTCCAGGATGAGGAACAGGTCTTGTACACTTGGACACGTCTTGACTTGAGTGTCTGAGTCTACAAGGTCAGCACATTGCAGCTTGCTAATTAACAGTTCTCCATTGCTTTGAACCTACTCACTCAACTGTTGTAGAGTCTAGAATGCAATTATGTAGACAGGTAGAGCAATACTCCAGGATGAGGAACAGGTCTTGTACACTTGGACACGTCTTGACTTGAGTGTCTGAGTCTACAAGGTCAGCACATTGCTTGCTAATTAACAGTTCTCCATTGCTTTGAACCTACTCACTCAACTGTTGTAGAGTCTAGAATGCAATTATGTGAAGACAGGTAGAGCAATACTCCAGGATGAGGAACAGGTCTTGTACACTTGGACACGTCTTGACTTGAGTGTCTGAGTCTACAAGGTCAGCACATTGCAGCTTGCTAATTAACAGTTCTCCATTGCTTTGAACCTACTCACCAACTGTTGTAGAGTCTAGAATGCAATTATGTGAAGACAGGTAGAGCAATACTCCAGGATGAGGAACAGGTCTTGTACACTTGGACACGTCTTGACTTGAGTGTCTGAGTCTACAAGGTCAGCACATTGCAGCCAATTAACAGTTCTCCATTGCTTTGAACCTACTCACTCAACTGTTGTAAAGTCTAGAATGCAATTATGTGAAGACAGAGCAATACTCCAGGATGAGGAACAGGTCTTGTACACTTGGACACGTCTTGACTTGAGTGTCTGAGTCTACAAGGTCAGCACATTGCAGCTTGCTAATTAACAGTTCTCCATTGCTTTGAACCTACTCACCAACTGTTGTAGAGTCTAGAATGCAATTATGTGAAGACAGGTAGAGCAATACTCCAGGATGAGGAACAGGTCTTGTACACTTGGACACGTCTTTACTTGAGTATCTGAGTCTACAAGGTCAGCACATTGCAGCTTGCTAATTAACAGTTCTCCATTGCTTTGAACCTACTCACTCAACTGTTGTAGAGTCTAGAATGCAATTATGTGAAGACAGGTAGAGCAATACTCCAGGATGAGGAACAGGTCTTGTACACTTGGACACGTCTTTACTTGAGTATCTGAGTCTACAAGGTCAGCACATTGCAGCTTGCTAATTAACAGTTCTCCATTGCTTTGAACCTACTCACCAACTGTTGTAGAGTCTAGAATGCAATTATGTGAAGACAGGTAGAGCAATACTCCAGGATGAGGAACAGGTCTTGTACACTTGGACACGTCTCTTACTTGAGTATCTGAGTCTACAAGGTCAGCACATTGCAGCTTGCTAATTAACAGTTCTCCATTGCTTTGAACCTACTCACTCAACTGTTGTAGAGTCTAGAATGCAATTATGTGAAGACAGGTAGAGCAATACTCCAGGATGAGGAACAGGTCTTGTACACTTGGACACGTCTTGACTTGAGTGTCTGAGTCACAAGGTCAGCACATTGCAGCCTAATTACCAGTCTCCATTGCTTTGAACCTACTCACTCAACTGTTGTAGAGTCTAGAATGCAATTATGTGAAGACAGGTAGAGCAATACTCTAGGATGAGGAACAGGTCTTGTACACTTGGACACGTCTTGACTTGAGTGTCTGAGTCTACAAGGTCAGCACATTGCAGCTTGCATTACCAGTCTCCATTGCTTTGAACCTACTCACTCAACTGTTGTAGAGTCTAGAATGCAATTATGTGAAGACAGGTAGAGCAATACCAGGATGAGGAACAGGTCTTGTACACTTGGACACGTCTTGTCTGAGTCTACAAGGTCAGCACATTGCTTGCTAATTAACAGTTCTCCATTGCTTTGAACCTACTCACCAACTGTTGTAGAGTCTAGAATGCAATTATGTGAAGACAGGTAGAGCAATACTCCAGGATGAGGAACAGGTCTTGTACACTTGGACACGTCTTGACTTGAGTGTCTGAGTCTACAAGGTCAGCACATTGCAGCTAATTAACAGTTCTCCATTGCTTTGAACCTACTCACCAACTGTTGTAGAGTCTAGAATGCAATTATGTGAAGACAGGTAGAGCAATACTCCAGGATGAGGAACAGGTCTTGTACACTTGGACACGTCTTGACTTGAGTGTCTGAGTCTACAAGGTCAGCACATTGCAGCTTGCTAATTACCAGTTCTCCATTGCTTTGAACCTACTCACCAACTGTTGTAGAGTCTAGAATGCAATTATGTGAAGACAGGTAGAGCACTCCAGGATGAGGAACAGGTCTTGTACACTTGGACACGTCTTGACTTGAGTGTCTGAGTCTACAAGGTCAGCACATTGCAGCTTGCTAATTAACAGTTCTCCATTGCTTTGAACCTACTCACCAACTGTTGTAGAGTCTAGAATGCAATTATGAAGACAGGTAGAGCAATACTCCAGGATGAGGTCTTGTACACTTGGACACGTCTTGACTTGAGTGTCTGAGTCTGGTCAGCACATTGCAGCTTGCTAATTAACAGTTCTCCATTGCTTTGAACCTACTCACTCAACTGTTGTAAAGTCTAGAATGCAATTATGTGAAGACAGGTAGAGCAATACTCCAGGATGAAGACAGGTCTTGTACACTACACTTGAACGTCTTGACTTGAGTGTCTGAGTCTACAAGGTCAGCACATTGCAGCTTGCTAATTAACAGTTCTCCATTGCTTTGAACCTACTCACTCAACTGTTGTAAAGTCTAGAATGCAATTATGTGAGGACAGGTAGAGCAATACTCCAGGATGAGGAACAGGTCTTGTACACTTGGACACGTCTTGACTTGAGTGTCTGAGTCTACAAGGTCAGCACATTGCAGCTTGCTAATTAACAGTTGTCCATTGCTTTGAACCTACTCACCAACTGTTGTAGAGTCTAGAATGCAATTATGTGAAGACAGGTAGAGCAATACTCCAGGATGAAAATCAGGTCTTGTACACTTGAACACGTCTTGACCTGAGTATCTGAGTCTACAAGGTCAGCACATTGCAGCTTGCTAATTAACAGTTCTCCATTGCTTTGAACCTACTCACTCAACTGTTGTAAAGTCTAGAATGCAATTATGTGAGGACAGGTAGAGCAATACTCCAGGATGAAGATCAGGTCTTGTACACTTGAACACGTCTTGACCTGATTATCTGAGTCTACAAGGTCAGCACATTGCAGCTTGCTAATTAACAGTTCTCCATTGCTTTGAACCTACTCACCAACTGTTGTAGAGTCTAGAATGCAATTATGTGAAGACAGGTAGAGCAATACTCCAGGATGAGGAACAGGTCTTGTACACTTGGACACGTCTTGACTTGAGTGTCTGAGTCTACAAGGTCAGCACATTGCAGCTTGCTAATTAACAGTTCTCCATTGCTTTGAACCTACTCACTCAACTGTTGTAGAGTCTAGAATGCAATTATGTGAAGACAGGTAGAGCAATACCCAGGATGAGGAACAGGTCTTGTACACTTGAACACGTCTTGACTTGAGTGTCTGAGTCTACAAGGTCAGCACATTGCAGCTTGCTAATTAACAGTTCTCCATTGCTTTGAACCTACTCACTCAACTGTTGTAGAGTCTAGAATGCAATTATGTGAAGACAGGTAGAGCACTCCAGGATGAGGAACAGGTCTTGTACACTTGGACACGTCTTGACTTGAGTGTTTGAGTCTACAAGGTCAGCACATTGCAGCTTGCTAATTAACAGTTCTCCATTGCTTTGAACCTACTCACTCAACTGTTGTAGAGTCTAGAATGCAATTACGTGAAGACAGGTAGAGCAATACTCCAGGATGAGGAACAGGTCTTGTACACTTGGACACGTCTTGACTTGAGTGTCTGAGTCTACAAGATCAGCACATTGCAGCTTGCTAATTACCAGTTCTCCATTGCTTTGAACCTACTCACTTAACTGTTGTAGAGTCTAGAATGCAATTACGTGAAGACAGGTAGAGCAATACTCCAGGATGGGGAACAGGTCTTGTACACTTGGACACGTCTTGACTTGAGTGTCTGAGTCTACAAGGTCAGCACATTGCAGCTTGCTAATTAACAGTTCTCCATTGCTTTGAACCTACTCACTCAACTGTTGTAGAGTCTAGAATGCAATTACGTGAAGACAGGTAGAGCAATACTCCAGGATGAGGAACAGGTCTTGTACACTTGGACACGTCTTGACTTGAGTGTCTGAGTCTACAAGGTCAGCACATTGCAGCTTGCTAATTAACAGTTCTACATTGCTTTGAACCTACTCACCAACTGTTGTAGAGTCTAGAATGCAATTATGTGAAGACAGGTAGAGCAATACCCAGGATGAAGAACAGGACTTGTACACTTGGACACGTCTTGACTTGAGTGTCTGAGTCTACAAGGTCAGCACATTGCAGCTTGCTAATTAACAGTTCTCCATTGCTTTGAACCTACTCACTCAACTGTTGTAGAGTCTAGAATGCAATTATGTGAAGACAGGTAGAGCAATACTTCAGGATGAGGAACAGGTCTTGTACACTTGGACACGTCTTGACTTGAGTGTCTGAGTCTACAAGGTCAGCACATTGCAGCTTGCTAATTAACAGTTCTCCATTGCTTTGAACCTACTCACTCAACTGTTGTAGAGTCTAGAATGCAATTATGTGAAGACAGGTAGAGCATACTCCAGGATGAGGAACAGGTCTTGTACACTTGGACACGTCTTGACTTGAGTGTCTGAGTCTACAAGGTCAGCACATTGCAGCTTGCTAATTAACTGTTCTCCATTGCTTTGAACCTACTCACCAACTGTTGTAGAGTCTAGAATGCAATTATGTGAAGACAGGTAGAGCAATACCCAGGATGAGGAACAGGTCTTGTACACTTGGACACGTCTTGACTTGAGTGTCTGAGTCTACAAGGTCAGCACATTGCAGCTTGCTAATTAACAGTTCTTTATTGCTTTGAACCTACTCACCAACTGTTGTAGAGTCTAGAATGCAATTATGTGAAGACAGGTAGAGCAATACTTCAGGATGAGGAACAGGTCTTGTACACTTGGACACGTCTTGACTTGAGTGTCTGAGTCTACAAGGTCAGCACATTGCAGCTTGATAATTAATTGCTTGTGGACTGTGTAATCTAAATAAAACTACTTGTTTCAACGTTTTACTACAAGGTTTTAATACAGTTTGTGAAGTAAATTGATACAACTGTGCCATTTCTAACTGTAACTATATTTCTTTAGTGAATCAATACTCTTTAGTAGTTACATCAAATAAGGGTATAGTTAGTGAAGGTGCACCAAATAACCTATGCATGGTTAAACCTTTATTGTTTTATATTTAAAACGCTTTGAAGGAGTTATAAATAGACCTCTATAAGCAGGTTTGACTATAAAGCATTGTCAAACACTGGATAATAATACTAATAGAAAGGAGAAACTATCTATTAGCGGTATCACGTATCAACAAAACTAGGCTATATTTATACTGGAGTGCCCTTTCGCGTGTACCTAGTTATGGGTGCATTTAGGTCAAACCTCTATAAAACGCAACTGCATGAGATATTGACTTTACCGTAAAAATACGCGGTAGTAAACCTAATTGTATCAAAACAACAAACTCGGTAAGAGTTAAGTAGTCTATTTTTACGACCTGTATTTAAAATGACAAGGTGAAACAGAAGGAAATGTTTAGAACGACTGTGTACAATTTACGTTTTAAGGTCTGCTGCCAAGTTTGTTAGAAAACCCTGGGTAAATAATGTTTGGTTTCAGCTTTTAAATAAAAGATGTTATCGGTCTTGTTTTATTTACATTGTTTGGATAAGGTTGGGGATTTAGGATGGTATAGGTCTAAAGCGGCTCAGATAGTCTAAGTGATCATCTGATGATACCCGCATGAACTCCCACCATCGTTTAGACATATCTGACCATCACCTGCGTGGTAGGGAAGTCACGTTAAGCCGTTGTTCCTTGTATTTTCGTTGGTCATTGGGCTGTTATTAATGACCCATTCTAAGGAAGAGTCGGCCTTAGTTTGTAACAAGACTACACCTCTAAACTCATTACTACCACTCATCAGTGGTCGGCATATTAAATAGTGATTTAGTGATTTTTAAAATAAACCAGATTAAAGTTGAAAAGTATGTTCAGGCCTTATTTCTGACACTCTAACAACACTTTAAAAAACTAATAAAAATAAAAAAAAAATTATAAAAAACTAACTTAATTACTGTTTACGAGGTTAAATTAAAGTGACGACGTACAAAGAGGTAAAATATATACGAAATTGAAGCAGGCGTTTTGCATTGTTTACTATTGGCTGTTCCGAAAATATTAAGAGAAACGTTGCTAGAAAGTGTATAATTATTATATTGTTGTACTTGTTGGACTTTTATTTTAATACTAAGTATGTTTGTAACGTACAAAACATTGGAAATGCACTCAATTGTTATGATTGTGCAACATATTTGAAGTGAATGTTTTGCCTAAAGGTCACATCGCCAGAAAACACTTTAAAGCGCCCACCCTGAGCTACTACTATTTAGTTTTAAATAATTCTAAGACACAAATTGCAATGTATACAAAGTATTTTTCGTGTCTGTAAAACCAATTTTATTTGAAGGTCTTACGGAAAGAGCTTTTAAACTGTAGAGACGGATAAAAACAGTTTAACAGACAATAATGTTATCAACACCAGCTTCAATTTTTTTAAAGAATGTACAGAAAAAATACTAATTTATATGAGTTAAGCGGAGAAAGGTACTTTAAAAGGCTCAGTTTCAGTGTTGTTCTTGGCTAGAATCGGTTATGCAAGCATGTGAACACTTTACTCTTTAATGAAGAGTTATGACTGCTTCGATATACTGCACAGGTTGCTTAGTAGTAGTGTGACTTTAAACATGAACTGTTTACTTGTTAATTACTTGATTTACTTAGCCTGTATTTAATCATTAATATCTAAGGCTTCTGGTTTACACCGCGTCACAGTTGAATTACAAATACTGCTTAACGTTTCGACCTCGCTGTGGAGAGTCATCCTCAGTAGCTGGTTGACTGGCTGAGACTGACGTAGTTGGTTATATTTAATAGAAAATTACGAATTTAGCTAGTACGTTTTCATTTTGGTGTGGAGCTTACTTTCACGAAAGAAACAAAATACATGTTTCAGAGCAGGTAAATTAAGTGTAAGCTTGTTATTTGAAAAAAATTGACTGAAATGTATAACATTTCCCTCAAGTAGGCCTAAAGACTTTGTTAAATAAACACTTTCAGTATGTATTTTACTCCGAGTATTTACGCAATGATGTAGAATTTAAATTCTTATACTAAAATTAAACAGAGTAACATGCTCCGTTTTAATATGTCGGCCAGCATAAATGAAGTTTTACTGCTGTATGCAGGTACAGTCCAGTATATAACTCATGAAGTTACCTTTTATGGTGTTTGAACTAAATGTGTGCTGCAAAACATGCGAAAATAGGCCTAGAGGGTGAAAATTCCATTCCCAATTTACGGAGAACAAATAATTTATGTTTAACGTTTTCAAGGCTATCTGATTCTGTCAAAAGGTGCCTAATAATAAATTATATATGTTGTATTTTGATTCAAAATTTATTTTACGATTTATATAAAATTAGAGTGTAAATATTAAGAGTTATGTGCTCAAATAACCAAATAATGGAATAAAAAATGTCTTCAAGTAAAATATTGTTCAAGGTTTTGTAAAATCTAAGGTTATACTAAGGTCAACCTATCAGATCGTTATTTTGGTCGGGTTGGGGCTGCATCGTTAATGGGATCATCAAGGAGCAAACTACTCACCCTGTAAATGCCTGAGGACGTGATTGTCTTAGGAACTAATTATTATGTTGTACCCTTCCCCTAAGCTAGCTTGGTCCTAAACTTCCAATTATTTAGACCTAAAGAACAACATATCTTTGTTAAAACTATGTTGTTGATAGTAGCCTAATTGATCGTAAAATCGATGCATTTTCAACACATAATATTTTTGTATGTCATAGGCAACCTTTGTTCTAATTATAATGTTGTTTCTTGAGTCAAATTTTTAAACGTCATTATTACGATTTATTTGTTTACGCATTAAAAATATGTAATCCTGCAGAAGGTAATAGTCAATACCATTGAAATATTTGCAGAAGAGTACGTGTGTTGTTGGTATTCACACTTTTACGACCAGTTAATTTCAATATTTCCTATTATTTGTAAGTTTTTATAAATGCTAAACCAAACAAATCAAAAATAGTAAACAACTTATATAATATGTACGATGAAAATTTAAGATTTAATCCCGTCGAACATACCTTGAAGGGGTGGCCGTAGCTCAGTGGTATAGTCCGTGCTTCAAACCAAACCAGTCCGTGCTTCATTTTCGGCCACAGTAATAACAATAGCCACTCCCCGTTGTTCGGAAGTCACGTTACTCCGTTGGTCCATTCCATTGGTCTTTGGGCTCCCAATTAACTACCCAATATGGGGAACAGGCGGTCCTAGTCTGTTCAAAAATCCCAAGACTACATCTCAGCATTCATCAAAAACACTGATCACACTCATCACCATTCCATTTTCACCTTAAAATACCCAAGAGTGGTCGATGGGACTGGGACTCGTGGCGAGGTCCTGTAATCCAGCTTCATGGAGGTCAGGTTTTGAGGATGATATAGGTCTAAAGCGGCTCAGATAGTCTCAGTGATCATCTGATGATACCCGCATCAACTCCCACCATCGTTTAGACATATCAGACCATCACCTGCGTGGTTCGGAAGTCACGTTAAGCCGTTGGTCCTTGTATTTCCATTGATCATTGGGCTATTAATTAATGACCCATTCTAAGGAAAAGTCGGCCTTAGTTTGTAACAAGACTACACCTCATAACTCATTACTAGCACTCATCCCACTCATCCTTCACCACATATTTGCCTTAAAATACCCTCATGAGAGTAGTCGGCATCTCAAATAGTGATTTAGTGATTTAGTGATGTCTCACAACGAAAGTACCACTAGTATCAAAATTATACAGATATTAAAACAAAATAGAAAAACAACTAATACAATTACTAAAGATGGTTATAGAAATACTCGAACATTAAATATAACTTTAGTTGTTAAAAAAGTAACATGTTTCTCTACAGTTATAACGTTTGTTGGTTGCATAAAATATAGTTTACTGCCGCGTGCATTTACAGTCTAGTTTATACAGTAACTCATGCAGTTACCTTTTATAGTGGTTTGACCTTATTACACAATAAAACACGCAGAATATATTCAGAGGTTGCACTGCTACGTACATTTTATACGGGCAAACTAATATTTTGAGCTTTATATAAAATATAAGCACGTGTCACACGAAATGCAAGTTCAATGCTCCATACAGTATGAGTTAAAAGTATGGATACACCCTGATTAGTTTTGAATGGATAAAGATAGAAAAATAAAACTTAGTATATTAATATAGAAATAAGAGTGAACCTTTTGGTCAATATTACAACTATTCCCATTGCCCCAAATGGGGGTTTCGGGGGCAACCAAAAGTATTAAAATTGTAACAAAACCCTTTAGGGACACCTCATTTTGAAGGTCTTAGTTAAAGAAGAAGAACAGTGGAAACTAGAGCTTTTTCAACCCCAGTACTAAATGGCAGCCTTGATTAGGTTTTACTTAATTTCCATGAGCCACCATTTTGTACTGGGTTGAGATATAAAGCTCTAATTTCCATTTTCTTTTCTTTAACCAGGACCTTTATAATGAGAAGTAACTTAATGGGTCTTACGGTTTAAAAGTTTTTGAGTTGCCACTGAAAAACCTCATTTTGGGGCAATGGGAAAATGTATAATACTGACCAAACAGTTCAGTTTTATTTCCTATCTATTGGTATCATATTGGTTGGTATAAGTTTCATTTTCTAACTTTATTCATCCAAAGTTAACAAGGTGTATCAATACTTTAACCAACCCTGTATAATTATCCTGAAAATATCCAGCATGCTGAGTACATTGGGCACGGTAAAGTTTTGAAACGCTGCACAGTAAAGGTTTGCAGAACTGCAAAGTGAGGGTTTGCAGAGCTGCAAAGTGGTGACAGGAAGAGTAACATTACCACCGCGCTAACAGCAAGTTACGGTGTTCATAAAGTTCATGGATATTCAGCCTAGGTACATGAGACGTGCACGTAATACTGTACCACCTGATGCAGAAAGTTGTTATACTAAACTGATGTAAGCTTTTGTTAAAATTTTGTTTGACTGTTTTCATTCTTAGTCATACAAATTATTACAAATATTTTATTTGTCTTATTTGAAATGATAATTTAAACGTGATATCTATACTATGTGTATCTATACTATTAGTATTTCGGTTAGGGTGGTCCGGAGTGTTGAGATCTCCGAATCAGGCTGGGGTAATTCAGAGTTTTTTTAATAGAAATGGTCCTTAGTGTGTGGAGAGTGGGGAAACGAATAAAATTATATAGGTTTTATTTTTATGGGGTTTTTGAGGTCCCCGATTCCCCATGTTATATATATATTTTTTTTATTAAATATTTATTAGTAAATATCAATGGATTTGTTTGAAACTCGACTCATAGTTGTATACCATTAACCCAAAGACCCCTACTAACTTTGGGGTTCGGGGGGCACAATATATGGATTTGGGGTTAAAGGGGCAAGAAATAAAAAAATCTTAAAAATCGATGTAAGGTATCAAAAAAGGAATATTATGCTGATTTCAAAAATATATTGGTTGTCTACCAAATTATTTGGCGGGAGGAAGGGGGGTTAAAAAGTGGGGGTAAAACATCGGGATGGCCGAGTTTTGCCAAGCGGGCACCGAGGCCCCCCCAGTATACCCCCCTAGTATACCCCCAGCTGGCGCAGCTAGTTTAAAATAAGCTTATTATTATTATTGGTACACACTATATTATACACTTACATCTAATGCTTTTATCGTTATTCATGCAATATAGTTTAGTCTGTACCGTTAAAAGAACCGTCAATAGGCTTGTTTATAATCTAGTTCTTCCAGTTCACATGAAAATTTCATAATTAGGTTGAGACATTTCGTCCTCGCCGTAGAGTACCATCTTCAGTCACTGTTTGGCTGAAACTGATAATTGTTTTAACTGAGTTAAGTTGGCGTGATATTATTGTTGTAGACCACACGAAGTAATTAAAAAAAATCTAGACAAATTCATCTTTCGTTTTGCCCAGAGATTAGCTTTTGGTTGTTTTACTACAAAAATGAACTAAAGAGTAACGTTCTTCGCTCTAATGATGTTGATGGATTGTGTTAAGGTTGCTGACGGAAGGGTAATGTTTAGTCCATGTGCCATTATGTTGCCTTCCACACAGGTTTGACCAAAATGTAAAAAATTCACAAAAACATACAGATTAAGAAATAACTAAATATTTATAGATTAGTCAATTCAATAGTAATTTATTTAAAAACCCCTCTTCGAATAATGTCTTACAATTACTTTCTTAGCTCACCTATAAATGTAATCAACAAATTAAAGTTATTTGTCAGAAAGTTAAAAGAATGGCTTCTCAATTTGGAAGACGTTGATTCCTTGTTTTTTATTCATAGATAAAAACAACTTCCCAGACCAATAATGTTTATTTTAAACTAACTGTTTTTAAAATAGATGTCTTTATGATTATGTATTGCTCCTGTTGGCGTTAATTTGCTTTATTTTGTGCTCGCTTCCTTGTTCCTTGGTTGTTCATGTCTAGTAAGGGCTGGCGAAAATCCGGCTGTCTTTGTTTTATATGAAGGCAGTGATGTGTTGGCGTCCAGCCCAGGAACGCGTGGATGCCTTGGTCCAGGGGGGTGAGCTTGGAAAAAATGTGAAATCGTCCAGGTTTTTTCATGTTTCTTAGATTAGGTTTTAGTTGTAGGAATAAAAGTGCACTATTTATTAATAAAACCATACAGCACTACTTTCTGAAAGACAAAAAAAGAATATATATTTTTTAAACACTTATGACCGCTGAAGAATAAATTTTAAATGAATTAAACGGAACCTCTAATCAGGCATTTGCCTTAGAGGCCCTAAATTTCCTTTGTTTATGTTTATTAGTTTGTAGCAGTGCGTGTATATGTAAATTAATTATATTAAATATAATTTGTGAACAATTATTATTTTTAGTTTTAAATCATTATAATTGGCAAGTCACCGTCTGAGAAGATTTATTGTGTTCTACAAACTTGTATCGATTGTAAACTGAATTTGAATTTGAGGAAATAAATCAATTTGAATTTGAAATCTGCCTAAGTGTGTAAGGTCTATCAGATGGGCATTTACACTACCATTCTCTCGTAAATGAGATCTAACTACGTTTAACTGGATTTGAGTAACCTGCCAATTTTATACTAAATTTAAATATTAGGCTTTCGTGGTCAGTGTCACAACAATAATCTAGTTCGTCCGGTCTACACCGCGTCAAAACATCATAATAATTATAGCTTGAGAGTCATCCGAGAAACCATTGAAACAGTTGAAATCTATATGAAAGACGACATAATGTAACTTTCCAGAATAGGTTAGCAATCAGTCCTGAAAAAGCCTTTTCGATAGTATCACAGCCAATGACAACATCGACAGTGGCATCCCCCCATGGTTGGTTGGCAGCCCTGTGACCAATAGGATAGCGGATAACGAATATCTCAATTTTAGCCAATCAGTGACTGAAGATAATACTTTACAGTGAGACCAAAATATCTCAAGCTAATTATTACGATGTTTTCACTTGTTGTAAACCTATTATTAACTCAATTATAACTGAGTTATAACAATTTAACAATTATAACTCAAGTAAGTTTTCATCCGTAAACTTATAGTTCTGCCTAGTTTCCAAAGCTACCGTCGACACACAAAACATATTTATATAAATAAAACCTCGGGTTTTTGTTATGGCAGTGTGTGTAGGGCGTAAATTACAATCATAAGACTGTTTTGAATGTTTATGAGCCTCCAACAAAACACATTAGCCATCTTTATGTGGGGTTTTATGTTAGAATTCTACGTGCCGTCAGCTCTCATAGCCTACTTACTCTATGTCATATTACTTTGAAACTCTCATGGCAGAGTATTTTTTGAATATAAAAACACTTTTGGATACAAGCCTAAAAAATTAACTTTTTATTGCAAAATATCTCACAATCTATGGCAACCGTCAGAAAAGTTGATTGAACTAAAATTGTCCATTCCTCTCACATCTAAGTCCCTTTGATACATACAATTATTTTTTCTAATCTCTCTCTCTCATTCATTCGAATTATCCCACTCTAGTCCCTAGTCGGTCAGCCAATTACCAGGTCTCCCAGTTAAACGCCATAAACTCGTCTATGTTATAAAAAGCTTGAGTGCACAACACATTTTTTAGACGAGCTTTGAACGCCTTGGGCACTTGTGCGTTTTTAAACTAATTTGGTAATCTGTTGATGAGATGAACACCTGCCTGAGAAGGTAAGCGTTCATCAACTACAGTCCTGTGTCTCCCAGTTTGGTTTTCCTGCCTCTGGTTTCATAAGAGTGTGTGTCGCAACCTCTTATGGTATTGGTATTACATTTTGTTTTGAAAAAAAAAAAGACATGTAGGGGCAAGGGAGTGCCAACCTAATTTGCTACCTAATCAAGCTATTTTTATTTAAAGATAAATATAAAAGTATAAATAAAAAAATATAAAAGTATAAAAAATAATTATAGAAAATAAGAAAGATAGTAAAATTAATAGTTATAAGGAGTTGTGCAAAACTTAACGCCGTAGACCACTGGGGGACTATTGGAAGCCCAATAAACTTTCTCCGGGCGCAAATCTTCTTCTTGTTCCTTGAATAATACTAATAATACCTAATTTGCTAAATATTATATCAGTAAATTTTTTAAGTGTACACGGTGAAGAAAAGCGAAACAAATGAGTTACCTTGTGTTTGATTTATGTCAGTAAGATCAAAAGTTCTTATACCTCTGATGACCTGAATCCCAAAAGTCAATGTTGATTTATATTACTATTTTAAATCTAGTTATAAACTATTGGTATGGACTAAGTATTGAATTTTAATCAAACCACGTCTAAACATGACACATTTTATTAAATGAAAAAGAAAAATAGAAAATAATAAATGAATCGTTTTGCGAACTTTGCGTGCAGACATTTAATTGAATTATTGTTTAAAATTAATTTATTTACAAATGGCGCTATTTAATGTAGTTTTTAAATTTTTACAGTCTACGATTCGAGTCTTTTTATTTTGAATATTATGAGATTTTTAAGCATTGAGTCCCAAAACATTCCAAATGCTCAGAGCACTCTTGTTTTGTTGTGTATATATATGTTATGATTGTGTTTAAAATACTACGATGCGCCTAGTTTTAATTTATAAACAAATGATTCAAAATGCAGTAAGTTGCACATTAATATATAAAGATAATAATGCAAATATGATAGATTCAAATACTTGAGACGTTAACTTGAGGACCATAACAGCTTTTAACTCTTTCCAATCGATACCTAAGTATATAAGACTAAGTTTTAGTTTTCGCTTAATGTATGGGATAAATGAAATTTTAACCTTTGATCATCACATCCGCGAACTTAGTTAAACTTGTAACTTGAGAGCAAAAATATGATATCAACAATAGTAGATAGGTAACAAACCTACAACACTTTTTCATTACCAGACAACTATTCAGCACCGATAAGACATAACCAACAGCAAAAACTACCCCTACCGAATCCCATTTCCCACAAAACCCACAGGAAAACATGCTGCTGGAGTGTGTACCTGGTACCTGCATGAATGAGGGTAGTTTACCGGGCCAGCCACCCCCGTAGCTAGCAGACGACACGCCGCAAGGTGAACGCGCATGCGCGAGAGTAGTTGATCTCGTGGCCGCAGAGCGCTAGTGTCGAGCACCCACTGTCACTTGGGAACTGGGAGTTGTGAGGAACAGTTCCGGAGCAAGTAGTTCCTGGCTCGGAACTGTTCCTCGGTTTATATGTTTTGAGTTTTTTATATTAATTAAATGTAAGAACATACTAGCTGTTGAGTGTTTTTTGTAGTTGTATTTTGGCCTTAAGATTGTTTATTTTTATTATAAACACCACTGCAGTTTCAAGCATTTTGGATTAACGTGGTCAATGTTTAAATGAAACCTTTATTACGAAATGTTTTACGGAAATTAAAATTGCTAACAATTTGACTACATACTCGGTGATTTAATGGAAAATGTCAATCCTTTTGCTGGACACGTTGTTCGCGATATTGAATGTGAAAAATAGTACAGTTTGTCTTTTTCTTAGCTGTAAAAATAAACATACTATCACGGGTATATACGATAAAATCCCTTTAAATAACCAACTTTTACATTTTGGAAATTTTTGTGGCTTCTGCAAAATGAACTTCAACAATAGTAATCAAAGTAAGATATCAAAATACAACTATTTAGCTTTGACGGGAAAACAGTCGGCCCTAGTTTGTAAGAAGACTACACCTCATCATCCACCAAAACACTCATGACACTCACCATCTAATTTTTCCTCAAAAACTCTCTGGAAGTCAGTGTCTCAAATCAAAATATCAAATACACAGCTGTCAAATACAAACAACCACTCATGAGTTCACTCACAGTTCCCGGAACCGTTCCCTCCACCAGTTCCTCCCGCGGAACCGCTCCCTCACCCGGTTCCACACGTCTCTACTGTCAGTCAGTCATGTGAACGACGTCCCGGCGCGTACACGTCAGACCAGCTCGCTCTGACGTACGTCGCTCTCTACAACGTCAACGATGTGTCGGTGTGTGCTTGTGCGTGTGTATGCGGTGCTCGTGGTGCTATCTATGTGTTACTCGAGGATATTCTGTGTGTCGCCGGTCTGGACCTCGCAGGATCACAACAGCTACATCATATCACCCGACCATCTCCTTCCTTATCAAAACCAAGGTAATGTTTGTCAGTGTTGTGTTTTTTTTTTGTCAGCTGACAATAATAGTTCACGTGAGATATCTGAGTAAACGTATACGTTAAACATAATTATATAAAAAAATCACATTTATCAAATTATGATGTTTTGATGTCACTAAAGGATGACAAGGATTAATATAAAAAAATAGATGTATTTTCGATACTAAAAGTTTATAAAGTTCACATTGCTCGAATACACTAAATCCATATGGAACTATACATGTTTCGTTTGTTTACCTATTACATTAGCAATAAATCTCTTATCACATATGATAATGATCTATCAATACGTGATACGATAAAGGCCGAACGTTGTAAAAAGCAAAGACAAGTGCAAAATCAACTCAATATTTTATCGTTTTATTTCTATTGACATGCTCATTTTAAACAATAGAACTGACTTTTTTATGAACACGTTCACATAACTATAAAATACCAGCTAGGAATGAGGTTCTGAATACAAATTGGTCACGTGCAATTGAAGACACCACAACCAATTATCTATAATGTTTTATTTATTTTGTCAGTAACCTCAATGAAAGAATAATAATACAGATCAATACCTCAGATAGAAAGTGAATACCTTTTATCGCCTTTGAAAACCCAATTCTACAACTCGTAACAACTTTACAACTAGTGTTTTCGCGTAATTTGAGCTGACTTAACTTCCCTCTCTGTGAAGATTTAGTCAATATCATAAAGATCAATACCTCAGATAGAAAGTGAATACCTTTTATCGCCTTTGAAAACCCAATTCTACAACTTTACAACCTGTGTTTTCGCGTAATTTGAGCCGACTTAACTTCCCTCTCTTTGAAGTGCGCTGAGTCCACAGTACTCGTCTCTGTGAAGTAAACGTTGCGTGGCGGCAAAAATAGAACTTGAATTTGGACGATCCTCTGAACAAATTGGCGCCGAGGCTAAACTTGGCCGTTGCCTCACCGCCACTTTTCACGCGGGAGTTTCCCAACGTGCGTGACAACCGACAAGGCTACTGAGTTTGAGCCTTTCCCAAACATTTCGTGGGTAACTTTGCAGCCAGTAAACAACAAACGCTTGGCTTTCTTTTTAACGTGAGAGTAAAATGTGTAACGTCACTGATTTGTTTGGTTTCAAAGAAACTTGTTTGAAAGTCAGCAGAGAACATGTGATGTGGGAGTATATGGTAGTGGATAAAAACAAAGAAATGTAATTGATTTAGAACACGCCGTTGTCTCAATAAATTATAAATGAAACTACATTCGTGTGCTTGTTTAAAAACGAATCTCCAATGTCGTGTAAGAAAGTAATGATATTTACTTTAGTAATAAATTAACATCTCGTTTCATGTTCACGATTTACCTTACTACTTTGGTTTGGGGTAACAAACATTAAAAATGTGGGTCCTTATTTCTAACGCTAGGGCCTTTTCGTTGATTTTGAGCTTCCCAATAAAGTCAAACAAAAACATGTATGAACAATTCAATACGTGGAACCAAATTTGCGGCATTTCATTGGGAGACAGACCGCACGAACAGAAAGACTGACCCGAGAGAGACGATTTACCAGAGAGTTACTGATTACAACAAAGCTAGTCAATATATCACAATCTTGTCTACGATAATTCGGAATAAAATGATTCGGAAATTAAAGTTCTTAAGAGTTGACGAATAGATATAACTGTAAGGGTATTGATTAAATGGGACCTCCGATTCGGTATATTTTTGCAATATAAACAAACTACGGTTTATCTCCAAGAAAACCTTGAGAAACCATTAAAAGTAACCACGTTAAAAGTGGTTACACACAATTATAAGATCTATATTTGACAAAAATACAGGGTGTTTTTTAACGTAACGAAAAGATTATTTTCTTTGTATCAAGAGTGGTTTGTCGTCAAAAGTTGCAGGTGTGAAGGTTAACTTGGAAAAATACCCTAAACACCTTTAAGAACTTTGAAAAGAACAAAGCAAATTGCCTACCTATTTTTGCAAATGCCTCTTGACCCAAAGAAAATTATCTTGTTCTTAAGTATTATTTAACAATGAACATTCTTAGATTGTTCCTAAAAATCATGATTGCGTTTATTTACTGTTACTAGTTATTAAAGTGAACAAATTAGTAATATTAACTTATGAACTTATTTCGCACATAAATTTTGAAAACACCCTGCATGCACATACAAATCATTGTGCATATTAGCAACATTAACTACCAGTATGTTAACTAAGAAGTACAAAACTAGTTTATCCGTTCAATAACATAGCAAAGAAGATGTAGTAAGCAATACTAGACGTGTAGTAAAAACCAAAACCGAACTCATCAGTTCAACAGACTGCACCGCGGCGAAGTCGGAGGCCAAACTTTGTCCAGCACAATGGTAGGGTTGAAGTCGCAGACGGCTTATTTTTACTTTGGCAATCGTCCATTCACTCTTGGCTCTGACACTAAATATAAGTTATGGCATCCTCCAGCTTACTTAGATTGATTTTTCACTCGATAACGTTTCAAAGGAAATGGAACTTCAAAGGTTTTTCATATTTCGTGCAAGTGTTGGGTCTTAAAATGTGTAAAATAGGTGTTGTCAACTTGTAAGTGTGAGATTGTGAAAAAGTGCAGGAAAACTTTGAAAGATATGTTACTATTATATTAAGAAAGTAATAGACACTCTAGGTTGTACGTTTTAAATAAACTTAAGTTACTTAATGTAAGGCAAACACATTTGACGCTTCTACTTGGTTTAATATTTAGAAGCCACATTAAGCCGATGGCACATTGGTGCCTGGTTACGCTATTAATTACTAACCCAATCTGGGGACAGTTGGCCCTAGTAGTTAGCTATTATAATTCACAATGTGTGCCAAATTCACCTTAAAATATTGAAACTACTACAGTCGTTGTGTCGGATGGTGTGAAGGACAGCATAACCACCTGGAAAGGGAGAGACCCGGGTTAGGTTCGGTTCTAAAATTTTGTCTTCAAGTTTTCTTAGCAATTAACTACGAGGGTGGTTCAATGAGTCCATTGAAAAACACAGATACATTTTAATTAATTAATTCATTGTTTACAAAGTTTTTTTACTTTTTTAGAAACAGCTGTTCAGGTTTTCAGAGCTATTGATCACATGTTTTTGTGTAATTATTGAGAGAATCAACAAAAATGTGGTTCAATAAAAAACTTGAGTTTTGGGTGGTTATAAAACACTTTTATTTGAAAGGTTTAAAACCGAAAGAGATAAACACCGAGTTTGATGCATTTTGTCGCACAACTTCTCCTCCGTTTACAAATATTTTCAAAAGAGCCAGTGATTTAGAACATGGCCATGAGTCGACAAAAGGTGAACCCTGTTCAGGACGCCCGTCGGAAGTGACAACCCCTAACTGACTGCAAAAATGCAAGATTTGGTTTTGAAAAATCGACGAATCAAAGTTCCAGATTTGGTTGAGTACACTGGCGTATTGCAAAGTAATGTGTTTTCAATTTTACATGAATAGCTTGGTGTGAAAAGATTTCGGCAAGATGTGTGCCGCGTTTGCTGTCAGAGGAGAACAAGCGCATCCGTGTCATTGGTTCTTAAGCTGTTTTAGCTCATGGAGTTGAAGTTCCAACTGGTACGACATCCATCAGATTAATCCCTAGTCCCTAGTGACCACTTTTAGCTTTCCAACCTAAAGAAATGGCTTGGTGCACATATTCTTAATAAAAAAAGACTTCACTTCCCACAAATAAACCTATTTTGTAGAACTTTCAGTATGTTACTATTTAAGTAGCTTAATAAAGTTACAACAGTTTTTAATGAAGTGTATGGAGCTAAAAGGAGACTATAAAGAACAGTAAAACGAAATTGACCCAAAAAACTGGGTTTTAATTTATTTTCTAAGGACTTATTGAACCACCGTCGTACTATATTCGAAAATATTATACTTACATGAGTACTTGAATCGAGAAACCGACCACTCAAGAGAAGGTTCTTGTTTGTTGTCATTTCAATACTATTTACAAATACATATTTTTAATATATGTTAAAAGCTGAAAACTCCGTTTATTATTTACATGTTTTATTTAAAAACCACATCAATTGGTTTTATTTAGAGCGATTTTTATTGGGCAAAAATGTATGACGAGTCATGTACAGTGCATTAAAATCATCTATGAAGAAAATAAGGAATAATTAAAATGACCAGCTGAAATAACATAACTTACTTCTTGTATTGTTTTCGTTTTATTGTAACCATAAATTAACTCAAGTGAGTGCTTATAAGTTGTTATTCGCGAGCGGTTAATTAAGCCTCAGAGAATTTATGAAAGAGAAAACAGTTGTTTCATTAAATTTAAATGTTGAAATTCGAGAAAGAAGGTAATCAAGAACTTTAAACGTAAGACATGAAAAGCTTTTCAGCTTTCAAAAGCCAATTAACACAAACTTCCCTAATTATGACTTCAAATATCACGTTTTATTGAATGTCTAATTTTGTTTACGAAATCCTGAAGCACGTTTTTGTTTCACAGATTCGTAGGAGGAAGTTGAGCACAAAACTTTTGTATGATAAGTTTATAAACGCCTTGACGTTTAAGAGCCTAATATTTGAGTTATATGTCTTGTGAATTGGTTTTAATTCTTGTTTTTGATGTGTAGTCGAAAGTAACTCAGCCACAATTATTGTGTGTTCTTCTTTCTTCGGTTTATCTTGGTACAGTGATAGTTTTTAAATTTTTCAACGCACTGTTTTGTTTCAGCTTCAGAAATATGATTTGTTTAATTAGACCTGAAATTGTATGCAAAACGATACACATGAATATTTAGTTAATTTATACTAGAGTTTATGTAATGGTAGATATTTTGCGCGAAGGCTGAAAATTAACATAGTTCCGCAGCTCAAGCACAGATAGCGCTGCGAGGGTATTCTTTTAAGAGTCTCAACTAGAGCCGTTGACGCACATGCAAATTTATTGGTTCTTTAAAATCACACGAATTAGTCACATTTAAGTCATGGACATAGGAAACCTCAAGCACGTCGAGCTGTGGGGGAGAAAATACGGCGAGAGATGGCAGCGCTATCTGTGCATGGGCTGCCGCCACTATCTTTTTTTTTCCTGCCTCAGCCATGTGGCCATGCCCAATCTACCTCTAAAACTGAGGCTATATTGACTGGGATTCGTGGCGTGGTCCTGTAATCCAGCTTCATGGAGGTCAGGTTTTGAGGATGATATAGGTATAAAACGGCTCAGATAGTCTCAGTGATCATTTGATGATACCCGCATCAACTCTCACCATCGTTTAGACATATCAGACCATCACCTGCGTGGTTCGGAAGTCACGTTAAGCCGTTGGTCCTTGTATTTTCATTGGTCATTCAACTATTAAATAATGACCCATTCTAAGGAAGAGTCGGCCTTAGGTTGTAACAGGACTACACCTCATAACTCATTACTAACAATCATCATACTCATCCCTCACCACATATTTGCCTTAAAATACCCTCATGAGAGTGGTCGGCATCTCAAATAGTGATAGTTATATATAGTGATATGAGTGATATCAGTTTCGCAAGACCTGCGACAATAGTTATCTTGAAATATTGTGTTTCGTGAGTATAACTCCATTAAAAAATTGATTTTCCCAGACTGTAATCCCAAATCGAACAATTTCTTTACTCATAAATGCATTTTTTTATCCACATTACTTTAATTCTTTGAAATAAACAAATATATCGACAAAACAAATTCAAACTAAAAAGCCAGCGCAAATATTACACAAACCCCAATTACAATGTAACTCTGAACACGAACAAATAGTACTTTTCACATACATCATACAGATATACAAAACCAAATCAAACAACACTTAACGGGATTAGTTCATTCCACGGGCCGTAATTACCAAACATTAAACAAACACGCGGCGCTGTGGCCTGACACATTACTGAGCGGATTGTGTGCGGATCACCGGATGTCCCGGGTGTCCAATCCGGTGCGCAAATACAGTTTTATGTATTGTTTACATATTTGCCGGATTACAACGGGTGACGCTAGTGGCGCGCCTGGTGGAATATCGGATTACTACTCGCGCTCTGGAGAGTAGCGCTGTGATTTAGGTCGGTTGTGTTGATGTTGTTTATGGGTAATGTTGGTTGTTTGGTGATTATTTTGTGTGTTGAGGAGTTTGGTGTTTGGATTTAGGAAGATTTGTTAAAGTTATATTGTTTATAATTTCTGATGAACACTTAAAGAAGTCTAGCCCGTAACGGCACACAACATGAATAAATAATTTCTCGTGAAAATGCACACTCTCGTTTTATTGTATATTTCCTTTTGTTGGTTCACGTAAAAAAACATAACATTATTTTAAAAAAATATTTAAATTATGTTTTAAATTCTTAAGCAGATCTGAGTTGAGTATGTTTAAATTGTACAAGTTAGCCAATGACCACTAACTTGACTTTGACTAATGTACTTATATTCTTCCGATGACTCAAAAAGTAAAAGAATAAATTTTAAAATAAAATATTCCAATGTTAAAATTTTGATTTATAAGGCCTTTTAAACAGCAATGCTGTAATCTTTAGATAACCTCAAAAGAATCAAAGCATAAGAGGTCTGTTAACATTAGTACGTTGCAAACAACGTAGTCAAAACACGCGGGAGAGGAGAAGCAGTAAAGTTATCAAGATAAACATATCGGAAGCTTTCTATCAAAAACGAAGGTGAACACAACAAACAGAACAATAAGTACAGTCAAGCCTAAAGACAATAATAGCAGCATAAATTGTCAATTATGTTCAATGTTCAAAAGTTACTTTACGTTTAAATGTGAAAATGCATTACTTGTAAGTGGTTTCTGCACGTGTCAGAATTTAATCCACTCCAGTAAAGCCAAGTGTGCTACATACCTCTCCAGAAGCCAGATGAAACTTTGTCCAGTACAATAGAACGGTTGAAGTTCTAGAGGACTTATTTTTACTTTGGCAAGTTTCCACTTACTCCCAGCTAAATATAACTTATACCACCCACTTGCGTACTTTACTGATTGAGTTTTCTGCATCAAGTACATCAAGTACTTCTCTTGATTGTACTTTTAGTTGTAATGTATGTAGAAAGGTTTTCGAGATTTTACGTTATCATTTTGAAGAAGTGATAGGCCCTGTAATCCAGCTTCATGGAGGACAGGTTTTGAGGATGATATAGGTCTAAAAAGGCTCAGTTAGTCTCAGTGATCATCTGATGATACCCGCATCAACTCCCACCATCGTCTAGACATATCAGACCATCACCTGCGTGGTTCGGAAGTCACGTTAAGCCGATGGTCCTTGTATATTGGTCATTGGGCTATTAATTAGTGACCCATTCTAAGGAAGAGTCGGCCTTAGTTTGTAACAAGACTACACCTCATTAATCATTACTACCACTCATCACACTCATCCTTCACCACATATTTTATTTAAAATACCCTCATAAGAGTGGTCGACATCTTAAATAAAGATTTAGTGATAAAAGTCCGGTTCTAAAAACATAACAGAAGATGTGTGTGTTATATTTATGTGTGTTTATAAGGTTTTCTCAGAAGTTTTCTTGGGTATTAACAGATACTAACTGTTTTAAAGTTAGTTAGCTCAACGGAAATACTAAGTATTAAGCATCGAAAAATGTTAAGGATCGTTTCAGTATTGATATTTTATAGTCTCGCTAAAATGGGAGGTTTCGATGGACCTACCCTGATTATGATGAAATTTGATTTATGATTTTATGTTTTCTCACTTAATTTATTTGGATTCTTTACAGCTTTGCTTCCTTAATAAGCTAAAAAGAAGGTAAAGGTTGTCTTGTTTAACGAGGCGAAGTTAGAACTACAAAGTTCTCTCTATTACTCAACCTCGCCCTTTTCCTAGTGTCACCGTGTAGTCAAATTACAAATTGTAAGTAGGGACTGCTGGGATCGAACCTGCGCCACCGGAGTGATGAACCGGAGTATATCTCGTATATCAAAAATTATGTTTTTAACATCTTAATTAACGTCATGTGCATCAAAACTTTGTCCATGTTCTGTTTAAAATATTTTTTTCTCTATACCTGAGTAGTACGCTCCAAAATCCATACACCTTAAAACCATCAGTCACGTTTTGTTTTAGAAGTTTTTCGTTTTCAATCACTTTACTGACTCAATCCACGTCTAAATATTATTTAAATCACAATACACTTATAAAGATATCTCACATAGTGTTCGTTATATATTTAAAACTAAAAGACAATAACACTAACCGGGATCAGACGGTGCAAAACTACTATTTGACGAGGAAGAAATGGGCTGAAGCAATCTTTTTGAGAGTCAGAGAGCCTGGTTAGTGATTACAAGCCAGCTTCGTGATAACGCGGCTTAACTAGACATCTCCGTGTGAATGGGGCTGAGTATCACAGCTAACAGCAGTACCGCTTGCGTTACTGTAGCAGAGTGCCTTGGAGTAAAGTCGTTCTCTTGTAGGAGCATGAACATCACTTTTATATCAGCTTAATCTGCTCTGAGTTATTTCTTGTTGGAGAATTTCTATAGGAAAAAGAGTTACACGTGTTCATTTACGTCGGAAAAAGAAGGAAAAGTCAAAGAACAAAATATAGGATCGCAGTGTTAAGCGAAGTATATCCGAACTTACGAATATATAAATATACACTACTTACGTATATCTCGCATAAAACTTCTTATGATACAACTATTCTATACTGTATCCGTATAACTTGAAATTTACCACGATAATATACCAAGAGTAAAAATCTGTTTCGGTCTGCCTTGTTGAATTTGGTCAAATTGAATGGACGTTTATGTGTTCGGAAAGTTTCACCAAAAGGGTTTATAAACTAAAACCCAATATATTTGAAGGTACCACCCCCACCATAAGGTTACTTCGTTTGGACAAATTCTGTTTACTAGAACTTAAATTAGCTATTTTTAAAACAAAACTAGCACGACATATATCCTGTAAAAATGTAACCTATATACATTTCTCCCCGTTGTAAGAAATTAGCGAGAATTCCCAGTAGCGCTTAAGGCAACGCGTCAGCTATGAAAAACTTTAGAACTATGAAAAACGGTTGAACAACAGTGGTTGATTCTGTTTGGATTCTTGTACCGTTTCGATTAGTAACTTAACCTTTTTAAAACCACATTTTACGCTATGGAGCATAATATAAGTTTAGGAAAGCTATGCTGCATAATCTCTCAGATAATGCATCGGCAACCAATGTTGAAACGCAGAGTAGAGCCGAAGCCGAGCGTCTGCTCGCTATTTTTACCCCTAACCACAGATCACGTAACATATGGTGCTCTATATCCGGGTATTTGGGTTCCTAGACACTCCGCAGCCTCTTTCATCACTTGCAGATTTCCGCCAACCTCTCATCTCCTGTCCTCTCTTGTCTTGTCAGTTATATTTGGCTGAATTATGCCGTTGAGTGGATAGAATCAACCCTCTGGTCACATGTGGGGACGTCTATGTTGCATTTTAAGTATGCAAGAGTGAAAACCACTTCCAAAAGAGTGAAAATCGAGTCACTCTTTAGTGAGAGTGGTTCAGTTACAACGCCTAAAAATTCACTCTTTCTGAGTAACTTTCACTCCTTAATTTTAAGAGTGTGGTTAGCAACTTTGGTTATCAGAATCATTCTCTCTGGAGAATAAAAATTTACTTGTAAGTTTTTTTACCTCTAGTTGTTTAAAACTGAAAACGCGATCAGATCCAGATCCCGAAACAACGTGTTCCTCTTGTTGACTTAATTCTTTAGCCGAATGAGTGACTGAAGATGGTACTCCACAGCGAGACCGACATATTTCAAGCTAACTATTAAAGAACTATTATGAGCCGGAAGAACTAGATTATAGTTATTATTCTATTCTAAAAAAGCTATGAAATACGCCCAAAATAATAATTTGTTTCAACCTCAGTGGTTTTCAGTATATATAACTTAAAATTACAAAATCTATACAAATCCAACCGTTATCATGCCATTTAGTTTGACAACTAGTACGAGATTATAGGCCGAAAGGGTTTAAAACCAAGTTGGTATAAACAGCTGATGTGTTATTTAAATTGTGTTTAAAACTGCAGAACGTTTCGAGAGGCATGAAAACTCCTTTCGTTATCAGGTGAAACCTAACCTAAACCATATTTTAATTCTAAAAGCTAGTATTCCATACTATTGATTCAAATAACAACATGATGATATATCTATAAGAATATAGTTTCACTTGATAACAAGGACTATTCATACCTCTAAACATTGTGTGTACTTTTAAACACAATGACCGGTAGAAAAGTCCATATGTTTAAATGTTTATAAAATAACACCGGCAAATGAATTTTCAACAATTGGTAAAATAATTATACAACAAAATACGATATGAGTATCAAGTATTCATTAAGTTATGATTATATTTAACATCATATTTAATAATATAACTCATATCTAAATTAAATTATGTAGTCCGCTTTTATATTTAACTACTTTATTTATTTACTTGTAATAACTGTACACATTAATTCAAAATATTGTTTTAAATTTTAAAAAAACTATAGACGTTTTACTTAATGTCATCAAATGTAGCTAATAAAGACTCCAAAAATAAAAAGCTGTATTTTAGACTAAATCACTTCATTCTGTTTTCAACTGTAAATTAAATCATAAAAAAGGTTTTGAGTTATGATGGATTCAAATATTTATTTACTTGTTTATTACATATAAATATTATACTTTCTTTCAATGTTTTTTTTGTTCTCATTTTCGCACAATAACATAAATAACAATCATGCAAATTTAAAACTTGTTCTGTGCCTATTACGAGTATGTTTAACAATTATACCAATTACACAGTAATAACACTTCTATCATAAACAATGTTATGTGTCCAACGAAATCACATTAACGGCAGAGAACATACGTTGGTCAGAAAGGAAATTGGAAAACAATTCCCCGCGTGGAAAGTGTAATGGAATGGTAATTTGTGGAAATTCGATTTCTTTTCGCCGTGGATTCCAATTTGTGACCATATTTTTTGTGTGCGTCGACGTCGTTTATTGGATTCGTGATGTAAAGTGGGCGTCTCCGTGGAATCCACTTGGAGCTGGATTTATTTCTTAATTAGCATTTCGCTCTCGGAATATAAATTCCCCAAGTTTCCCTGTGAAATGAAAGCGTACAACTTTGAAGATTTAAAGGTATTCCGTTGGGGTTTCCAATTAGGTGCGTTTAACGTTTAAAATGATTTGGAAAAAATAGAAGGAATTTGAAAGACTAGTTAAGTAATAGATAGGGAAGGGAAAGTTTTTAATATATTTAAGAACAGTGGGTTTGTTTCAATAATGTGGCTAAACATTGCCTATCTAATTCGTTTATCTATTTTATATTAGAATAATTGGTGACCTAGGTAGGTTTGTAAAAGAAAAGGTAGTTCAGCACCTTCTTTTTAAAGTAAAAATATACGGAACTTGAATTAAGGTTAACGGTATGTTCTTATTCAGGAATGGCTGATTGTTTTTACCTTTATGTCACCTTTATGTACCTTTATTGGTTTTAGGGCAAGTGTCAAACAAAATTCGCAGTACATGTCATATCTGTCATATGTAAGGACAACCAAGTCTAGACAGAGTAGATTATAATAAAAATGGGTTTGAAAACCAATTTTATTCTCAACTTACATATGTTAAAATTGACGAAACGAGCAACAATAAACTGAATCACTATTCGAAGTTCGTAACCAATTAAAATCAAATTAGTATATAACAACATATTTCTTGACAACAAACTCGTATGAAAATCCTTTGACTATCTATTATTTTGGTAACCATCATGCGGAAAAGAAATATGCAATATCTATGTTTGAGGAAATTCAACAACATAATATGAGTCAGCATACCAAACTGTCATTCAACAAAATACACGTTGTTAACGTTGGTATAGTTTCTTACGTTTAAATACTATTACAGACTTTTCCATAGCTTTTGTGAACAAGAAGAACACAACGTTTCGCATTAAAAATCCCATATTATTTCTTAATAAGAAATAAGATTACAAACAAACAAAATTGAAAACATAACACAAAATATAACAACATAAACTAGTCAAAAAGTGATCAGATTCCAGATCCCGAAACGTCGTGTTTTCTTTGCTCACTAAAGAATGTGTAAAACGTCTTTACCAATACTTCAATCCCTCAAATACATGTAATAACACCTACTGGGACTGGGACTCGTGGTGTGGTCCTGTAGTCCAGCTTCATGAAGGTCAGGTTTCGAGGATGATATAAGTCTAAAGCGGCTCAGATAGTCTCAGTAATCATCTAATGAAACCTGCATCAACTCCCACCATTTTCTAGACATATCAGACCATCACCTGCGTGGTTCGGAAGTCACGTTAAGCCGTTGGTCCTTGTATTTCCATTGGTGATTAGGCTATTAATTAACGACCCATTCTAAGGAAGAGTCGGCCTTAGTGTGTAACAAGACTACACCTCATAACTCATTACTACCACTCATCCCACCCATCATTCACTACATATTTGCCTTAAAATACCCTCATGAGGGTGATCGGTGTCTTAAATAGTGATATAGTGATACATAAAAACGAAATGTCACATTTAACCAATTAACAGTGAGCACACACTCACAATTTTAAAGAGCCACACTCTCAAATCCCCATTGAAACCGCTAAAGCACCTCGGCGTTGTTATCTAAAGTATATTGAAACATAAACGCGTTGTATGGAGCCGGATAATATCGAACCTTTGCCATTGATAGGAACAGCTCCTCAGGCAATGGCAGATCAAGAGCTATCAATTTGTATCGGCGATGTTAGACGAAGCTCTCGTTCGCTTTTCAAACCTTCAAACACTCTTCTGCATCATTTCCAATCTCTATTTCTGGCCACTTTCAATTCTGAACTGGATTCCTTCTTGTGAATGCTGCATTTGTTTTGTCCAATGTTGCGTGAAGGTAAATTTTGTTTGGGTTGGATTAACTAAGTTTGTAATCTAGTTCTTCCGGTTCACATTGCGTCTAAACTTCAATTTTAGCGAATCAGTGACTGAAGGTGGTTCTCCACAGCGAAGCCGAAATATCTCAACCTAATTGTGAAGTTTGGACACGGTGGGTGGCCCATAGCTCTGTGGTATAGTGCGTGCTTCGCACCAAATCAGCCCGGGTTCGATTCCCGGACGCAATCATAACTTTTCACGATGGTCACTCCCCGTGGTTCGGAAGTCCCCCAAAGCCGTCCATTCCATTAGTCGTTGGGCTATTAATTAATGACCCAATCTAGGAAACAGTCGGCCTTGATTCGTAACAAGACTACACTTCATTATCCATCAAAACACGCATCATACTCAATATCATATTCGCCTTAAATACCCTCTAAGAGTGGTCGGTGTCTGAATGCAAAGTATCAAAGGTGTAAACAGGAAGAACTAGATTATACTGTAGTTGTGACACCGGCTGCGAAATCCTAAGAGTTAAATTAAGTTTGTAGTTGTATTAAACGGTGCTGAAATATAGCGGTGTTGATAACTATATCTTCTTAACGGGTTGGTTTTACTGCATTGTTGTCTTTTTTCGCTTTCAACAGAAAGGAAAAACGCAGAATGCAAAGAAACGTGACTTTTGCTCTTTGCATGTTTCTAGCAATCCTAGCTATTGGCGAACAACTTAAACTAAATATGTCTTGTGTTTGATGTTCCGGTTTTCTTAATACGTTTTCCCCATTCTCTTAGCCTTTGGTTAGCAGTGGAACTTATTAGAGCTATGTAAGAGCAATTTAATTAAGACTTTTGTCCTGAAATAAATTACTCAAACTATGATAAAAATAACCATTAGTCTATAAAGCTTCATTAATATATCAGAGGAGGCTTAGCAATTAAATTATAGCCATCTTAAGGTTGTTCAAGTCGTTAAACGTAATAAGACTTAAACCTCACTTGAATTAGTTATGTCGAAGCTATTTTCTGCAGTACTGGCTTAAGTTTACCCAAACCCAACGATTGTGTTATGGTAGGTAGATTTCACGTGGATTCCACATGGATGAGGTAGGAAAATCAACGTAGTTCGGCACCCCAAGCTCAGATGGCGGTGCAAGAGAATTCTTTCAAGAATCTCAACTGGAGTCACTGACGCACGCGCAAGTTCGTTCGTTCTAGAAAATTTCACGTCTTGTTTAAATTTAAATCATCGACTTCGGAAAAAATCGAACACGTCAAGCTGTGTCATCGGGATAAAGCCAAGAGATGGCAGCGCTGTCCGTGCTTGGACTTTTCTGCCTCAACCATATGGTATTCACACCTAAACCACCTACCAACATAATCTTTGCCAACTCAACAGCTGATCAGCAGAACTACTACTGTAACCTTATGGTTTACGAGATGAAACGCACAGCTAGTTACACAAACGACACTCGGCAGCCACTACGTGCACTGCATTAGTTCCACGTGTTCGCCTCATAGAGCAGGAGACGTAGAGCCGTTTTTGTACCGTACTTATGATTAGCTACGCGACCCCCCTTCCCTCTAACCCCGGTATGGTCACGCCTTATCATTCATCATTAACTAGATGACTCTACTTCACAAGGCTGTCGTTACTGGCTTACCGACTGCCTTGTTGCATGGAAATCGGACTTTTTAGATGGAAATTGTGTAATTTTAAAGATTAGGTAAAGTGTGTTTATATTGTGTACATTGTAGAGCTCATATTCCTTTTTGTTTAATAACGTGAGTCAATGAAAGGTTCCAGTGGTACTTAGATCAAATCACAGCAAAAGTTTTAGGTTTATAGTAGATTTAAAATACTGTATATATAATCTAGTTCTTCCGGCTTTCACCGCGTCCAAACTTCATAGTTTAGTTGAGATATCTCGGCCTCGTTGTGGAGTATCATCTTCAGTCACTGATTGGTTGAAACTAGATCATAGTTGCCGGCAAAACAACACCGGCCGGGAAAGCTTAAGAGGTAACACGGGGTAATGATTTTACCAATTAAGTTTCCTAAACATTGAAGACACTTAGTAGTTTCTTGTAATGCTTGTTAGCGCCCTTGGTTCAGTGGGTAAAGTCACGACTTGTAAAGTGTGAGGTCGCGGGTTCGATTCCCATCACAGACACATGTGTGACAAAGCGGTCTGTAGTGCCCTTAAATCCTCAGTTGGCACCCATTAAAAACTCCGTCGATGCAGTTATAGTAAAAAATAAACGCAAAACGCGTTTACGCACACCAAAGATTAAAACACTATAGGACGACTGTAATCCCCCCCGGGGCATTTGGTCATTATTTATTTTCTTAGAAATGAAGTCGATGACTGTTGAAGTCAAGGAAACGACAGTGTTGTCCACTGCTCGACAGCAAGTACCTATCCACCGCTAATGACGACTACTAGGTAGGTCAGAGCAGCCCGCGGTCGTGTCCTGCAGCGCCTGGTTGCCCAGGACGGGTTGAGGCAACACCTGTTCTTCCTTCCGGCCTCGCCTCAATCCGTGACCCGTATCCAGTCGCAGTGCCGCATCGTGCTATCGAGGCTTCCGAGTTATCGAGGCTTACTTACCGCTCTTCTGATCCATGGTGAATCGTTCCGTCGAAGTCGTTTTCTGTGAGACCCTCTGACGGGCCTCAGCCCGTTGGTCCATTGATTGTTGGGCTATTGATGAATGACCTAATCTGGGGAAATTCCGGCCCTAGTTTTTAACAAGACTATATGTTGTCATCCATCAAAACACTCATCATAGTTTAATATTCACATTATAATACCCTCTAAGAGTAGTCGGTGTCTTAAAGCAAAGAAAATTATCGAAGTCATATTGAAGTTTCTTTGGACCATCATTACGTAGGAGCTTCCTAATCGAGGCTTAGAGACCTTGTGTGAACTCGTGACCGGTAGCCAATCGAAGGGCTACTTTTCGGTGGCAGTCGCAACATCATATTGAGGCTTCTTTGGTGCATCATTCTTAAGATAACTTCCTAGTCAAGTTATTGAAGTGTGTATTAAGTCCTTCCGATCTTGAGTGAATTGTTGCCAGATAGTGCACCTTTTCGACGTGCCTTTGCATTACCGTTTTATTCTTCGGATGTTATTCGTGAATAATTCTTTTGCTGGATTTTTAGGCGCATCAAACACTGCAGTGTTTTCTTCTAATTTTGGAAAACTTCCTATTATACTACTTTGTAGTCGCATTTTTTCACATTTTTTTCTGACGCATTATTTTATTCAGACCTTCCGGAAACGCATCCATAGGCTTCTATAGGCATGTTTAAAATAATTTGAAATCTACGATTTGATTCCGTTTTATGTAAACAAAACATAATGAATAAAATTTAAAAACGAGATACCCTAAAACATCAAGCGAAACCTATTATGTTTGTAGATCATAAAGCTTAACAAAACACAACAAGAAAATCTAAAAATCCCAATAACACTATTTGCGGAAAATAGTTGTGTCCAATTAAAACATATCAATCCACGTGTTATACAAACTAACTACTTGTATAACAATACAAAATTGTGTTTTATCATGCACGCGAGAAAATATTCTGTTTACAGTTTGTCTATACAAACATAAACTAATTACCGTTCAATTGTTACGGTGATTGTGCAATACAATATTTTAACAACACTGCATTTCTTGTACATATTGATATTATTTGATGACTTTTAAAACATATTTTAACCATATGAACATGAGGTTGGCATTTTGACTTCAACAACACATTTACATCTACAGTAATGTTAAAAGCAACTGTGCAAAATTAAATGGTGGTTGCTTTTCACATGAGCTACCTGTATAAGTGAGACCCAGTCAACCCTCTGCAAAGAAGCTTTACAAAAAGCAACCTTGTTTGAACAAAGCACTGTCACTTGCACACTCCCAAAACATACGGTTTTGTTAAAACATTCGTTTTAACTTTTTATTGTTTCTTAAATGTTGTCTCCGTTTTATTAGTTTTGTTTTCTATATTCTAGTTCTTCCGGTTCACACCGCGTCAAAACACCATAATAATTTGCGAGAGGTATTTTGGTATCGCTGTGGTGTACCATTTTCAGTCACACTGATTGGCTGAAACTGAGCAACTTGCTGTATGCTATGCTATTGGCCACAGGGCTGCCAACTGTCCATTGGAGCATGGATGCCAAGTGTCGATGTACTCATTGGCTGTAATACTATCAAAAGTTGTCCCTGTCGAAAAGTGAAAAGTTAAATTTTTAATTGGTTTGAGTTAAAGTATCGTTTATCACTCGACCAAAATGTCTTTTGACTCCAGCTCATTTAACGTCCTCTTACGTTAAACCTGGACTCGTATAACTATAATAATATTTTTTTACTCTTCTACAGTTTTCTTGTCAAACAACCTGCTATTTTACTAACAACCACCACTCGACAGCAGTAGCGAACAGAAGCCGACAATAGCGGGTTCCGCATGACATACCAACAGCCGACACCACGGTGCCAAGGACCTCAGTGCTCCATGGCAGGTGCCCGGCGTGTGGGACCCGCGCTATCAGCTGTTCTGCATCGCATAATCATCACATAACAGCTGACTACTGACGACCTTCACCACAGAGTAGAGTGTAGTCAGCTGATTTAATCTCTGGCTCCTGTTGCTCGGGTTTAAATGGAGGCGGTGCTGGGTGCTTTTGTTGGTTTTAAATAGCTTCGTATGATAAATATGGTGGATATTGTGACTGTGTAGTCTTTATAGGTGGGAGAATGGTTGGATTTTCGGAGTAAAATTTAAATACGTTATACAATGGGTGTTACAGTTCAAAAGCTTTAGTTTAATCCAAATTAAAATTAGTTTAAATATGTCCTTGTTTTTAAGAGTTCAGAACTCGCCTCGAAAGATTCCTGAACTCTCTAGCATTTGGTAGTACAGACAAATTCATGGCATTTAGTTAGGAGATCCGAAATAGGCTGACTAACTAGAGTGGTACAATTCGAGTGAATTTAAAAATGCTATGATTGATTGCGACACAAATGTCATAACAAAAGGCAAACTTGAGTAAAAATCACAGTCGATTGCCATGAATTTACTATTTATGTCTATTTTCCTTGGTATAAACACTAAATCATTATTTGAAATGCCGACCACACTTATGAGGGTATTTTAAAGCAAATATGTGGTGAAGGATGAGTGTGATGAGCGGTAGTAATGAGTTATGAGGTGTAGTCTTGTTACAAACTAAGGCCGACTCTTCCTTAGAATGGGTCATTAATTAATAACCCAATGACTAATGGAAATACAAGGACCAACGGCTTAACGTGACTTCCGAACCACTCAGGTGATGGTCTGGTATGTCTAAACGATGGTGGGAGTTGATGCGGGTATCATCAGATGATCACTGAGACTATCTGAGCCGCTTTAGACCTATATCATCCTCAAATCCTAACCTCCATGAAGCTGGATTACAGGACCACGCCACGAGTCCCAGTCAGTGAAACGTGTAAAACACATCAAACATGTGTACTAAAAGAAAAGAAAATTAGCCAGACCAAGATGGCGAACATTCTTTAGCTATATGACTACCACTTAACACACTGAAGGTATGAAACTCGCCAAGTGTCGGCAGTCCAGAGGATGAGACAGGAGAGGGTGTCAGGTTCCTTTGCGGTTACGTACCCCTCACCCGTCACACCCCCTCACCCGGTACACCACAGATCCGATGATCCGACCAGCTGAGCCGGTGATCCGTATCGTGTGTCTGAACCGCCCGGATGTGTGTCGAACTGTTGTCTATAGCTCAGCCGGATGAAGTTGCCTCTCTGTCGTGATTTCCTATAGAAAACACGCTGAAAGAAAGGCTTGAAATACGAGGGCTGTCTAGTTGTTTTAGTGGGCTGGTTTTGAATTTGTATTTTCTTTCAAAAACTTTTTTTTACCATTCGCGTCAAATTTTCTGGACTTTTTTTAGATTCTATAGTGCAAATGTGGAACGGTTGTATCAATAATATTACCATAGAGAAATAAACTTTACCTCGGAGACAAAGGAGCTCTTTCTAATATACTAAAGAAATTTGACGACAACATGTCTAGACCGAACCGGGACTCGTATCTGGGTTTATCACTTGCCGAGTGATTATGCTGACCACTACACCATCCGACCCATCGATAAAGAGAGAGAGAGAGTTCAGAGAGATTGATTATTAGCATAATCATTCGGTAAGTGAGATACCCGGGTCCGAGTCCCGGTCCATAAGTTTTCTTCAAATTTCTTTAGTTATAAATTATACAGAGTCAGTTTTATTTTTCCGTAACATACAATGAAAATCTTTATGGTTTTAATATCTGCGTATAGAAATACTTATCAACACAGAACTAACCGTGCAACTAATATTATTCTTAATAAGTTTATAGGTTCTTTCAATAAGAAAATGTAAGACTATTCTCAAAATATTTTTCAAATGGATTAAAGATAAGCTATTAGACCTAAAAGAATGAAACAAATTTCATTCCCAACAAATCAAAACTGAAGATCACATGACAATTTTTTCTTTGAATTTCTCAGTATAGATGGTGATCCTGAAATCGTAGGTCATTGGTTCAAATGTCAGTGTTTCGGCTTGCCAGTGAAAGTAGGTTATGAACATAATAACTACACCCAAGAGGTCAAATCACAACGGAAAAAGTCTCTTATGGGTGACTTAAGTTCAAAATAAAAAATTCTACGAGTTCTTTCATCATTGAAACATACAAAGCCTAATTAGGTAAATTTCAGAGTTGATGTTGATTTATAATGATTTCGACAAATATCTCTACGTTGAAAAGCTCAAAGGTGGATAAATACTTGATCAGATCGAGTCAACTAAGTTCAGTGAAAAGCAAAAACTTGAGAGAACACAAAGAGAAACTAATAGAATTGTTGATTGAGTCAGGCCAATTGTCTTGCAAGTGTTTGTTCAGATGAATTTGTAGAGATACGATCTGATTATTTTAATTAAATAAACATAGTTTGATACAAAACAAACTATCATTCGTCCCACGCTTGATATCGTTTCATTTTGATTTAATTTATAGTTGAAAATATACAAATGACCTAGTTCCTAATGTAGGTGCGATTCATTGAATCGAAATCAATAACTCAACAACGGTTTGCATATTATATAAGCGATAATTGTCTGATAGTGATTGAGCTGGAATAACTTCATCATATTTCACAATAAAAAGGATGTCATGTGAGTATTTGATTTGTATTGGGTTTGTTAGCTGTTCGAGATAATCTTTTTAACTGCTGGACAGGAAGAAACGTGTTGGGTATTACATGTCGGGTCTGTATATTAAAATTGTCAATAATATTAAAGTTGATTTGTGCAGATTTTGTCTATTAAAATGCAAAATTTGAGTTGGGTACGATTTTTTTATTTGTGCGTTCAAAAGTACCTAATGTAACATATTCGATCATAACTAAATACATTACGAGGTTTGAAATCCAGACGTGTGTCTTCTGGTTCTACACAATTTGCAGTTGAAGAACACAATTTACTGAAAATCATACTTGTATGATAATTTTTCCAATAGAGACCTTTAGCAGTTTTAAAATACGTTGAAATTAATAATGTCTATCCTGAGCCGGTTTCTGGAATCTTAGAGACTGATTAAGTTTAGGTTAGTTGTTGATGGTGGCATTTCTGAGGTTTAAATATCATTAGGGACGTTTAAAATACTGTTTTAGTGAATAGATATAGCACGACATTTCGGGATCTATATAAAGAAAATGTATTACAAAAATTTCGTCTTATTGTCAATACAATTTGCTATTACAAAGAATACTGTCCAAAATTTAGTTGTTATTGTATAAATGATTCCTTAATATTGATATTGATGATTTTATCGAAACTAATTGAATTTGGATTAATGTTTTCTTATTTAAATTAAACTTATGCCAAAAATCACTGAAAAATTTTGGAATTGTCCCGCGAGATCCGATGAATAAACCTATTACTTGAAAATTTTGAATTTGGTATTTTGATTTGTAGTAATTGATTGTTTGATTGTAAATTTGTCTTTTTTCAATGTCCACATCTTCTGGTTGTGTATTACTAATTTCGAATCTAATTGTAGGGTCCAAGATAATTCCGTTACTTTTAATTTTGTCAATCACTAAAATGTCACATCTTCTTGTAGAGCCATTGTCTGCCACTGAACCAATCTCTTCATAAATTTCAAAGTGTTGGTGCTTCCTGAGTTCATTGGCAATGATGGTTCTGATTCTGTGGTGACGTTCGTTGCGGAGGAGGCTACCAAAAGGACACTGTCCAAGGACATGTGGCAAAGACTCAAAAATGAAGTGCTCGTTGGTAGAACAATGTCTACAACGGTTGCCGTCCCTGGACCTGCCTTTGATACCTCTAACTGGAGCAACGTCTCCCACTATCTTTAAATATTCTTTGAACTCTAAATCAGTTAACCCTTCGCAATTGCTCACTTTTTATTTCAGTGCGGCACATTGTTGAAATAAAACTGCACCTCTTCCTTTTGTGGAAGTGAGCACCAGTAAGATCCCGTCTTCAGGTAAAATTAACCAAAACACCTAAAATCTAGGTATTTTCTATATTCTTAAGATGTCAAGTCATCTGTTAGAAAAAATTGACTCGAGCATCAAATTGTCAAGTCATTGCTTTCTTTCAACTGGTTGTGTATAAACAGGTATTGTGTGTTATGTTCTTGTGTTATGGTTTTAGGTAAATTTTTACTTGAAGATGAAATAAGATTCCAGATTCCGAAACGTCTCAGCCCGGGTTCGATTCCCGGACGCAGTGATAACTTTTCACGATGTCCACTCCCCGTGGTTCGGAAGTCGCGTTTAGCCCTTGGTCCATTTCATTGGTTGTTGGGCTATTAATTAATGACCCAATCTAGGGAACAGTCAGCCCTAGTTTCTAACAAGACTACACCTTATCATCCATCAAAAACACTCAACACACTCACCCTTCAACCCATATTCACCTTAAAATACCCTCTACCAGTGGTAGGTGTCTCAAATCAAAGTATCAAAGTGTCGTGTTTCGTGTGTCGTAAACAAAAAACTACAATAAACCAACCGTAATAATATTTTATCCGCTACGAGTATTTCCAGGCCTACCACCACGTTATACTATAACAACGTCTTTGTTAGTCTCCCGATGTCTACACGTTGGCTAGACTGTATTTCCCACTCGGACGCTCCAGTGCGCCCGACAGGCAGGTGACCGCCGCTTCAGAAGTCAGTGGTGCGGTGCTTTCTTCACTCGGATAATTGCGTTTATTCCCCACCCTGTATATCGTGTGAAGGTCTTCTTCCCCCTTCTTCACGGTGCGTGAGCTTGCGAGCACGTAGCAACAACTGTTATGTCGGGTGAACTTCAGCTGAGCTATTACCGACATGGTGTGTACAGAGTGGAAACACTTTGTAGGGCGTAAAAGCTTGGAGTTTCAAGCTTGGAGCTTCTGGCTTACGTAAAAGCTAGAGGAGTTTCAAGCTTATCCTCACCGCTGAAAACTTGATTTTGAAGTTGTTGAAGGCCTTTTTTTCATTCACAGTGACAAAATGCTTTTAACTGAAAGTGTAATTTTCGTAGACGAAGTTACAGTATATTGATTCGCATTGAAAATAATTCCGCGTGTAGGCATGTTGTTCATTAACCTTGGATCAACCCAGATAAATATGACTGTATGATTTAAAAAATTGCGGATCATTCACAGTCCTCGGTCTAAAACCTTTTCAGACGTTTCGTTGTATTAAGACCGCAAAGAAACTATAGTAGAAGTTATTACTTGTTTATTTTTATTTTCTTGAGATATACATTTAACGGAATGATAATATAATGTTGTATAGATTGTAATGAGTTCCGACGCCAACTAAACTTCAAAATTATTAGTGTATCGGTTTAATGTTTAAACAGTTATTTAATTATACTTATTTTGAAGAATTACCCTACTTATTTTTGCCTTCGAGTTTGGATGAGTGCAATATAAAACCACATGATCTATTGTTTTAAACAATTATTTAAACATATATAAAATTGATACGTTATTAAATACCTCGTAAGCAAAAGGTAAAACAAGTTGTTTATTTTCATTTGTATGCAATAAGTGGTTAAAGTTAGAAGAAATCGAGTGTTTTTAATGACCTATTTAAGAAGCTAAAAATAGGTTTATCAACTTTAAAACAGGCAAACACAGATAAACTCTATCTCATTCCATAAAAATTAGTACATCCGAATTTAACCATCACATAAGAACACTATGTACTTTCTTCGAAACCTTTGCAAGCGGTTGGTTTGACAGTTAAGCAGCATCAGTTGAAAGAAATCCCGTTCCTGTGGTTACGTGCGCGGAATCGTTGGGCGTACGAGTTCACCCTTTCTCGAAGATGACCACTGAGGCGGACTCTTAAAACCCAAAATTACCACAGAAAACTCTAATTTCAGTGGTCCAATCTGCAAATGCAGAGTTTACTAGATTGAAAGGAGCAGACTATCCGGGTAGAGAGAGCTAGCCTAGGACTAAACTGTTTGAACACTGAACGACTGATCACTTTGATGTTATAGGCTACCGGACATTATACTCTCGCATTGGCCTGCACTGGACCGATTATAACTTGTACATTCACGTGTGCCCTTTGATGTTGAGTGCTTTCATGACTGTATACTATAAACATTAAGATCTAAATGTGTATAAAGGCTAAATAGCTGATGTGCTACTTGAGGGATTTGAATACAAGATTTGTGGACCTAACTGGGACTCATATTATGTTTGTATATTAACCTAACAGATGAACGTCTTTTAAAGCAAGTAAATTTTAGTGTCACATACATTTGTGTTTAAGTTTACTTACTAATTCTTATTTACTAGTCTAATTCTTACTAAATCTTAGATTAATATCCCTCATTAAATTAATACAAAAACGATGTTTTGGAACTTACTGAATCTGTAGGAAAAGTGAGTATACATTTTTATATTATTTAAATAGTTGTTAGAAAACTCGCAATAGTTTTTTTGCGATTGTAACTTTTAATTACGCTAATTTTTCACTAAATAAAAACAAATTGTTTACAAGTACAAAATGGAAATAAATAATAATGTGTGGAGACACTGAATTTTAAATTATAATCTATTTGTCTTACCTCTTAGATTTCGTGGTCGGTGTCACAGCTATAACCTCGTTCTTCCGGTTCACACCACGTCCAAACTTCATGATTAGGTTGAGATATTTCGGCCTCGCTGTGAAGGCCGAAACAGTGGCTAAGTTTCAGCCAAACAGTGACTAAAGATGGTACTCCACAGCGAGGCCGAAATATGCCAACCTAATCATCAAGTTTGGACGCGGTATAAACCAGATGAACTACATTCTAGTTGTGCACTGAAATTAAATAAAATTTGAGTGCCAAAATATTTTGGAAGACGGCTTGAAAGCAATAACATAAGTTGGCTTCAAGACTAAAAAAACTGATTATGAATACTATTAAGCCCTAAACTCAGATTACCACTTTAAAAACACGATGTTTAGAATCCAACCCTGACTAAAATAACTAAAACAAAAACACGTTGATACAGTCAAGTGAGTATATTCCAGCTTGAAACATAGAGTAATCTCCACTTGAGCCGGCACATTGTTCGATGTACGTATGTGAATAAAATATTAACGTGAGAGAAGAGTTCGAGTTCCAGGACTCCTTCACTGGGAGAGTTCCCCCTTTAAGCCGCTTACCCCATGCATGCCAACAACATAAGGGCTTTCCAGTAATGTAATACTTATACTCCTCCACCTCCACCCCCGGCAGACTACTTAATATTGATAAGTAGATTACCTCTGCGAGACTTGATTTCTTGTTTAATTAATCCAATGGGACGTGTACACTTTGGGATACATTTAAACTCGCGTTGTTGATAAATAAAACATTTACCGATTGAGTAACCCAACGTTTAATGTGGGGCTAAATACTCCTAACCTCCTTTTTAAGCGTAGGTTGGTTGAATGTGAAACAGATAACTATAATCTTGTTCTTCCGGTGCACACCGCGTCAACACGCTTGAGATAAAAACGACAGTAACTTTAACAAAAAAGCAGCAATTAACTTTTCAGAAGCTGGCCAAAAGTGCTAAAGAAATCTTTTCAATAGCCAATGAGAGCATCGACAATTGGCATCCCTGCTTGATTGGACCGTTTTAGCCCTGCCACCAATAGGACAGAATACAGCAAGTAGCTCAGTTTCAGGCAATTCAGAGACTGAAGATAGTATTTTACAGAGAGACCGAAATATCTCACGTTAACTAGATTACTGTTGTGACACCGGCTGCGAAAGCCTAAGAGTTAAGTTAAACAATATTGTAATTTGTATAGAGTTAAAACTGTTTAACACCAATTATGTAATTAATGTTAGAAAGTCTAGACGTTCCGTTAAAGAAATTAGGGGTCTCATATTACTGTGATGCTGTACAAGCTCGATATTCATGTTGGAATACTGACACACCATTTACCTCCAAACTATGCAAATTGTTATACACACAAAGACTTAACTGAGACCCCATTGTGAAGCTGCTACCACTGAAAAAACTCTAATTTTAATCCTTGGTAAAAACTTCTGCCTATACTTTCCAGTTGCAGCTTGAAGTACCATTTATTTATTTATTTATTTATTCCAACGGCAATGCCATTTTAACAATAAAATATACATATGATGGTGACATGCAAATACATAGAGTTTTATACTAATAATTGTTTATACATGCATGTTAAGATCCAACTAAATTGCTGAAGTGATATAAAGAAGTATATAAATATAAAGTGAATAAACTGTAAACACTGGATAACAATAAATAAACTATGAAATATATAACAGCACGTGATAATAGAGTGGTACAGCAATTACAATGAATACAAGCAATACAATAAATAATATATAGACTATAAATTGGACAAGATAATAAACTATGAAGTATATAGCAGCACGTGATATTTTAACATTATAACCATTATAAGTATAGTACAAAAATCATAATTTGGCCAAACCATTATGAGTGTAGAACATTTTCAAAAACCAAATTGGCAACTTCTTTTTGAAATGAATCGTGTAAAAAAATCTTTACACATTAGTATCTACAGGCTAGTTGGAAAATGGTTCTAAATCAATTCTTAAAAATATTATTTTCCGCCATCTCAACAAATACCTCCACAGAAAGTGCGAAGCACCCACAGAACGAGGCCAATCATCGTTGGATGTCACTTGAAGCCATCGACGAGCTCTGAAAGCAAAGGAAATCGATCAAATCATAAAATTGATTTGTTCCACCGAATTAGAGGATCCTGCTTGTCTAACTCGATATTGGAGTCAGGAAGGAATTCAGGACTCTTTCGATATACTTTATAGAAACTCTCTATTTATCGAGGACGGGAACCGTTACTGGTTATGACTGTTGGGTTTCCGTTCCAAGCATTCTTTTCTAGATGAGTTTGTAGTTTGGTGTTCATGATGTTTGACAAAAATTTTAATATATATGAGTGATTGTTTGTATTGACATTTTTGTTGTCAGTAAAGAGTGTTTGTACAAGATCAGGCATTTTTAATTGTATCATTCACACCCACTTCTACCTGTCAGAGAATTATAGACCAATTTCATTCCGAAGGCGTAAATTGTGCTTTGAAAATAGTTTTCAACACTATAGAAAACTACGACTCAGTTACAAGGTACAGAAACCCTTGTACCGTTTTCTAACTAAACAAACCCAATAGAGTACAGAGTATCACAATAATACTTAGCTACCTTCTAAGAAATCCTGAATTCGTAGCTCTCCTTATTCACAATATCTCATTCTACTAGAAACCTTCCCTGCATTTAACAGAAATATGCAACGTTTTCCTTGTTCAATAGAGAAACTATTAGCCCTCATTTACTTGAATACACTTTACCTGTAAACCAGTAACTAAAAAATAGAACCACCGACTTTGCAGGAAAGATAATAATGTTTTTTAAACATTTCAAGTTTTAAGTTTTTAAATTACAATGAGATCTATTCTCAAATCTCCCGGTTTTCTATAAAGTATATCTAAGACAAACCTTTGATTAAAAATACTTAAATAGTTCAATACATTAAATTTTCTTTGCCTAAAGCTTTTCAATAACAAGGTTCATATTGTCAAAGGAAAGTTCATGCAAACAAAAAAGGTTTTGTCTTCAGGCATCGTTGTAAGCCATTGATAATCAAATAACTGACAAAGACATTAAACCTCAATAATACACACATCTTTTGATCATATGCATCCAAATCCATTCTTCCATGAGTTCCGAAGCCATCGCCTGAAGATCTTTAAAGCAGCCATATCTTGTCTTAACTCTTTCCATGATCTGTGCTTATCTCAAATAATACTAAATATAACTTAATTCTTAGGCTTTCGCGGCCAGTGACACAACCATAATCTAGTTGTTCCGGTTCACACCGTGTCCAAACTGCATAGATAGATTGGGATATTTCGCCTGTGGAGTACCATTGGCCAATCAGAGACTGAAACTGTTTCAGCCAATAAGTAACTGAATATGGTACTGCACAGCGAGGCCAAAATATCTCAACCTATCTATGAAGTTTGACGCGGTGTGAACCGGAACAACTAGATTATAAATATGAACTGCAATATTGATTAAGAAGATTTTCAAACAACAGCCATTAAAATCACCAATTTAAGTTCCAAACAATAATATTTTCGTTTCTAAAATACTCATGAGCTAAGTGAAAGTTTCTCTTAAGCTGTAAGGCTATTACAGCTAACACTTTCCCTGACTGGATAAGCCCTTTGATGTGATGAAGTAGCAAAGCCTTTCTTCCTGCAAGACAGAAGCAAGACATGTTATCAAGGGGTGCATTAAGCCGCTTAGCGGGGCCCACTAGAGCTCTGGTTAGGTTATTCAATTCACTGCATCAGTAATGATGTCCGTATTCAAGTTTTGGTTTACGTCAGCGAGAATGTAAATAATAAATGCGCTTCAGAGAATTGCGTCGGGGTTGCAATCGTTGTCTGTTTTAACGCTTGTGTTTTGGATGTGTTGATCGTTTTTAGTAGTTCGATGTGGTTTTTATATATTTGGGGTGGTTTACTACTAAACTGTGGAAAGTCTCTAGTGATTAATAGTTTCATACTCAAACATGTCTTTCCAATAAAATTTCATAAACACTTAAAATTAATAAAATTTCTCGGTAAAATTAGAAAGACTATGCAAGTACCAACTTAAAAGATAAATCAATAGTCAATTCAAAATTAAACGTCACTGGAAATTCAACTTTTCCAGGCATTCGTGGCCGGTGTCATAACTATAATCTAGTTCACCCCACGTCAAAACATCTTTGTAATTTGTTTGTCGTATGTTGGTCTCAAAGTGGAGTATGTTCTCGTATAAAGTCGATGTTCTCATCGGCTGTGAAACTATAGAAAAGATTTTCAGGACTGTTTGCCAGCTTCTGGAAAGATTATTGCTGTCATCTTTGTTGAAGTTACGAGTATTATCGTTTACATTTATAAAGATGTTCGACGCGGTATGAACCAAAAACTAGATTATAGTTACTAAAAACCCACCAATTCAAAAACTACATTTTCTCACTATTATCCCATCCTGACTCAGAAAGAAGACTACTGACCACGAACAACATTCAAATCTAAAACATACCAATATCGTAACTTAATTCAACCATCTCTAAATAATAAAACCCACTGACCAGTTACAACCTACATTTTACCTCCCTTTCTTACTAATGAGTTCGTTTCATGAAGCAAGAAACATGAAGTTATAGAACTGTTGAGCCAGCAAGTGGAAACACCCAAGTCTTTAATGAGAACCACCTCAACAATCAAGACTTATTATACTTTTATAATTCCGCCAAGTCAGTGGACTCCCGCGAGTATTCTTAACTGTCTAATGAGCACTAAATGAGTTAAGTGCTGTCAGTTGTGAATACCTAATAGGCTTGTAATTTCCTCTGTGAGTAAAGTTTCATAACTCGTGGACGAGCGCGTATTCGACCGTGAATATATTGCTGGTGGGAGGGTTTTGTTTGAATAATTATAACCGATGAGTGTTTTTAATTTTGAGGTTAATGAACGTGATGATATCGAAGAGACAAGGGGGGTGGACTTTTGTAAATATAAAAAGTGCTTAAGGGTTCCCCTCCGTGGTCACCGCAGAGAAAGGATGAGAATTCGTCTACCCAAGGAACACATGACACCGCGCACTTAAAAAGGGCTAAACAACGGGCTTTCTTTCAACTGATGCAGCTTAAATGTCAAAAATATTACGAAATTCCCTTCATTATCGTCTTACTGAATAATAATAGCTATGAATAGTAAAAAAAGTACTGTTACCCTATACGACTCTTACAATTATTGTTATTGTTACATATTATTACGTTCAACCATTTTTAATGAAACACAACATATTAGAGTTCTCTTTGATCAATTGACGAAACCACTTTAGGTTCTGTAATGTAATTTTGTGATGAATTAATGGGAAACGAGTTTCAGATTGAAAAGTTTGTTTCGGCGATTCTGTTCCTTCCTGTTTCAACTTACTAAACGAAATAGGAATTCTTCTCTTTAATAAACTGTATTTTGAGTGTATCATTTCTTTACCTACCTTTAAATCTATTTGCGTCTTAAAATGAAACATAAATTACCTTGGTTATCCTATAAAATCTTGTATCGTCCTTTATAATTAATTTAGATGTTTAATTAATACGTTTTGGTTTTGTTTGGCTTCTTTTTCTTACGTTATAAAATTTGGAGATATAGTTTTAAGACACTGTTTTTTTTATTTAGTTTTAAAGCACTGTCTATACTTTTTTCCCACCTTGTTTCTTACTACGCCATTTATTTTTCTGGAATGATCCCCGAATCCTTCAAATTGTAAAGCATGTAGGATTGTTTGTTGCATTTTCAATTTCTGGAATCTTCACCTATCGAGGGTGTACAAGTATTTACCCTCAAACTGGAACGGTGTCATACAAACTAACTCTTTGCTAGAAGTTTTTTGTTGTAGATGGTATAATTCCTGAAATTAAAACTGTACAGGGTAGCCCAAAAGTCAGTTGACGACACGCATTCCATGAAATGCATTGCTTGTCAACTGACTTATGGGCCACCCTGTATAAGGACGTGTTTCAGATATTTTGTTATAAACGAGAAGAACACGACGTTTCGGGATCAAGGATCTGATCCCGTCTTCTGGTGAAAAATGCTCCAAAACAACGGAAAGAACTTTTCTTAAACGTCTCCTTTTTGTTCACTAATAATGTCCGTAATAATATTGCAACTTTACAAATGAACCACGAACCACTATTTGTATTGCTGTTTATGTCTCCTCCATCATAGTTCCAAATACAAACTCTTCCTTACAAAGTTTTAAATCTAATTGTTCTAAATCTGTCACCGAAATCTACATGCTAGCTCATCTTCAAACCCAGTTAAGCCTGATTTGTCTGCTAGATGCGACAGAGCAAGGTGAGTTCTACAAAGCGATTCAGGACAACAGTTCTAATGATATAATGCTTTGATCACTTTGATGTCTCCAAAGGCAGACATTTTCCGCTTCGGCTCTCCAACATTCACACACTCACAAGAGATATTCTCCCACACTAGTGGACATTCGGTGAACCTAATACTGATGAAGATGAATTTGTGTTGCTGAATTTTCAACTGCCGTCAAAATTGGTTTACGGTTAATTTCCTACGGTTAGGACAAACGGTTTAGGAACACGGATCGTAAAAACTTAAGTGTCCTGAGTGAGGATGGTCCTTGGGGTTAAAATGTAACTACTCAATGTTTCAAACGTTTTTGAAAGAACAAAAAGTACATGACGTTTCGGGATCTGGAACCTGACCCTATCTTCAGGTGAAAAGTAACCTAAAACATTACACACAAAATATCAAATGGCATCTCTCAACAATTCCCTCCTGTTGTAAAGTGAACAGAAGATTATGTTAGTTTATAGAAGAATATATTTCGTTGCCCTTATTCAGTATTTGACATGTATATAAGATCAAGACAAGACTAATAGTTGAGCTGAGTACTTGGATAGTAAGGACAATGCAAGTGACCTTTGTACTCAGCTGATAAGACTCGGGGCAATGACGAGAAGCAGCAGAAGGGCCAGTCTAGTTCTGAATCCAGGTATGCTAGGACGTATGCATTTCTGCCTGAGATTTATTGTTTTACTTTAAATAGTAGTTGTGCCATAAGCAATATTTTGAGTTATTATATTAGCTTATGTCAATTGGCGACGAGTCTGATCATTTTCCACGCAAGTATGTTTACAAGTTATCAGTGATATTGTGCAATGGTTACTTCTGAGTAGCAGGTTTGAAGATAACAGTGACAAGCATCAGTTATCAAGGAGAAATAACTGCAAGCAATGTAAACAGTGGGAAACTGTTAATATTTTGTTGGAAATATGAGGAAAATATTATTTGTGGATAATATTCTGTAAGTTGTCTATTTGATTACTAACTAATAATGGCTAGCAAACAACTCATTGGTAAAGTGAGTGAATTTAATGAAGATGTAGAAAGTTTTGATAATTATATAGAAAGACTAGGTCATTTCTTTGAGATCAACACTATACAAGAAACACATAAAGTTTCATTTTTTGTGTCTATTATGGGACCATCTCTCTATGCAACCCTTAAAGACTTATTACACCCTAAGCTGGTGAAAGATGAAAAGTATGAGGATGTTATTAAGGTATTACAAAATCATTTTACTCCAAAATGCAATACAACTTATGAAAGATTTATTTTTCATAAACGAGTGCAAAAAGAAGGGGAAAGCATTAGTGATTATTCTGTTCAACTAAAAAAACTAGCTTCCACATGCAACTATGGCACATTTTTGGATGATGCCTTAAGAGATCAATTTTTATGCGGGTTGAAATCTGCGCATATTTTGAGTAAACTTCTTGCAGAAGGGGATTCTCTCACATTTTCAAAGGCGCTTGAGTTTTCTTTGGTTTTGGAAAATGCGGATAGGAATGTAAAATCTTTACATCCGGCACATGACTTATGAAGTCAACTATGTTAAAGGAGGTAAGCCTAGCCATAAGGGACACAGACACAAGACCTTTAAGGGGTTTTGATTTTAAAAGGGTAACAAGCAAAACAATGTTACCGATGTGGGAAGTTACATGAGGCTAAAACTTGTCCATATGTAGACTATACTTGTTTTTCTTGCAAAAACAAAGGTCATCTAGCAAATATGTGTAAATCTAAAAATAAAATGAAGCCTGGTGGCAATGGCAAAATAAATTTTTGCGATTCTGACAATGATGAAGGACATAGGTCTAGTAAGGGGGAAGAAGATTCTTTTGAGCTATATACTATAGCTTATGCTAATGATCGCAAACCAAACAGCTTTGTTGTAAATATGGTTGTAAACCAAGTACCAGTTGATATGGTTATTGATACCGGCGCTGTTGTGACATGTATGCCGGATAAATTGTACTTTGAAAAATTTAACAAAAATGGATCTGAGTTGCAAGAGTGCAACATTAGGTTAAAAACGTACACTGGGGAACAAATACAAGTTCTTGGAAAGTTTCAGGCACTTGTAACAACTGAGAAAGGACAGCATCACCTACCAGTCGTGGTCGTCAAGAGTTCTGGAGGAAGTCAACCTACTTTGATGGGACGTAACTGGTTAGAAGAAATTCAGCTGGATTGGAGACAAGTCAAGTCAAATAAATCTGGCGAAGGGGTAAACAAAAACGTGCAGCTACTGGACGGTAAGTCCGTTCCAAATGAATATAATGTTATTGCAGAAATTAAGAGAAAATATGCACCAGTTTTTGATGAAGGCCCAGGTGAAATAAAGGGTAGTTCTGTCAATATTATCTTAAAAGAAAATTCAAAACCAGTTTTCTGTAAAGCTAGAAGTGTACCCTTTGCCCTCCGCAGATCTGTTGAGGTAGAACTTGAAAAATTGCAAAACAATGGGGTCATATACCCCGTTACTAAGTCAGATTGGGCAACGCCAATTGTTGTCGTACCAAAACCCAACAATGAAGTTAGAATATGTGGAGACTTCAAGGTTACAATTAACCCGTGTTTGAGAACAGACCATTACCCTTTGCCAAATCCTGAGGATATTCTTACAAAAATATCGGGGGCAAAATTCTATTCAAAGTTAGATTTGTCAGCAGCCTATAGTCAGTTAAAAGTCAATGAGTCTTCCCAAGAGTTATTAACCATTAATACACATAAGGGTTTGTTCCGCTATAAGAAATTAGCGTATGGTATTACCAGTGCGGGATCACTTTTTCAGGCTACAATGGATCAAATTCTGTCTGGAATAAACAACACAGTATGTTACATTGACGACATCCTGTTGTTTTCTAAAAGCTTTTCTGAAATGGAAATCTTGGTAGAATCAGTTCTAAAAACCCTCATGGAACATGGTGTGAAAATTAACATTTCAAAAAGTGAATTTTTCAAGAAAAGTCTTGTGTTCCTAGGCTATCGTCTAGATGAGTTTGGTATTCACCAGAGTGAAGAGCTAACGAGAGCTATTCTCAATGCACCCAAACCTGAAAATGTGTCCCAGTTGAGGTCATTCCTTGGCCTGATAAATTTTTATGGAAAATTCATTCCTAACTTAGCCACTTTGCTCCACCCATTGTACCAACTACTAAACAAAGACGTAAAATGGTATTGGTGCAAAAGGTGTGAATTTGCTTACGAGGAAAGTAAAAGACTGTTAGTTAGAGACAATGTTCTAATGCCCTATGACCCCAATTTAAATATAGTGGTTACCTGTGACAGTTCAAGTTACGGTATTGGTTGTGTCATTGCTCATTCTCTACCAAATGGTACAGAGCGGCCAATCGCTTTCGCTTCCCGTACACTAACCAAATGTGAAATTAAGTACGGTCAAATAGAGAAGGAGGCCCTGGCTCTAGTGTACGCGGTAAAGAAATTTCATAAGTTCTTATATGCACGAAAGTTTACTTTGGTCACTGACCATCAACCATTAACTTTCCTGTTAGGACCTACTAAGGGCATCCCAACTCTTGCAGCAGCACGCATTCAGAGGTGGGCCCTAATTCTAGCGGCCTACCAATATGATATTAGATATCAAAAAGGATCAGAAATTTCAAACGCAGACGCCTTGTCCCGCCTTCCCTGTGACAAGGGTGAAATAGAAGGTGAGATTTCCTTCTTTTCGTACAATTACCAGCTGCCCATAACTTCAAAAGAAATAGCTACAGCTATAAAGTTTGACCCAGTGCTATCCAAGGTGTTTGACTACATAACAAATGGATGGCCCGGACATGTAGATGAAGGAAGTATTCAACCTTACTTTAACAAACACTTACAACTTTCAGTTGACAATGGTTGTATACTATGGTGTAATAGGGTAGTAGTACCTCCCGTACATAGAAAAGAAATACTTTTGATGCTTCATTCTGAACATCCAGGTGAATCCAGGATGAAGGCCTTGGCCCGCAGCTTTGTATGGTGGCCTGGACTAGACAAAGAGGTAGAAGAAATGGTAAAAGCCTGTTCCATCTGTCAAGTAACTCGTAAATCGGCACTAGCCCCTCTTCATACTTGGGCTTGGCCTAAACATAGTTGGCAGAGGCTGCATTTAGATTTTGCTAATTTTGAGGGGAAGGATTTTCTGATACTAGTCGACAGTTTTTCGAAGTGGATAGAGGTCTTTTATATGCCTACCACAACTTCCAGGTGTACTATTGAAAAACTCCGTAATTGCTTTGCAACATTCGGATTGGCTTCAACCGTAGTAACTGATGGAGGTCCACAGTTCAAATCAGCAGAATTTAAAGAGTTTATGGAAAGTAATGGGGTTCATCACATTCTGACACCCCCATACCATCCCGCTTCAAATGGCCTTGCAGAAAGGGCGGTGCAGACAGTCAAAGATACGTTTCTCAAACAAATGCTTCATGACGCTAAATACAACACAAAGCGTTCATTACAGCATCGCATAGACTCTTTTCTGTTTTCCTATAGAAATACACCCCATTCAATGACAGGGTTGATTCCATCTGAGGTAATGTTTAAATTCAAACCAAAAACTCATTTAAGCCTGTTAAAACCTCACTTGGCAAACCAAATGGAAGTCAAACAAGATGGTATTGTACAATCTGCTAATAACTCCCGTGGTAAAACCCGTAGCTTTGAAGTAAATGATATGGTTTATGTGCGAACAGTCCGGCAAGAAAAGATCAATTGGCAACCTGGAGTAGTCATAAAAATTGTCAGCCCGATCACTTACTTGATTAAAACTGACGGTCGAATTAGATTCGTACACATAGATCATCTGCGGTTAAGGACAGCCAAAGAAGAAGAGGATGACGATATTATGATTCAATTTCCTAGGGAAAAGTTCCAGCAAAGTCCCAAAAGAAATGAAGCTCTCAGTAAAAGCCCTCAAACGTCACCCACTAAAAAGATGAACTCTCCTTCGGCACCTGCTACCCCACCTAGGAGTTCACCTAATAAAACTCAACCTCCCGGATTTGACTCAAATAATCATCAAGAGGATCCAACCCTTCGGCGATCTCTAAGGCCTCGAAGGGCACCTCAGAAATTGAACTTGTAAATAAAAAGAAGATAACCTCCCAATACTCTTTTGTAAATATTGTTTGTGAAGAAGATTTTTATACTTATTTTGGTTGGGAGGAATGTTGTAAAGTGAACAGAAGATTATGTTAGTTTATAGAAGAATATATTTCGTTGCCCTTATTCAGTATTTGACATGTATATAAGATCAAGACAAGACTAATAGTTGAGCTGAGTACTTGGATAGTAAGGACAATGCAAGTGACCTTTGTACTCAGCTGATAAGACTCGGGGCAATGACGAGAAGCAGCAGAAGGGCCAGTCTAGTTCTGAATCCAGGTATGCTAGGACGTATGCATTTCTGCCTGAGATTTATTGTTTTACTTTAAATAGTAGTTGTGCCATAAGCAATATTTTGAGTTATTATATTAGCTTATGTCACCTCCATTTCTAAACGGTAACGGAATTAACTTTCTGAAAATCATGTGCAATTTATATCTTACCTCCCAATAAACAGTTCTGTATAACATGAGTATTTTTAATTAAAAATACCAAAGTGTAAACAATGTCTTATACTATCACGAATCTACTTGATTTCGGCACAAAGGTTTACATTTCAGGAGAACCTACAATCAAAGCGATGCTCGGATGAAGGAGGGGAATTCTAAGCTTCTTACGTTCACGACATGTCTTCCCTTTTGTCTTGCGACGGAACCTGGAGAAACGCTAACAGGCTTCGTAAGACGTAGACACATCTGAATTTGCCTTATTACGTTTGACAGATCAAAGCTATAGATGTGTTTTGTACTCAATACTTCGAAATAAACATACAGGGTGGCCCAACAAAGAATTGGTACTCGTCGTTTGTGATATGTATTTCTTTTAGCTACACAAAACTGGCTTCATCTTAAAACCAAACGCTTGATCTGTTTTACGCTAATCAGTACGACATTATCCATATGATTGTCTTAACATGTTTGCGACCATTCCTGAACATTCTTGAGGAGTTCAGTCCATTAAAACTGTTGTTATGTTTAGCCTCATATTTTGAATAGTTTAAGATGGTGGCCTGAAACTCTTTTTCTTTAGCGTTCCCCACAACAAAGCATTGAAAAATTAAAGATCAAGAATTCTCTTTGAGCATGAGGAGTCAGTTGAACGAGGCACTAGTTTCAGGACAAACCTGAAAATATTCAAAATTTGGAGCAACGTTTACATCAGTTCTAATGGACTACACTCCTAGAGAATTTCCAGAAATTGTTGCAAATCTGCTAAAACTTATGGAGTGTGTCATACTGAATGTCAAAAAAAGGACAAGCATTTAGTTTTAACTCATTTGGAAACTGTTTGACGAGGTAATTTACCACTTATATAGTCTACATACAGTTTCGTGGCTAAACAAAATTAATTTCAAGTTAGTTTTAAGTTAAGTCAGTTTTGTACATCTAATAAAAGGACGAGTACCTTTTTTTGGCCACTCAGTACAAATTGTTTTACGTACGGTTTTGTTGGTAACAAAAACGGGCTTACCAAACATGAACACTGTAAATTGGAACATGTATCAAAATGGTAATTTTAATTAATGATTTGATTATTACAGAATAACAACACAAGTCAAATTTTTAATTTATCTTTGATAAGTGTTTATTAGGATCCAAGGATTTCAAATTATTTTCTCTGATAACTTAAATCTGCGCAATTGCAAACCCTTTAAAAATCAAATATAGGCTATAAGTTAATATGCTTACTACTTATGACCTGACATATATCATAGTTTCAGAAGATACTATCCAAGCCTTCAAGTCTTGCAGAGGCTGGAATGTAAGTTATTCGAGGCGTGAAACAGCTGCCTTTGGGCACATCAAAGTGCTCACAACATTACAACATTAGCGAATAACTGTTCTCAATCTCTTTGTCCAATTGTGCTTTGACCTTTCCTTGCTGAATCATTGTTGTAAATATGTCCATCCAAACGGTTAACTTTTCAATGGTTACAAAATAGTACAACGCGAGGGTTTATGAGATAAGGAGTTATGTGAAGGCGTATAACAAAATATTTTCTCATTGTGGAAGCATTGTGATTAGCTCTTCATAACCATTGAATTGGTCGCCAATTTGTAAGTTGAAAGATTAGTTTGTAATATATTGAACACTTCTATAGCAAACCCTTAAAGTTAACGTCTTTAACTCTTTAGGGCTCAATAGGGCTAAATTAGGGTTAAATTCCAAAAAGGTAAATTAATGTAAAAAAAGTAAATGATTGTTTTGTTTTTATTTTAAGATTTTAACAGGGCAAATAAGTTGTCAGTTGAAAATAGTCCTTTAAAAGAGATGTTTGTATTGTTTTAGTAACATTCGAGTTTTTCTATTGTACTATTTTTCCGAAATTTTGATGGATAACCTTTTTTAAACACCCAGCTTTTTGCAAATAGTGGCCTTAAACGTAAATACTGTGGAACTTAACAGAAAATTGTGGATTCTCCGTAAAACGTGCAATGATTTAATAATGAATATAAACGTACACTCTAAATATGAAAGAGTGAAAATCGAGCCACTCTTTAATGCAAGTGGCTGGGTTTCAACACCCAAAAGAGCGATGTTTCACTCTTTCTGAGTGGCCTTCACTCTTTCATTTTAGAGTGTGAATTTGTTTTGTAGAATGTAAGAATATTTGATGCTTGGTTATGTAAGTGATATGTTAGATATTTGCAATATAATTTAATACAATTTGAGGATTAATTTGTCTGTTTTCTGTTTACAGGTAAGCTGTTTAATAACTGCTACGTTAACTACGTGAGTAACCTTAGCTGATTGGTTTCAATCACAATATTTTCATAGTGTTTAGCAAATTTTACATGTAAGTTCACTTTGCACTACTTTTAAGTCATCTATAATACTTAGTCGATTGTAGGCGTTATTATAAAAACTCACTTCTACTGTGTGTCTGTAAATAATTGACTTTTCACTTACCATTCTTCTACTGTCGTTACAAAGACATGTGGTGTAAGAAAGACTTATTTAAATCTAATTAATGGGGATCTCACCGTAATTGCTATAATTAATCATCACATGTGAGAAGAGGCGATAGCACTTCTGTTCTTCTTATTGTTTCTAACAAGTGAAATAAAGTGGCATGACAAAGGTTCCGCTTTTTAATTATTGGAAACGATGCGTTAATTATTAACGTTTGAGTTTATGTGAGTATTATAGTTACGGCAGTCGTCCTCAGAACTAACCTGAACAATTAAAGCTTTCACATTTTTATATTCGACTCATTTTGGTAAAAAATGGTATATATTGAAATGCTTTGCTGAATGAATTTCCGCATTTATATTTTTCTCCGTCGAGCAAATTCAATAAAACTTAAGATAGTTGTTTTCATATTTTACCTTAATATCATGTTACACACAAGTAGGCTTGTAATTTTATAGTCTAGATTTTCAACTTGGTTTAAAATCTATAACTTACGATTAATTAGTAAGGGTTGACATTTTTTCTATGGACGTATATCACCAAGCATCTTTGATCGTTAGCTAAAATGTATGTGTTTGATAATAATACAAAGGGGTTGCAAAATATGTTATACTAATAAATAGTATTTGACTACATTTTGGCTATTAAGTTAAATTGTCAAAAAATAGAAGATGTCAATTTTAAACAGTTTTTGAGGACTGTTAACACTGTGCTGGACTATTAAAAGACTAAATAATTATTATATAATAACAGGCTTCCTTGAAAATGTATAGAAATACTTATAAATTAATAAAGAACAATAATTAACAGTTAAAACTGAGTCAATATAAGAAACGTCAGTGTTTTTCTGACTGGGACTCGTGGCGTGGTCCTGTAATCCAGCTTCATGGAGATCAGGTTTTGAGGATGATATAGGTCTAAAGCGGCTCAGATAGTCTCAGTGATCATCTGATGATACCCGCATCAACTCTCACCATCGTTTAGACATATCTCACCATCACCTGCGTGGTTCGGAAGTCACGTCAAGCCGTTGGTCCTTGTATTTCCATTGGTCATTGGGCTATTAATTAATGATTCATTCTAAGGAAGAAACGGCCTTAGTTTGTATCAAGACTACACCTCATAACTCATTACTACCACTCATCCTTCACCACATATTTGCCTTAAAATATACTCATAATAGTGGTTGGCATCTCAAATAGTGGTTTAGTGATTTATAACTTGCTAGTGTCATTAAAGATTTTGTTGCGACTAAGGAACCAGGTCGCGAAAAGCATTCATGAAGAGTGCGCTCGGACGATACTGTGTTATCGATGCCTCACGTGAAAGGCTCTCGTCGACTGAAGGGGGCCCCGCTAATAGGATTAAGTACTTACACAACATGTCTGCTCTTCCTTCTTGTCTCCACTCTACCTTGCTTAACATATTTTCAAACCCCAAATTACATAAGAGGGTAGTGAATAAGATAGGTGTGGAAATTAAGATTTAATACAAATTTACAATGTAATCGTAAGGGTATCAACCAATAGACGGTAACAATATCAAATGTTTCAAATATTCTAATTACTGGTTGTGAAACCTAGCGTAGGACCAAAGTTCAAAATGACACATTTTCATCTCAACTGTAGGATCTACAGGCGCAGTACTAAGAGCGGGTTGGAAACGTACGCGACTCCAGAGCTTATCCCTCCGCCGGTTCGATCCCCGCAGTCACCACTTACATTTGTAAAGTGACGGTAACGTTAGGTAAGGGTCGAGGTTGCGTGGTAGAGATACTTTGTAGTCCTAACTTTGTACTCGTTAAACAAGACAAACTTTACCTCTTACTTTTAAGGTATTTAACACATACTCTAAGTAACGTCTTCATAGGTTTAAAATAAGTTTGACAAATCTCTATCATAAATGATTTTTTGAAAGTTGTTTCGATACATGTACAATTTGATATCCAAACTTTAAAGTGCGGTCGATTCTTTAAACTACTCTCAAGCAACTTACAGATCAATACACTTTACTCTTGACTCGACGAGCTCGCAAGACACTATTCTGAGAACGCACGACGATGATGGAGATGGTATCTGTGTAGATTGTAGGGCTGGAAGTTAGTAGGACTGAGACACAAAGCTGGGAGAACAATGGTGAGTCAGCTGTTCAGAAATGTAGCAACACTTTGATGCGGTCCAAGGCGCGAGTTTCACGCCTCGACTCTCCTAACATTTGGACACATTTAGATCTCGACTGTAATCTGCGTGTTCATTCCTACATGTGTGTAGGCAATCACAGTTCGTCAAAGGTATCTGTGTGTTTTGTTTACTTTGTACCTCACAGTTCAGTGTCCCTGCTTTCTGAAGCGATCAATGATAAGAAAGAGAGAGAGATATATGCTTTATTACATCAGCGTAGAGCTAAGAAATAGTGTTAACAATGAAAACAATTAAATAACTAATGACAGGAATTAAAATAAATAAATAAATGTGTTATGATAAAGTGTATAACATGTTTATGATGTGTTGCCAAGGTGCCTTCTTCTGCATCGGATAATGAACTCCTCCATGTTGTAGATAGGTTCCTCAGCCATCCACTGTTGTAGTCTTCTCTTGAGTGTCTTTGTGTCGCTGCATTTGATTCCTGCTGGAAGCATATTGAACAAAGCAGCTCCGGCATACGATGGCTTCTTGGAGAATCTTGCCGTCTTGTGGACTGGAAGGTTGTAGTCAGCGCCACCACTTGTGTTGTGTCCATGAACATCAGCATTATTCAGCAGCCTCTGGCCAGAAGAGAAGATGATGACTTCACAAATGTAGATAGCTAGGACTACTGGTAAGATTTTGAAGGTTTTGAAAACATCTCTGCAGCTGTCTTGTTGTCGTAGGCCTCCCAAAATCCTCACCGCGCGCTTCTGAAGAACAAATACTCGCTGGATGTTTTTTTTGGTGGAGATTCCCCAGAGGGTAATCCCATATCCGATGTGAGATTCTACAAGTGCACGATATGCTGCTAGCGTAGCGTCGAAAGTTGCAACGCTGTCAATTCTTCTCAGTGCAAATATTGAAGAGCTTATTAGTTTTATCTATCTTAACTAATCTCGTTTTAGCAGTTCCATCTTACGTGGGTAGAAATACACAACATGATCTAAACAATATCCTAACGACATGAAATATTCTGAATTGTGGTCGGTAAATTTGCGTACGGATTTTATTAGTTTACGCTTTGCGCATAAAAAATAACCACTAGTAAGAAAAAACGGTTTCAAAATATTATAAATCAACGTTTTTCTAAAGATAATGAAAAGAACTTGAGCAAACTACCCCTATTCCTGTAAATCAGCTTTCGAAAATATGTTAAGCAAGGTAGAGCTGAGACAAGGGGGAAGAGCAGACATGTTGTGTAAGTACTTAATCCTATTAGCGGGGCCCCCTTCAGTCGACGAGAGCCTTTCACGTGAGGCATCGATAACAGAGTACATCGTTCAAGCACGCTTTCTAACTTAGCAGGGATCTTTAGTGACCTGATATTCTTACTGCTTGAAAATGTTCAAGATATTAGTAAGAGATTACCTGCATATTGTATAGTATATTTCATTACTAGGTTGTAAAGTGATACTTGTTGGCACAAGGCCAAGTTAACGTCCGAGGTGCAGCCGAGGACGGTAAATGATCGAGGGTCCCTACAAGATTATTACGAGTACAATTATCTTTGTCTCCCTAAGGAAAAATTAAAAGAACATCAAAACAATACTTCATTTACTTGATTTAATAGTGACATTTTAGCACGCCAATACATGTTAACCTCAATCGTCACTCCATTATCCGATAAAACATATTTTTTACTTGGGAACCATTAAGAAATAATGTATCTAGCATGTATATCAGAAGTTGTTGAACCCATGATTATTTATTTAAGTCCAACTTAACTGATCTAAAGTCTGATACTTACAAACTACTCGGTAGTATAAATTCAAGCAAATTTATTTGTGGGATAGCTTTTTGTAAATGTAGCTGCACATTGAAATGAGTACCAGCGAGTAAATATAATGGTTCATCTTGAATAACTGAGAACAAGAGGATGGTTAGGTTTAATGGTTGAAGGGGAAGGGAGGCTGGGTCATTACCTGGGATCTCTTACAATCGAGGAGGTTATACTTTTATAATTTCGCAGAATCGGAAAGGTCTTTTAAATGTTCAACCGTCGGTAATGGGGGGTTCTTTACTTAAACAACCTCGTCGTGGGAAATTAAAATTTCATTCCGAATTAAACTTTAGTCTTTGTTTATGTAAACCTTTTATGTGTAATTGTGTGTGTGCATCTTTGGGTTATTTAGTGATTATATCATCAGTTTTTCTTTTTAAGCAACGAGTTAAACTCAGTGTTTTACTTGCTGTAAGACTATTTTACTATTTACTGGACTCATAGCCAGCCTAAGTGAACTATATAATTATTTTACAAAGGAAGTTGTAATTATATTTATTTTGCCTAAGTAAAAATGAAATTTGATTCTTATTTAAGATTGATGAAAAAGATACATTTTAACACGTAGGTCTAGTTACCCAATCTTACATATAAATGGAACTTAGCTGAAACCACAAACTCGTTTACACTATATAAACGGTTATTTAAAATCTAGGTAGGTCTATTTTCGGAAGGAGTGACTTTGAACAAGTCATTACTTCTTGGTATTATTATTAAAATCTTCCAAGCAGAGCAATATGAAGGACATTAATACATTAAGTTGTTCGTTCCAGCATCGTGTGAGGCGACAACTGAAGTATTTAGGTTTGGCCATGCGTTGGCTGGATAATTGATTGCCAATCTTGTGATTTGGAAGTCACGTTGAACGTACGAAATAAACTTACTGCCTAGAAAACCGCGTATTGATACAGGTATTTTTTAACCAAAAGTAATTAGGTCCATTTTGTAATAGTATTGACGTAACGTTATTTTCATATCCGTTGGGCTGTTAATTGGTGACGAAATTTGTGAACAGTCGGCCCTAGTTTGTAACAAAAACTAACCTCATCATTCGTCAACACACTCATCTCACTCACCATTAATTCTTACATTCACCTTAAAATACCCCTTAGTGTGGTCAGTGTCCCAAATTTAATTATCACATTGCACAAATATTAGAAAACTATCTCCCCAACAACGGATTTCCCCGATGTTAAAATCTGTATATGATAATAAACTCAAAATAATTGAAAGGTAAAAGAGGTAAAGTTTGTCTGGTTTAACAAGGCGATGTTAGGACTACAAAGTCCTCTCTACCACTCAACCAAGACATTTACCTAGCGTTACCGCATAATCACTTTACAAATGTAAGTGGTGACTGCTGGGATCGAACCCGCGCCAGCGGAGTGATAAGCCGCGCACAATTCCAACCCACCAAGAAGAACTAAAACCACCTACAAAACATGAATTCAGTTCTGTAGAGCACATTTAAGCAGATAATTGGCTGTATAAGTTGAACAGACCGCCAGAGTTACGGAGTTGACGCTGGTAGGGTTTGCTGATTGTGTGCCGACTGTTTGAGCCCGGGCTAATTATTTTACCCTACATTTACACAAAGGTGGCGCTACAGTCAATATTTGAACACATTTACCCGTCCAATGGGGCGACTGTGTGCTTTCTAATGTGGTTACAACTGTGGTAATCATCGAGTTCGGCTGAAATACTGCGTTGTTACCGTTTTGTGCGTTACTGGTGGATTGGTTGTAGTTTTTTTTCATCAGGATGGAGAAAACGTTAGACGAGCTTTTTGATTAAAAGGGCAATTTTTAAATTACTGAGACATACGGCGTGTTCTGAAACCACACGAGAACACTTTGAATATTGCTAATTAAATCTAAACAAATATATTCAACCCAAAATGGGGAAGCGCCTCCCAATTTATCGGTCACCAATCAGCTGGTTATTTGTCATATTTTGATACTTTTCTTTTTATACTTTGCTCTGAGACACTGACCACTCTTAGAGGGTACATAAGGTGAATATGGGATGATGTTGAGAATTTTGATGGATGGTGAGGTGTCTGGACAACTAAGGCTGACTGTTCCCTAGATTGGGTCATTAATTGATACCCCAACGACAAATGCACTGGATCGACGGCTTAACTTGCTTTTCGAACCACGGGGAGTGGTCATCGTGAAATGTTATCACTGCAGCCATATAATAAAAATACGTAAATACAAGGACGAATAATCCTACTGAATTTCAGTTAAATCAGTTAGTGTATCTGAAATAAATCAGTTTTTGGGAATGACATGGGACTTAATGTATGATCGAACCATAGGTTTGACCCTCATAATAAAAATGTATTCATTAGATCATTTAATCCTTTAAAACCCCATGTCCGAGCATAGGCTAAGATCCAATGTAATATATTGAACATTAGTTTGTTCCTGTAAATGTAACCTGATAAAGTTTGTATTGTTTAATATGGCGAAGTTATGATTACAAAGTCTTCTTCACCACTTATCCTCGACCTTTACCTAGCTTCAACGCTTCAGTCACATTACAAATTGCAAGTGGTGATTTCGGGGATCGAACCCGAGCCACGGGAATCGCGCGCGATACCAAACCACCACGAATCCACTTCCTGTCCTTAGTTGTAACGAATAACTGTACATTGTATACAAAAATGTATGTTGTATGTATAATGTAGAAAATATGTCAAATGAATCCGTTCCGAAACTAGCATCAGTACTTACATTTTTCCACCTTATAGTGGACACTGGCCAGACTGGTCTGCCCTCCATGATCCACAAAGAGCTTAAACGGTACATGTAATGACGTCATCATTTCCTCGGACGTGAGTGCCATTTCTGCCGAACACAAAGCTCACCTAGCAAGCACGCTCGTGGAGCCATCTGCCACCACTTATAGCCCAACAATGAAAAACGTGCTCACTGCCGTGTCCGCTTTCGTAAATCAAGCACATTGGGCGATTTGTCCAAATTGTTTTTCGTTGGAAGTGATAACAGTTTTGACGATCCGGATGTTTTTGTCGACCACTCTTTGAAATACAGGTAATATCCTTTCAAAAATAAGTGTTTTTGAAGAAATTGGCAGTTTTGAGTGGGGAAAATTGTGCAGCATATCATTTTAAGGCTTTGATCACCCAGAAACATTATATGTATTTTATCAAAACTTTGAAAACTATAGCAAACGTGTTTTTTTATCTGCTTGAACAAAGAAACACGTTTTGGACCGCCATTTTGAACAAGTGCATCGTAAAAATGATTTAATGGTATCACTGAATTTGGTTTTATGTACCCTTTAAATAAAGGGTGGCACGATAGATTAAATACAAATTTGAAAGGGTCAGCCCCACTACTTTTTTTTTGTGTGAGAAATCCCTTGAAATATACCAGAAAGCACTATAATCTAGTTCCTGCGTCAAAACCTCATCATAATTTACATGAAATATATTCAGTCTCACGGTGGCATATGCTACGCGACATCATTTATGAAATTTCAAAGTTTCCACGGTATCTAAAAAAACATCCTAACTTGTGAACACTCATCAACAAACTGACGAAAAGCACAAAGTGTAGTCTTGTCGTTCTCAAGTGGGTCGCCGTCGTCTCGTCCTTGAAGTGAAGATACACATCAAAGCTCCGAGTAGCAAGACAACTTTGTAATTCCAACACTACAAAACTCATTACACACGGCACCTTGGGACGTACAAGACTTGTGTCTGGGTAAGATCAAAGTTCGTCATCGCAGTTTAATGAGTAGCATGGGAAATGTGATGCAAAATATAGTTGAGCTTGTCAAGCAATTTGAGGGAATTTTTGAATTTTCATTAATTCTATTGTTTATAATTTAGGTTGCTCAGGTTTTGTACTGATTAAGAAACCACTAAATCACTATTTGAGATGCCGACCACTTTCATGAGGGTATTTTAAGGCAAATATGTGGTGAAGTATGAGTGTGATGAGTGGTAGTAATGAGTTATGAGGTGTACTGATTAAGAAACCAGTTTAGAAATGCTTAGAAACTTGTATATCTACCCAAAATATTGTTTAATTGACTTTAAAAATGTGTGTTATATACGATTGAGGCAGTCGCTTTATAAATTAGTTTTAAAGTACTACATTAAATCTTTGAAGAACTCTTGTCGATTTAATGCCTAATGATACCACGTATACTTTTTCTCTGCGCCGTTGTTTGAATTTTCCCTAAATGAATTAAATAAATAAGATAATAAAAAAACAATAGTTTCAAACACATTTCGGGTTAGTGAACAGTATAAATTCAATTTAAAACTAATTGAGCAATGTATAAGATTGAGAACGGCTCATGCGACCGGAGTCACAACAGAATTATCACCTAATGCGTCCTGTACAGACTCCGTCAATAACTATTTATTCTATTAAAATTGCCAAATGTTTCGTTCATTATACAATCTAGTGGACTTTCTGAGGATGTTCGTTTGTAAAATGAGCGAAATGTTTGGCAATTTTAATATTTTATTGACGCGATATTTACCGGATAATTTTTTATGATAAGTGTTTAAGACATAAAACTTCCTCTTGTCCAACTAGTAATAGAAGTGCTGACCGAATGCCTATGGGAGATTTTACCAAAATACAATAAATACAACACAACAATAATCATTCTAGCAATAATTACTCCACACTCAACTGTAGGTAGGTATTTGTGAAAACAAGTAAAAAAGGTAAAATTTGTCTTGTTTAACGAGGTGAAGCTAGGACCACAAAGTCCTCTATACCACTCAACCTCTATCTTTACCTAGCGTCACCGTATCAGTCACATTACTAATTGTAAGTAGTGACTGCGGGGACCGAACTTTTTCCACCGGAGTGATGAGCTCCGGAGTCGCGCACGATAACAATCCGCCACGGATCCACTAAATAAACTAAAACAAGTCATACGTAATATCCTGTGTCGGTTCGCAAATGTAAACACCGCTCTGGAAACGTTATGTTTAGCCAGTAGTGGCATCTGTCGGAGCTTTCAGTAAGTAGGCTAGGTGTGGGAGGGTTGTGTATAAAACTGGACCGCGTCTGAATCCATAAAGTTTCATGAGTCCTGACCTCAGCCTGGACGGATTTACTGCTGCCCTCACCCACGCTGCAAGCGTCAACATTTCATAAACATAACACTCATGTACTTATTAACTATAGATCTAAATATACAGGGTGGCCCATAAGTCAGTTGACCGACATGCATTCAATGAAATGCATGCTGGTCAACTGACTTATGGGCCACTCTGTATAAAAATGAAAACAGTTTTATTTAATAGTGGTATAACTCAAAAACAACTTCACTGATTAAATTATCTTTTTATTTTTAGTTTTAACATTTTTGTGGAATTATAATCTAGTTTTTCCGGTTCACACCGCGTCCAAACTTCATAATTTGCTTGAGATATTTCGGCCTTGCTGTTGAGTACCATCTTCAATCACTGATTGGCTGAAACTGAAACATATTTAATTTTAAGTCTATGTAGCGTGCACTTATGATTTTGTATTTATTTTTATAAAATTACAATAATACATTTCATTGAGACTGATGTTATTAGAAACATTTGAATTACAAAATTACGCTAATTCATCAGTACAACTATTTGTTTAGATTAAAGCTTTTCAAAACTACAAGTGAATGTACTGAATGAACAAGTTTATTTTTTTACCTGCTTACACGAGTTTAAAACTTTTAAGAACCCATCTAATGCAATGTTTATAACGAACAGCCAATCCAATTAAAAAGTTATTTAATAGCAATCCTTTGAACGCTTCGGATAAAAACAATACAAAGTTACTCCATTGCATTAAGGTTTAAGTCACGGAATTGCACTAAACAAAGTTTTAGTTGAGCATTAAATCTTGTTATGTCGAGAAAATGCTTTGAACGGCATGTCAAACGATCCTTTGAAAGGTTCTTAGTTATTCTTGAAACAACCCCCTTTGTCTCTTTTTACTCAGTTTGGTGTATAAATGTCTTTGTGTGTATGTTTCCCCGGTACGTTAGAAAGCTTATCGATATGATTCTCCTTTAAAGGTTTTATGCGATAGTAGAGCCTTCTATTTCATAGCCTTTATTTCATGATGTATTTATTTTATTTTTGATTTAAAGTTACTGAAAATAAGAATCCTTATAGCAAGCCTACGTATTATTTAATGATTTGTCAATCATTTTAAACTGTAAGGCTTTCGCGGCCGGTGTCACAACTTATAATTTAGTTATTCCGGTTCACACGTCCAAACTTCACATTTGGGCCGAAATATCTCAAACTAATAATGAGGTTTGGACGCGAAGTTAACTGGAAGAACTAGATTATAATAATTCTAAACGTTAAGAGTTGTATTTTTGGGCTTTGTGTAAATAATTTAAAACTCAGTATAAGTGATATACTACTACGTTTCCAATCTACTCAAAGTTGTCCAATCATACTCCATTCTTTGGTTTGATCTTTTTTTCGATAAAAACGAAGGTTTAAGCGTCAGGTGCAACAACCATCAGTATGAAATCGGCACACGTACCGAGGTAGAGCACGATTGGGCGAAGCTGCAGCTATCAGCCAATAGACGCGGAGAAACTTCATTGGACAATCACTAAGGTCTAAGATGTCTCTGCACTCCATTGGCTCAACTGCACTCTAATTATGCCCAGATTTGATCTGGTTTATGATTGGCTCCCAGGCTCGGGGGAGATTTAGCTATGTTTGTAGTTAAACTGGTTTGTTGCTTTTTTCATAAATCAATTTCAACCGTGAATATAACTATATACTCGCCAAATCCTGGCAGCCAATTATAAATCAGATTAAATCTGTGTATAATTAGAGCACAGTTGAGTTAATAGGAGTAGAGACATCTCAGACATTGGGATCTTCCAATAAAGTTCGTCGGTGTCTACTAACTGATAGAGGCAACTTCGCCCAATCATGTTCACTGTATCTCGTTACGTATGCCGATCTCATACTTACGGTTGGTAGACGCTATAAGAAAAAGATTAAGTTGGCAGCACTGCGACTAACATTATTTAAGGAAGAGCTACAGTCTCCTGAACTAGTCTCAGCAAGTTCACTGAGGATGCTAGATTGTCAATTGAGCGAATCTTTTGGCATGGTAAATAATTTATCTAAGCGGTCTGTAACGGTAGCTTTGGATGATAGTTTGATTTTTCATATTGCAATTAAAGATTCAAAGTTTTTGAAAACGTGTTTCATTTATTAGTGAGAAGAAGACTAGTACATTTTGAAGTCAGCTTGTTGGTTCTATCTTAAGAATAAAAGTATCCCAAGACACCTCTCAGGTCATCTTTCACTTTAGGTCGCAGAATCCGAAATTTTGTGAGCTTCTTGCCAACTTGACTTATTTCTTTTCACTCCTGTACGGAGCATAGAGCTTCTACGAAACAGCGCCAGTGGACACGGTTGGCAGCCAACGCTTTTACTTCTCTCCAGCTCTTCCCTTCTTCCTCGACTGTCTTCCTTGGTCTTCCTCTTCTTCTCTGACCTTGGGGGTTCCAACTAAGAGCCTGTCTGTCCACGGCTTTTTCATCTTTTCGAAGGGTATGTCCTATCTAATTTCATTTTCGTCTTTATTAGAGATTTACAGGTCTTTATTAGAGATTAAATTTGGCCAGTAAATATTTAAAATCTTTCTTAACAACAAACATTTTTTGCCAACCAATTAACAAAATATGCACTTTAGTCTCAAAAACACATGAATGAGAAATTACTTGAACCAAAGAAGAGCCAGCTACAGCTAGCTGTGTAGAGAGACTAAACAAGCGTGTATTGTTGATGTATAACAACAGTTGTCCGGTGCGTTACTATAGCATTGTTAGCCTGCTGGTACAGACAGCACACCGCCACTCCGTTACTCGACACTACTTGCTCCTTTACCTTTGTGTAACTAGCGGGATCCGTTCCCGCCACTTTGTCATGTCATTGGCCTGCTCGAACCACGCGGGTGCACGCTTGTTTGGGTTTTTAAAAACCGTATAAGTGTTTTATATTGAAAAGTAAACGTTTGATAATATGATTGGCAACTTTCACGTACATGCATTTTTTTTCTTGTTGTTGAAAAGTATAAAAATCGTGGTAGAAAATGATTATTTCTAGTATGGAAAAGGTCTATTTGATTCACGATAATGTAAAAAATCCTGTTTATCGATTTTGTTATCAACATGTAATACATGGAAACACCTAACGTTACTAAAATGTGTCTTGTTTAACAACGTAAATGGTATTTACTTGGGTGTTATATACTTGAAACTTTTGAATTTACCAACGAGCTTTGATTTTATTCATAGAAAGCTTTGATTTGAGTTTATACAAATCAACCATGTTGTAAAAAACTACTGGAAAAAGTGGAGTAAATTAAAAAAAAGGAATTAGATAAAATATAGATTTAGTTCTACCTAAAATTCACTCTACCGTTTAGAGCATATTTCCCCAAAACTCAGATACAATATTTCAGCGTTTGAATTTAAGAACTAAAACCGTGTAGCTCAAGGCTTTTAAAGCGTATATTATACAAATCTAAACTGGATATTTTTGTACGACGGGTAATTGATATTAATACACTCTTAGAACATTGTGCGTTCCTCTAAAGAGAGTAAGGGATTCAGATTCTTCGTCGATAGTTAATCAACAAAACGTACTATTTAAAATCTTTTTTAAATTACTGGTAATATTATCTAACTACTCAATCAGCTAAATAAGACAAAAAATGTCGTGTACAATTACCGATTTCAAACTAATTGCACCCTAACAGTTAAATCACACACCTTTAGCAATGTTGCATTTGAATAGTTTAGAGAAACAACACACTGCAGAAGCTGTTTGTAAACAATCCGCTACATAATGAATACTTAACTACCTAACTGGGAGACTGGAGGCGAGTATGAGAGACTCTGACGTGATAATGCGAGCCATTGTTAACGAGTTCTTAGAATCCAATTTAACGCCCGAATCGCTAGATATGCTCGGGTTCCTCTGCTTGTGTAGGATGAAGTTGCGAATTGCTTCGTCGTGTTTGGAAAACGTGTGTAACGTTGACAACGTCTGTGTTCTTAAACGTTCACTTGTCCTTTCAGCGTGAGGTGTCTTTGAGAAACGTGGGGGACTACAAATTCCTCTCTACCACTCAACCTCGACTTTTACCTAACGTTGCCGTTTAGTCACGTTAAAAATGTAGCTGGTGACTGCGGGGATCGAACCCACGCCAGCGGAGTTGTCAGCTCCGGAGTAGCCCGCCACGATTTCAACCCGCCAAGGGAAGGATCCGCTATGACCTCTTTGAGAAAACTCGGAGTCAAAGAATACCACTTTAAGATGACAGGGTGTTTCGAAACGACTTCTTTCATAGTTAAACACAATAACGGGTTAATTGGAGAAAATACTTAAGACCTCACCATTATATTAACCTTACTTTAATCTAGTTCTTCCGGTTCACACAGCGTCCAAACTTCATAATTAGGTTGAGATATTTTGGCCTCGCTGTGGAGTACCATCTTCAGTCACTGATTGACTGAAACTAACTTCGCCAAATATTTTCAACCAATCATTGACTGAACATGGTACTCCATAGCGAGGCCGAAATATCCCAACCTAACTATACAGCTTGGAAGCGGTATGAACCGGAAGAAATTTATTGTAATTGTGACGCCGTCCGTGAAAGCATAAGAGTTAAACTTATTTCGTTTATTGTAAACCCTTATAGTCAACTTATTCTGGTAAGGGTTTACACCTTTACCTTATAACATTTAATTAACATAACGGAAAAAGCGCTACTAGTAAAATCCAAACAGCTTGAAGAAAAACTTGATTTTGTTTACCTTTTGTTCACTTGCATTTTTTGAAAGTTCTTTTGGTACTTGATTACTTGATTAAACACGGTTCCTAAAAGGGGGCTTCCGGAATTCCGATTTTGCAGGAGCATTAACTCCAAATTTGGTAAAAGTTGGAACAAAATGCGGCTTAAAAGAGAATATACACGAATATGTATAAAAAGTGTAGAAATACCTCTCAAACGTGTTCTGGGGTCAGGATCAATGCTCAATTTCATGGTCCCGGGTCTGGATCTTACCATGCTAACGGCATGAGTATCTCATTTTTCAAGTGGAGCTCAATAGTAGCCCTTGCAACTTAAGAAACATAAGTTTGTGTTTTCTTCTTTTGACAACAGTTTTGTCAATTTATTTTGTGATGTTTTGTCGGAGGTTTTATCTTGAATAATTTTCTAGGCCCTTACGGCCTGGAGTTTCTTGGCTAAGTTCACACTAAACTTTTTAAAACTATTAAACCAGTTACTTTAATACACGTGAAAGTTATTTAGAGTATTGAATCCAAATATATGACTAGTTCAATAATTTCCGACGACCATCTAAACATGTTTCCTACAAACACGAACCTGCTGACAGGAACAGATTACAAAATAATTTGAGTGTAAAGTAGCAAACAGAGCATATTTAACGGGTGAACCGTAAAATCAAATCAGGCGGGTTCGCTTAACACGTCAGCCCCACTTCACTGGCAGAGAACTTCGCACTTGGCCTGAAGCTAACTTCACACAACACAGTTATCCAAGTGGGCCAACATGACAACATCAAATAATCCCCCCGCAGAGTGTATATATAAACATGCAAGCTAGACGCTCTCCTCAGGGAGAAGAATGTGATTAGTTTTCATACATGAATAAACTTGAATATCTCATCTTCTAATAATATATTCAATTTTCATTGGGAAACAATTATATTTCGATTAATCATCATCAGAGTATTGATACGATTCGAAATATAATTGTTTCCTTATGAAAATTGAGTATATTTTCAGAAGATGAGATGTAAACAAATAATCATACATTGAATAAATTTTCACCAAGACCATCATATCGCCAAAATAGATTCTCTATTATTAAAGGTCTGTCAAACGCATTTTAAATGTTTAGGCTTTTGTAATATGTTGTTATGTTATTGTATTCAACAAAATAATAAGAGTTATTTATTAATTAATTAGAATCCAAGTTTTTAAGCCCAAAAGTGTTGGGAAAATATATTTTTCTTCGCGATACAAATGGTGCGAATAACCATGACAGAATAATCATTTACAGGAGAGTACAAAATTCATTAAGAAATAAGAAAAGTTTCTCTCAATTTAAAGTTCACGAAAATCTTTTTGTTGAAGACTATTTGATTTTTCAAATCTTAAAACCAACAAATAACAAAATGTTCTCTTTTACATACCATTTACAAAGACCTAACACATTTTTTCCTTTAAGCACGGTACAACAGTTAGATATACCATCAAACCTGTTAAGATGCCCGCTGGTAGTTTCGTGCCACATTTCACTACTATAATATCATTGAAAAACTGTATCGAAAGTAAACAATCGACCACAATAATTCCAAAAAGTTATAACTCTCAGCTACGAGGCTCAATTTTGTTTTGTTTGCTCTTCCATGTAAAACTACTGCAACAATCCTACGACAACATTTTCTTCAAATCTTCCATTCGACATACATTTTAGAAAAAAACCCGTCATGGATTATAACGATAGTTTAACCAAGGGTCAAACATAAACGTTCTTTTATTTCAAAGATAACCAAGCTATTTAACTTGTATGAAACTGTATAATTAGACTTCAGGTAGATCCAGAGAAGGATAGTTGTAGCCTTTGTTAAGAGGGAACAAGAGTTCTATTTTTTGTCCGAACAACAATTGAACAAAGACTTGAGTAGTTGTAGTTGTAATCTTATCTCTCTTGGTGTGGAAGCTGGTCCCTTTGAGCGTAACTTTAGCTATTTTCTTTGAGTTGGTTTTCACATGAGATTATCAAGTGTTTGAATTAACTAAAGTTTTGTGAGCTATTGTAGTTTTATTAATTGTGCAAACGTAGTGGTAAGTTCAGTTTAAAAAGGCCTGCTAGATCAGAGCCGAATATTATGTTATGGTAGGTAGATTTTCCGAAGGTGTCACGGCTGAGGCAGGGAAATCAACGTAGTTTGGTGGCCCAAACACAGATAGCGCTGCGAATGAATTACTTTAAGAGCCTCAATTAGAGCCACTGACACACGCGCGAGTTTGTTCATTCTAGAAAATTGCAAGATTTGGTCACATTTAAGTCATCGACATTGGGCAAACTCGAGCATGTCGAGCCGAGGGGGGAGAAAGACAACAGCGCTCGCAGCAATATCTGTGTATGGGCTGCTTCAACTAGGATGTAGATTTTTCTGCCTCAGCCATGCGAAATCTATGCGCAATCTACCTACAATAACATAATCTTTGATCAGAGCTTTGACGAGTTTTTGAAACGCTTTGTATGGAATGTTGTGAAGTTGGTAAACCTGGGGACAATTTAATTATAAAGTTTGGCTGACAAAGTGCCCTGGTTTACTCGCTGTCCGTCTTGCACAAGAAGAAGGCTGGTTTCATTGTTAACTGTCGCGTTTAGAACACATTTTTTTTACAAATAAACAACCATCTGTATTTTATAAATAAATGTAACGTATTTTTATAACGTAATAAAACGAGCCGTGGCGAAGTGAAATCCTGCGCGACTCCGGAGCTCATCACTCCACTTGTGCGGGTTCGATCCCCACAGTCACCACATACATTTGTTACAATGTGTGTATGGGGTGACGCTAGGTTAAGGTCGAGGTCGCGTAGTAGGGAAAAATTTGTAGTTCAAACTTCTACAAGACAAACTTTACCTATTCACCTTTCACGTGGATAACACTAGCAATCAACTCAATTTGTGGAACTGGAGACTGCAGAAAGGATTTATTTGGACAAAAGTTTGGAAAGGTGGCTTCAAGAAAATCAATTTTATGCAATGGCGACATTTTATACAAGAAACAAAAATTATTATGTATGAAGAAACCAAAACTGATGAACTCAGTTAAATAAGTTAATAATCATTAAATCAATAAAATGAATTGACACTTTTTTCTGTTGAGACAAACAATCATCTTAAGAACTCAATATAATTGTAATGTAAATACAAGTCAGCCATAAATAAAGTGAGCGATGTTTTGCCTCGATATTAAATCGTTGTATTTATTTTGTTGGACCTTTCATGTACAAGTGCTGTTAGACAAACTGAGTTCGGTTACAAGGTAGGCTGCATGTTACCAGACCGTATCCTTAAGCTTAAGTATTCTGTCAATAATACCCGTGATATGTAAACAAACTTCCTTTCTTCAACAATAGCGGTTGAAATACCACTGTCTCTTGATAAATCTATGGTATATAAAGCTTTGGATAGTACAAAAAAAGTACTCGTCATTTTATTGTAAGTGATTATTTTTATTAGGTATACAATATTGACTTTAAACATGTTTGCAGCCATTTCTGAACATTGTCGAGGGGTGATATCCATTAGAACTCTTCTTATTTCAATTTCAATTTATTAACATGCTTAAATAAAACAAATGTAACAATGTTATTGCATGTGTACATTCACTAAAAATTTTGAAACAAAAATTTTTTTTTCAATTTTATGTTTTCTTATGCTGTTTAACATTAGATCTAATTGATAATATCCCTCGTGAAAGTTCAGGAATTGTTGCAAACTCGTTTAGCCTTAGGTCTAAGGAATATTTTATATTCAATGGTGGAAAACATGTCGATAATTCAGTTTAAGATACAGTCAGTTTTCTGTACCAATATAAATAGTCGCCATAAAATGACGAGTACCTTTTTTTGGACCACCCTGTATATTAAAGTAGTTTTCGACGTCTCAAAACGATTCCTGAAACCCACATCTCTCAACTTTTGAACGCAAAAACTAAACGTCATCAAACAAATACAATTACTAAATTAATAAATCCAAACGATAAATTCAATTACAAACTACAAACCGAATCAAAGCCACTGAAGTAATAAAAGATCAACACCTTTGTAAAACAAAGAGAGTCGAGTAATACAATTAATTGTTTAGTATAATTGATAAAGTCCAAAGTAATTACTACTCTGTCTATGGAACACTGATGGCATTGCCACTATTTACTCCCCTGAATGGTCAACATTGATTAATTAATTACTAACAACGTAGTCTGTGATGTAAAAGTCCCTTGTTTGTGTTTACTTTCGTTTTCAACCAACTGTTTGAGGTTATTTGTTTGTCAACCGTTGACGTTATTTGGACGGAAACTTTGGAAACTTACTAGGAATATGAAAAGTTACGCAGGTTTTTAGTGTTATAAAAATACGTTCGATAGGTACACGCGCATAACTATTAGAGGTCCTATCACGTAATTCTAGAAATACTTAGACAACTTGTTATAAAAGTTAACGACAGGATTTCATGTGCTTTTCGTAGAATACCCTTAAAACACGAAATCGTTGGTTTAATTCCATTGTGCTGTACTGTGCTTGTTTTATGCAGATCAAAATTCGATACTTCACTTTTAACTCGTTTTGGTAAAAGAACAAGACGGGATCAAAAGTTCCAATGCAAACCTTCCAAATCTATTAAATTTCCAAAGAACCAATCAATGAGTAAATTCAATTAACCCGCATTTTATTTGAACCCCTCAGTATCTAATTCAGCATAAAAATTAACTATTTAGCCCCTTGGATAAAATTCGTTTTTAGATACCTCCGACAAATTCCAAAAGAGTTGTGTTGAGGGTTGTCAACAAGTCTCAACACGAGTTTTTAGATTTTGACGGAGTTAACTAAAACCCATTTTATGTCTAATCCAACAGGTTTTGCGATAATAAACTCGCATCCCATCCCAAAGGCAAGGGAGTAAATATTTGATGACTTGGGTCGGAGTCGGAAACAAAGTAAAAACTCCGTGCGTAGTTAACAGTAAAGTTTGCGAAGTTGGCCACCCTGGCTCCGGTTCTGGTTGGTGATTTCACTAATACATATTCAGCGAGTCCACCAGGTGGCGCAGTTCGTCCAAGATTACGGAGGGGACTCCTGCACCACGTTCACTGATAATGGATTAAGTCTCGCCGTCCTTATCTCATTTCAATATCTTCCAAGTTTGGTCCTTCGTCCTGAATATTACTGGGTTTCTCTACGTTGTCGTTGATTTTGTTGTGATAAGACTACGAAGTCCTCTCTACTACTCGACCTTTACCTAGTGTTTTTGGATAGTTACTTCACAAACTGTAAGTGGTTACTGCAGGGATCGAACCCGCGCCCTGGAGTGATGAGCTCCTTAGTCGCACACAATACCAAAACACCACGAATCCGCTATTTCGACATGTATATTTACAGATCCTTGTTGTTACAAAGTTCACAAACACTGAGACCTTAAAGCAGTCAATTTTTTATTCATTTCAAATCCCTATGAATTAAAGTAACAGTAAGGGGGTGTAATCATCAGTTTAACGACCCAGCGTTTGTTGACCGTTAAAAGATATCAGTTGATTTGTGACCCAATTCGCTAGTGTTCTCCTTGGAATAGGAAAGAATAGTGTTGTTAAAGACATATCAGACCATCACCTGTGTGGTTCGGAAGTCACGTTAAGCCGTTGGTCCTTGATTCCATTGGTCATTGGGCTATTAATGACCCATTCTAAGGAAGAGTCGGCCTTAGTTTGTAACAAGACTATCCTTTATGACTCGTTACTACCACTCATCACACTCATCCTTCACCACAAATCTGCCTTAAAATACCTTCATGACAGCAGTCGGCATCTGAAATAGTGATATTAAAGTAAAATACGCTTACCATGGTTATTATGAATACTAGTTAATAAGTATGTCGTCATTGAAGATTAGATTTATTTCAAAGCTAACGTCGCAGAGAATAATTTTAGCATACGTTTATTTTAAATATATACTGTGGAGCCATTTAATCAATAGCTAACTGCTTTAGAATAGAAATTGCTCTTTATCAGGCCAAAGGCTGATATCATTAAAACACACAAAATAATAAGTCTTTAACCAACAACTCAACATTGACGTAAATAAATTCTTCGCCATTGGATCTTTCTTGTTCTGATAAAAGTGAAACCTTACGTTTTCCACTTTTAATTGCTCTGCCCCCTCACCCTTCTGACCCTGTCGACGACCCTTGTGTCTGAAGTGGAAAGGCTTCCTCTCTTTTCTCAATCCTTCCGGTCCACTGATACGTAACGCCTCATCAAGGTCAAACTTATCAAACTGAACAAGAAATGGGGTTTATTCATCTCACCGCACTAGATTCGATGCTACGCTTAGGGGAAAAATGTTCCTTACTTTTTGAGGTTATCCTAAGATGACGCATTAATGATCAAAAAGCCAATTAAAATGTTCAATATTGGTTTATTTGATTTTTTAAATTTATTCTTTTACTAATCGAATATAAGAGCTCATCCTTCAAGACTACGTTTAGAAGTTAGAGAGCTAGCTAGTGCCGTGGCTTTTAAAGTCTGAAAACTTTCAAAGACATGCAAATAGAGACCTTTCAGCTAGATTTAAAAACATGATGTTGGTTGTGCTTACTGGAAATATAATGAAAAAGCCTTTCACAAAACTGAAATTCTAAGAAAGGGTTATTTTCTAATTAATTGTATGGAGTTTTAATTGATGGCTTGAAATGAAATGAAAAAAGTCTTTATTTACGTGGTGAAGTTAGGACTTTATAGTCCTCTCTACCACTTAACCACGTTAAGTATATACAATAAAATCATACTAATTACAAATATACAATAATTGGAAATAAGATAATTATTTTAAATATAAGAAAAGAAAACTTAACCAAAGTGTATTCAAAGAAACTAATTTGAAAACAATAACCAATATTATAAATTTATAAAGGTATACAAGTGTATAAAGGTTTACAAATAAATTGATTTAATATATAGCACTAAACCTAAAATAGCACTAAACCTAAAGTGGCTTGCTTATCTATCAATAAAGCACAAACTGTTTTTTTCCTAATATACCTTCATGACCGTGTATTATGCACCTGTACAATATTGTAATTTGTGTATGTTCTGGAAGAATAAATGGATGGAATGGTACCTTTTTGTCATTTTAAAAAAAGTAATAGTTTTCTCCTTACTTCAGTTTTAAAGAAATATTAGAGCCTACATTTATTGGTATTTTTCCTCAATAGATAATTATTTTCCCAACCATAACATCATTTTCCAATCGCAGGATGGCACAGTCGATACCATTATCGTATAGTTAATTAATGATATTGACATTGATTGAATCTAGATAAGCATATTTACTAGTGACGAGAGGGTAAACAGCGTAATTGTGTAAGTCAATTAGTAGCCACTTGTATTTGTTAACTATAAAGTAGTTATTGAATGAAATAATAACCAAGTTCAAAATTATCCATGGTTATTATGCAACCTTTACCCTTTGTCGTTGTAAAACCTGCAAAACTATTTTCTCCCTTTACTATCACCTAAAATGTTTGCTTTTTCTGTTTTTCTAAACTGAATTATTTATTTAATTGTTGTAAATATGTTGGCAAAGATTCAGTGTTAAATATAACAAAACTAGGCGTAATGTTCAAAATACGAAAGGAAACATAGCTTGGTTTAAATTAATATTTTGATGGTTTTCAAAGAGCTTAACATTATTATATGAAACAAAACAATTATTAAGGTCGTAGGCACTACTAATGCTTGATACAATAATTCAATGAAGTGCTAAAAATCAACATACATTTCAAATTATAAAGAATCACTATTAATAGCGTGGTATATTTAATATAAATCATAGATTGCCCTGATTTCCTATTGGCTGAACTGTTATAGACTTCAATATGGTGAACTATATTGGCTGCACCTCGTTCAATTAGGTGGTATTAAATATTCCATCATTCACTACAACAAGGTGGAGTGCCGAGGGTAGGGATATCATAATTGCTAAATTATAGATATTGCCTTATGCTACATTTAGTAAATGTCTAATTACCAAACTGAATTGGTTTGCTGAAATCAGGTCACCAAGCTTCCGGGTAGTAATTGAATCTAAACATCTCGTTTTTTGCTATTTCTCATTAACGTGTAACATATTTAAAAGAAATAGTACTTTTAATCTTCAGCTAAGAACAATACTTCATTCTACCTCGGAGATAAAGTTTTTTAGTGAAAAACACAGACGGAAAACTAAGCGATATATGACTATATGTTATTGGTAATTTTTGTTTTTGACTTAGTAAATCATCTGGTGAAGTTTGATCCCGTAATTACTGGACACCCTGTATAATGAGACATTCAGAACGTACCGTTTTAAAGTTATTTTGTTAATTTTTGCACTTTGACATTCAGAGCACTGGGGCATTGATACAGGTTGTTAACGAGTTTAAGATCACTTTATTTAAACCGCTGACTCATATAATCAAAGCTAAAATAACATATTAAATGGAATGATAGTTTACGTAACGTAGGTTAGGATCAAATTTGCAGAGCAAACGGAATATTATGGTTGGTGGCCTCAGCAATCGAGAGCTGTATCAATATTTGATAAGCTAATATTCTTGCTTATAACTCATATTTTAACTCGAGAACGATATTCACATCTCTTGTACCTGCTGTTTGCTTAATTCTGATGATTCCTGGGGTTTTACACCTAACCAAATGCTGGTCTGTTTGTACTTATCTTCTATTCTGTGAGCGTGTTGGTTTTATTCATTCATTTATTTATTTTCGTTTAAACATTGTAGGTGAAGCTGTGAAATTAAAAGATTAATCTGGGATTTGAATGAGCGTACTGCATTGAAACGTCCAAACAATATTACCGTAAGTTTAGTGTATTGAAATCATAGGTTTTTCCATCGTCGATATAGATTGCAGTGTTCTAAGAATTGCAGTGAACATAGGGACAACGCTGTTGCAGTGTATGGTGCTGTATTTCGTGATTTTTTTTCTTCCTGTCTGCTATCTTATTGGTCAAAATCTGTCAACCGTCCGTTGGAGCACGGATGCCAACTGACGATATTCTCATTGGCTTTCGAAAAGACTTCTTCAGGACTGGGTTCCAGCTTCTGGGAAGGTTGATGCTGTGTTTTTGTAGTGATTATTACTTTGTATAACTTCAATGGTTTTCCAAATGACCTTTGGGCAATAATGTAAAATTGATGGACGTTGGCAGCCCTGCTACCAATAGTATAGCAGACAGCAAGTAGCTCAGTTTCAGCCAATTAATTTCTGACTGATGATGGTACTCCACAGCGAGACCGAAATATCTCAAGCTAATTATTATGACGTTTTGACTCGGTGTGAACCGGAAGATCTGGATTTTAGTGATACAAGCCGTGAAAGCCAAGAGTTAATTCGTATCAATGTTAGATACATGTCTTCGGAGACAAGAATACGTTTTCAGGACCATTGGTTTAACTAACTTGCAGGACAGCTTGCCGAATATATAAAGAAATAAGTTACATTAACAGACTTTACTAACAAAAAGGGAAAACAGAATTGTATATTTTAATGACAAAATAATCTGGAGAAAGTAATATAAAATATTCATATCTGCAGAAAAGTTAGTCTGGTTGTATTAAAACTTCATCTCGTTTTGTTTTAAGATTTCCTGCTTTACATTAACAAGACATCCTGCCTTCAGAAGTGCTTTGGTGAATTTTCGACGCTTCAGCTTGTCTATATTCATTAACAAGCTAGAAATATCTTGTACGTTTACATTTAAATTGGTTCGCATGCTTTTGTAATACAATAAAGTTAATCATTTAACTCGAAGTGGTAGTTTTGCAGATAATTGGCTCTAAAACCAATCGATTACTATTTAAATTCTTAATAAAAGGTACAACGCAGCTGTTTCGTTTTGTTTTTATTATTTATGCATAAAAACGTATGTTTGAGTTTCGTTATACCTAAGGTTTGAGGTAAAAACAGAAAGATATTTATGAGTAACGTATAATAAATGGCCTCGAAAAGAAAAATTGACGATTGTGTTTGATAATAACCATTTATTAAGCTTGGGGGTTAATAGTTTTAGGGCTATAATCCAGGAAGAAGCTACAATAAGTCAGGAAAAAAAATCTCACGTCACATAAACTTAACTCTTAGGCTTTTACGGCCGTTGTCACTACTATAATCTAGTTCTCCCGGTTCACACCGCGTTCAAACTTCATTATTAGGCTGAGATATTTTGGCCTCGCTGTGGAGTACCATCTTCAGTCAATGATTGGCTGAAACTAAGATAGTACTTGCTCAGTTTCATTCAACTGAAGTAGCTCAGTTTCAGCCAATCAGTGACTGAAGATGGTCCACAGCGAGGCCGAAATAGTTCAACCTAATTATGAAGTTTGAACGTGGTCTGAACGGGAGGAACTAGATTATAGTCACGTCACACACATAAAATTATATATTTTGATTTTATCTTCATAAGAGTTTTCATCTTTAAAATTTTAGTACTTTGGTTTCCTTAATATGTTTGTAGCTAAGAAATTCGTTACATGAAAATTTCAACGTAAGGCACATTTGGAGGAAAGCTAACTAAAAGATTTTGCTGATAAAGAGAACTGAAGATAAGGTTTAGCCAGGTGTCGCGGTTCTGGCAAAGATTACAGAGTTAGTGTTGAAAACCTGGACTCGTTAATGGATTAGAGACCCACCCTTCCTTATCTTATTTTAATATCTTTGAAGTTCCCTTTAGAGTTGAAAACTTCAAACGTAGGATGAATATTATTTCCAGCTGCACTCTGAAAGCTTCCCGAAGTCATATTTATAAACTCTTCAATATTTAGTTTTCGAGAAGTAATATTTGAGTGAAACATAAAAGTCTAAGTGTTTTTACGATACAGGAAACTTTTAAATAAAGATGCATTCACAGAAGAAATTCATTTTAGTTTTAAGAAGACATTAATAGGTTATGTTAGTGTAATTAGCCATTTGACATAGTAATTGAATTCTGTTTGTAATGTTTTCAGCTTGTTTATTTTTAGTCGCCATTGACGGTCACATGTTTTGAATAAACATTCAGATTTTAGTACTTCTCTGAATTTGAAGGCAAAAATAGGTGTAGTGGCCAGCATAATCACCCGGCAAGTGAGAGACCCGGGTTTGAGTCCCGGTTTGGTCCACGAATTTTGTCTTCAAATTCGTTTAGTAAAAATCAAATAGCCTACAACTAAGGTATAAGTTGAATTTAAGTAGGTTTTAATTAAGGACATGAAATAATACACTAATTTTCAGTTATTTTCGACAGTAAGGTTTAGTATCTTTACAAAAACACATTATTGTGAATCACATTTTACGTTAAAATTTATTTTTCCATATTTTAAATTTGTAAATGATATATAACTCTCAACACATTTCACGTCTTAAGGTCTTGTTTATTTTTCAATTATGTAAACTGGTGTATCATTCTAGTAAACTCTTCGTGATATATAACAAGCGAATCGTTTAAAAAACAAAAAACTAGTATAAAGAGCTGGTCAAAGTCTATACAGAACTAAAGTCTATACCATTTTAACGAATATTTACTTTTATTTATATTTATAAAAGGCTTTGTACTGACTGACTCACTTGCTCACTCACTCATCATCGCCGAGCCAATACCACAAGACCTAGAAGCTTGAAATATTGCATGAACATTCCTTTTATAGTGTAGGCACCCTATAGATTTAAGGAAAACATAGATAATATGTTTATCTTTTATTTAATAGTTGTTATGTCAAAATTTATTCCGTGTTCAGTGGCGAGGTAAAAGTAATATACTCGTAACAAGAATTTCTAACATATTTTACGGTTACAACTTTCAGGAAATTTAATCACTGTAAAGATAAATATTGACAGAGAGTGTTGTGAATTTGTGACGTATATCCTCTAGAATCTGTTACTAAAACGTATCGCAAATATCACGAGATTAAAATTGACTGCATCAAACGAACTCAACTCGCCAGGTTGACCGTTTAGCTGATTGCTCAAATACACCAACTGACGTCAAACTTTGACTTTTATATTTTCTCAGTGTGAAACATTATAGTGATCCTTTTTCATCTTCAGTAAACTTAAATAACACATATTTGAAACATATTAAAAACACCTAAAAACGTTTGCAATAGTATTTCAAATTCCTATTGATTCGGGCTATAGCGCGAGATTTTTATCCGTTTATGGCTTGTACGTATATACTTTTGAGTAGAGATAGGTAAAAAAAATTCTTCCAACTCCTTTTGTTCATTTAATATATAAACTCTGGTAGCTTGAAGTGTGTTGTTGATAATTTTATAATAATTTCTAAGTTAAAAAAAGTAAGCGTTCCATATTAATAGGTCTTTAATGTCATAAATGGCCTCCTATTACGACAGAAGGTTACTTACTTGTAGCTAATGCCATTAGATATACTTTTTTATTTATTACAAATTATCTTTTTAGGTATCAAACTAGTCAACATGGTGGTGGTGGTTGGAGGAAGACATCTTCAACACAATACTTTATTTAATTTCTAGTAAAAATTACACTTTAACACGCCAAAACATGTGTTTAAAGCAGCTGTTTTAGAGCAGAATGACAAACGTGTATTTTATTGAACCACTTGAGTATTTTTTAATTAAATAGAATTTGCGTTGTCTAACAACAAACATATCCCACTCAACAACACCGCGCTCACAGCAATGCACCGTGTGCATTCAATTACAGCGTGCTCGCACTGCAAAACACTAACGCTGCTGCAGCCTCCTCGCAATCAGCGCACAGGGGCGCACACGAGCACGTCCTGAGACGTCTAAAGGACTCGAGTCCACGGCGACGAGAGTAATGATTAAAAAGTATCTTGATTACGAACCCTGACGCCTCCAAGATCCCCCGCTTCGCTCACCGGGTGTCAAGAGAGCCCTCGCTCACGCTCGACAGCTGGCTCAACGAGCGTCGCAATCACAATCTTATTCCGCGTTCTTGAACCGATATAACGAGCTGTAAGGAATATTCAGTCTTGTAATATTTGCAACTTTGATGGTTTCGGATTATTTATTTAGTTTTGACGTTTCTTCTGATACGAGAAAATTTGAAACTATTTTAGGGAAAAGATTTTTGTGGTAGTTTAGCTTATAGTTATTGTGATCTGTTTAATTTCAAAAACAAAAATAGGAGTCAGAAATACTTATGAAGGTCAGGTTTTGAGGATGATATAGGTCTAAAGCGGCTCAGATAGTCTCAGTGATCATCTGGTCATACCCGCATCAACTCCCACCATCGTTTAGACGTATCAGACCATCTCCTGCATGGTTCGGAAATCACGTTAAGCCGTTGGTCCTTGTATTTCCATTGGTAACTGGGCTATTAATTAATGACCCATTCTAAGGGAAGAGTCGGCCTTAGTTTGATTTGATGACTAAACTAACCTTTGCTTTGATGAAACATTTGAGTTGAGCAATTCTTAGAAATAAGGAACGGTAACTTCTCGATTTTAGGTAGAACAGGATTTATTAGAGTATAATATTTCTCATCGTCGTTGAAGATTTTGTCATGCTTATTCTTGCGTGAAACGAGATAGTGGCCCAATTCCAGCGCGAATCCTGTCCTTACTCATTCCGTTTTGAATAATTTTGACTGTGTTCATGTTTTTATATGCGATAAAATGCCGTTTTAGAAGTCACTTTGGACCGTATTATACAGGGTCAGGCAAAAGCGTGGAAAAGCCTTTATAACTTTTTAACCAGTTTTTCAGCTCAACCGAACTCGGTACATTTTATTAGAGGAACCAAAAATACCTTTTAATGCATACCGACACTTTGCCCCAGTTTTCAAAATGGGTGATTGGGTAGGTGGGGTTTCGGGGGGTATTTATGTACCGATTTCTGTTGTGCTGAGAAAACTGGTTAAAAGTTATAAAGGCGTTTCTACACTTTTGCCTGACCCTGTATTTGTTTACATTAATGTTTACACTTATGGCAAATATACTTTATACACTTTTCCTAAAATATCCTTAAATGTTTAAAAATAATAAAATTGAACCTCATAAATAAATAATTAACCGTAGCCACAAAATAAACCTGGGAAAAATGATCGAGTGCATAGAGTTAATTAAACCGCGCGAGTGAAGAATGCAGATAATGAAAATTTACGCACTGATCAATTATCAGAATTCAATTAAAAAACGGTCCATCACATTATTTCACCGAATAGGAATTCAATTAGGGTGTTTTAACAGGTTTGTTGAAAACTAATTATGTTAAATCAATTATCCGATAAACGAGCAAACAGTGGAAACTGCCCGATATTAAATTGAGTGTAAACATATGCAGCAATTATGGAGTGATTATCAGCAGCAGGGCTGGACAATGTCCGGGGTATGTCTCTATTTGAGCTTTAATGACATTTTGCCCAGGAACGGTTATTGATTGCAACAAAGCAGTGTTTGTATGACGTAAACAAGCCAAATTAAAGTACTGTTCAAATAATGTTGGCGAGTTTTTAGGTCAGAATGTTGACTATGAATTTGCTTGCCATATAATAGCTTGGCTTGGTCTTGGTCGTGGCGTTGTCATGTAATCCAGCTTCATGGAGGTTAGGTTTTGAGGTTGATATAGGTCTAAAGCGGCTCAGATAGTCTCAATGATACCCGCATCAACTCCCACCATCGTTTAGACATATCAGACCATCACCTGCGTGGTTCGGAAGTCACATTATGCCATTGGTTCTTGTATTTCTATTGATCATTGGGCCAATAATTAATGACCCATTCTAAGGAAGAGTCGGCTTTAGTTCGTAACAAGACTATTCCTCATAACTCATTACTACCACTCATCCTTCACCACATATTTACCTTGAAATGCCCTCATGAGAGTGGTCGGCATCTCAAATAGTGTTATAGTAATAAAAACGTTTAGACACGTTTCCCTGTATGCCCAATGTTCTTATCAGTATAACCGTCCACAAGTTGAAGTCGGTGAAAATGACGATATAATATAATTAATCTACGAAGTCAATGGTGAAATAACTATTTTGAAACATCTCATCCGTAACAAAATTGAGCCTCACTAACTTTCACCTTTACAGAAACGGAAACCTTCAAGCCGTTTTCAAACATACACTCTTTATATATAATAAATAACCCTTATACACCACAATGTCTCAAATGATTAAACCTTTATCAATTTATCTGCGCTTAACCATTACACTCCCCACTTACACGCAAGGAAGTGTTAGTTCAAAATATTGTTAGTAGGGAAAATATTGGTTCAAAAATTGTATAATAAGTTACCGCAAAACATTCGCGAGTCCAATACTTTAAGTAAATTTAAACGTGCTCTAAATAAATTTTTAATAGATAAAGCTTGTTACTCTGTTAATGAATTTCTTGAACTGTAATAAAAAGTAGTGTTATTAGATTACTTTAATACTGATAAATACTTTGTACAAACTTAATGTTCTATACGATGTATAATTTCTAGTTCTATAATTAGTGACTAGTGACGTTTGTAATGCAATGAAAATATTGTCATTCTACAAATAAAGAATTTTGAATTTGAATTTTGAATTTGAATTTTGGAAGTAAACCTCTTACCTTGTTGCCAAGTAAAGGTACTCTGCCATTAAGCGAGCCTACTGAAACAAGCCATTTGAAAGGCTGTGAGGAATCAACGGGCCACGTAGCCATTATGTCACCAGACGGAACTAATGGCCAATGGCTACTCGGAGTTGCTTGAAGCACACGTGCTCAAGACAATGGTAATGTGTTCCATCGACCCTTGTGTGCTTGTGTGCTTGTGTGAGACAACTCTAACAAGTTTGCAGAATCAAGTGTTTTGTAATTTAGGAAATGTGGATTGATGGGTGGATTTTAGGTAACTGTTTACAGTAGAGAATAGTTTCTTGAAAAAAACAATTTGCAAATAGTGTTAGCGGTACATCAATATATATTTTACGTAATAAAAATTGGGTTTTTCTATTTTGAATTGATTTTATCAACTGCAACTCGTGTTAACAGCATTTGTTTACATGTTACCCGATCGTCGTAAAATCTATGTTTTGATAAGATTATTAACAAGATTTGGAGGTTTATAGAAGTAAATAAAACAACAATACAATTCATTTCTTTATCATCAAGTGAAAAGTTTAGTCTTGTTAAAAGACTTGGGCAGAGTCCACGTACTGTTGATAGGCTAACTTGTGTTCTAAGCAAATGGAATTGATGCATTTAGACAACTAAATGTAGAGTTAATAGAGATTCTTCTTATAATAATATATAATAAAAGACTTGTTAAGATAAGATTTTAAGCTTGTTTCCCTAAAACTGACATTAAGAACTGTAGATTTGATAAATTTTCTTTTTGAAAGAAACAAATACGTACATCGTTTAACGTTTTGAAAGCGACACTTTGTAAACACGTGTAATAAAAACGCAGTATATTGCAGCGAGATATAGTTACACAGCGTCTGCAAAGCTTTCTTCTATAGTACAGTCATGTGGCCGTTTAGAATGAGGACAAGTGCTTTCAGAAAGAACCAGACACATCGTTCGACGTTGTTCAAAGAGATAATCTAAAAATACTTGCAACCAAAGTACAATACAGTGGAAAGGGGTTGGTAACACAGGGAAAACTTATGTTGTAAGTATTTTCTTTCTTTTACCACGAGACATCATCAATATCATGTGTCAACATTAAAAATTATATTTATCTTGGAGTTGTTATTAACAATAGATAGCTTGGAAATAATTGCAAACTTTCTTGTTTTAAACTAGTATTATATGAAGTCTTCTAAATACACAATAGCTATTCATTTATTTGAAAATGACGACTGGAAAAAAGGTTTTTTAACAACCTCGAAGTTTTCCAATTTTAATAATTAGTATGAATGTTGTGTTTAAATTTTCAAGTATAAAAATGAAAAGCAAAAGAGCACTTAAAGCTGTAGCCGAAACAAGGCTGTGCCGAAGATGAGTGCTAAACGTTTGCGGATTTGTGGCGGGTTGGAATCGTGCGCGATTCTGAGCTTATCACTTCGCTGGCGCAAGTTCTATCTCCGATGTCAGCACTAGCATTTGTGATCTTTGCATTGAGGCAACGACCACTCTGGAGGGTTTTAATGAATCATGAGATGTTGCCTTTAACAAACAAGGACCGGCTGTTCCTCAGATTGGGTCATCAGCTATTATCCCAACGACTAATGGACTTGACCAACGCCATTGTTAAAATATCACTTCGCTGGGAATCGAACCCGGGATGATTTGGTGTGAAATACGCACTATACAACTGATCTATGGCCAACTTCTTTTAAAGTTACCATGCGGTAACACCAGAAAAACGTTGAGGTTTAGTGCCAAAGAGGATTTTGTAGGCTATAGTCCCAGGTTCGTTTCACTAGACAAACTTTACCTTTACTTCTGCAACTGACAACATATCTCATGTAAAGAGTACTTACCAATGAAGGCATTCATGTTACCACTTATTTCTCTCACAGAAGTGTATGGCAGCTCGTGTTCCAAGGAGGGCTCAAGGCTGGCTAGGGGCTGCAGAGCGGAACGAGCCAGGCTCAGCTCAGCGTGGGAGTGCAGCACGGCACATTCCTTTGTTGTAATTGAGGCTACATCCTGTCTGTCTGTGCATGGACAAGCACCCTACAGTAGTCTACTCTAGTCTACTTCACAAGTAATTTAGCCTCGGCTCGAGTTCAATGTCGGAGTTGATTTGGAACTTTCTAAAACTGATCATAGAAATGACTAAGAACCACACATTTTTAGGGGAAGCTGGAAATTTGACCGGTCAATTCCTTTTCGTTACGGTTTCCCATTTCATTTTATTCGTCATAAATTAATTTTCATGGTCGAATGTTAACCTTTTTCTTTTAATAATTAATAATGACTAAATCTGCTAAATTCTTTCTTAGACTTTCGTGATCGGTGTCGCGACTATAATACAGTTCTTCCGGTTTATTTCGTATTAAAGCATCATAATAGTTCTTTTGAAACATTCCGGAACCACTGTGGAGTACCATGTTCAGTCACTAATTGGCTGATTGGCTGAAAGTGATCAGCGACTGAAGATGGGGTACTCAACAGCGATACCGACATATTTAAGACTAATTGATTTTGACGCGGTGTAAGCAGGAAGAACTATACTACACAAGAATAATAGCCAGCTAATTTAAAACTTATTCTATTGAAAAGTTTTAACTGTTTTTATTTAAAATTAGTATTTATTATGAGTACTTACTGTGGTCATTATGAATATTTTTGCTAGTCTAAACTAGAAAACAGCAGTTTTTTACGTGAGCCTGTTATAGTCAGCACCAATTCCAGTACATTTCATCAAGAATACAAAGGATTTGTTTGGTTTCTGCTAAAACCACTCATCCTTTTCCGATATAAAATATACTTAAAACTTACACATAAATTCATTGTATGCATATTTCACACAAACGTGGAATATCAAACGCGTTAATTAATCGTTTATCATATGTCCATCTGATCTAAATCCGTTAACTAGTAAAAAACAATTAACTTATAATAAAACATTTTATTGTATCAGAATAATAACACTTCCAAACAATACAGTTTAAACAACATTATCCACCTAAAAGAACACAGATTTTCACATTGCTCGTCCGAATTTTGGTCGGGAAATATCGCTAGTTAAAACTCCACGTAAGCGGAACCTTTGTTAAAAAGGAGGTGCACCGCACATTACTGTTAACAGCGCACGTCATTCTGTGGCTTTGTCATACGATCACTCGAACAGGACTAATGTGATTCCGCTCAAAGTAACGTCAACCTTTGTGCAGTTAACTTACTTAGTCATGGCTACGTGAAAGAGTACATTTGACTTCGGAGGTCCATTATTTGTGAATTATTAGTTCAATAACAATTCAGACGGTCAGTCTAAAATTATATCAACTTTTAATGACAACAAAACTTATGGGTACAATGTCAACAAATCGTAATAATATAACATATGGTTTGAAAATGTTTAAACAAATACAATTAATTTGTAGACAGACTTTGGAGAAAATAATATTAGTCATTAACATCTTTCCCCTCCTCAGGTAACACAGCAACTTTCGTTAGTGGACGACGGAAGGTTCCTGATGTAGTCTGGATATCAACTACTCTTATTTGATTGTCTCGGCCAGGGTAGACTGCGGAGATACGTCCAAGAGGCCAGCTGTTTCTTGGATTGTCTTCTTCGACGATGATTGCCAAATCTCCGACGTTAGGTGGTGTAGGTGACTTATGCCACTTGCAGCGTCTCGTTAAGCAGGGAAGGTACTCCCGGATCCATCTTTTCCAAAAATTGTCCAGAAGACTTCTGATTTTTGTTAACTGCTTCTTGCTTAGTTTGTCATCGTTTAGTGTTATTTTAAATTAGAATAAGTATTGATTCGACTGCGATAGGAAGCCTAGCCAAAGACCTCTGAGCATCGCAATCACATTTTAGGACAGCGCCAGGTTTTGGAAGGACAAGTGGAAACCGTACAAGACACGTATAATCAAGAAACTCGTCAGCAAGAGAAACATCTGCCATTTTGCACAAAACATAGATGGGTTAAAACAAAATTGACCGATTAAACCACCTTTTTGGTGAAAACACCGGACATCTTGGTTTTGACCGAACATGGGTGAGAAAACAACTTAAACGGCACAGTTCTACGGGCTACAATATGGTTTCAACACTCAAGACGCATAGGAAAGGAGGGTAGTAATTTACAGAAAAGAAAATACCTGAAACGTTGTTGCTATGAATATAAGAAAAATAGTATTCCATTGGTTTGTAATGTAGGAGTCTCAATTAAAATCCAAGGTAAAGAGACAATTCATATTATTGGTGTTTATCGGCCCCAAACCCGCGTATTGATCGCATGACCCGAACTGTACAAATAATATCTGATTCTCTAAACGTCATCATCTTCAGGAAGTAGTAAAATCCTCTTGGTAGGCGACATCAACGTGGATCTGAATAAACCAGCCAGCTAAGGGACCTTTTGAAGACATGTTAGGATCGTTCAGTCTGAAACGACAGCAACTTCCAGCAACCCGTATTGCTCCTAACTGTGAATCCTCAATAGATGCAGTGTGCAAATTTCAGTAATAAATATTTGGACGTTGAGGTACTGCAGACTGGATTGTCGGATCACACAGGACAGATTTGTTATTTAAAATTCCCAGTTACATATCTTACGAATACAGCCATTAGTCGTAGAACATGAATTCTGATAACTTGCGACTTTTGAAGAACAATTGGCGGATGTAATGGGAACCAGTTTTAAGCCAAAATGACGTGGAAGTGCCTATAACACCTTTATCAGAACTCTAACCATGCATATGGATTCCGCTTGTCCTCTTAGAAAACTAGGATAAACCAAACCCGTCGAAAGTTAAAATAAATGATCCTGAAGTACAGCACTTGCGAATATCTTTTCTGGATGCTAACAACAAATATATCTGAGAACCAACAGAGAAGAAGATAAGAAGAAGCTGCGCGGCAAAGCCTACGATCTGAAACTTAGGGCCTGAGAAGGGATCACAGCGCATCTGAGATTGAGAAGGCAGATAACAAATCAAGGCCATATGGAAGATTATCAATAGTGAAAGAAAGAGCTCGAGTGATCAACATGAAACTCCCCTTCAACTTTTGATATCTAAACGCACCGTAGAAAATCCTACTGAAGTCGCCGACCACTTCAATGAGTATTTTCTTCGATTGCAGAAAACGTTGAAACAATATGGGATCTCAAACACACATGTTCAGAACGTTCAAAGGCCTGATGATAACATCTGCATGTACAATTTCTTTCAGTCTCAGTTGACGAGGTGATGTTGCAATAGACTCCTTGAAATCCAAACCGTCCACAGGAGTGGATGGAGTTCCTTCAAGGTTCTTAAGATTTGTAAAGATGAAATATGTACACCTCTTCTTCACATTATCACTTTATCATTGGACCAAGGAGTTTCCCACAGAGTTAAAATCAGCAAAGTAATTCCATTGCATAAAAAGAAAGTAAGTTAGAGGTAGGCAACTACAGACCAATTTCCCTGACATCTGTGATATCAAAGGTCATCGAAGCTCGTCTTAAAAGAATTTTGGCACATCTACACAGACACAAGCTACTAACTATACACCAGCATGGGTTTATAAAGGAAAGTCAACCTTGACAGCACTTGTGGAAATGGTAGAGACAATATTGGATGATATCGATAAAGGGCATACGGTCACTGGGGTGTTCGTCGATATGAGTAAGGCCTTCGACTGTTTAAGTCACGAATTGATCCTCTACAAACTCCGATCATTGGTTTGCGGCATTTCTCTGGAGTGGTTCCGATCTTACCTTGAGGCTCCAGATGGTAGAAGTGCGAACCTGCAACAAAGGGAATCATATCCACAGCCAGATCAAAGTTCTTCCCATGACAGGGAGTGCCCAAGGATCGGTGTTGGGGCCTGTACTCTACATCTTGTTCACAAACGACCTACCATCATTGTGTCGTTCCTCACAGTAAAGCCACTATGTATGCAGATGATGTAGCCTTGTTGACGTCCAGAGCGGAAACAGAGAAGAACTTTGGAAATGGATTCGTACATAAGCTTAAACGTTGCTGTACAATACTGTAATGAGCATGACCTAGTCTTCCAATGCTGGGAAAACCAAACAAATCAACTTTTGGGCACGGAAGGATGTTGTATCTCATTACAGACTTGGAATGTGTTTCGTCGCTAAGAGCACCTTAAGTTGTCGTTGATGGTAACCTCACCTGGGACGAAACACGTTACACTCTTTGTGAACGGCTGAGGTTCAGCAATTTCGCGGACGAAATAAAAGCGACTGGGCGGCTTTGGTATAACATTTGAAGTCGTTAATTCATGGGTTGCTATGAGTTCGATAAACGCCTCAACTTACAACATTTTAGAACTACCACAAAGGGCTACGGAACTATGCCACACGAACAGGGCAGGAAAGCTGCAGAGACTCTTCAACAGTGAGAGGAATCTGACGATATAGAAACATATGTTCCCCAGCTGCAAGTCTTGAACAGTTTTGGCAGCCCAGAGCCACCTGGATGCATGAATCATCGGGCGAACTCGTTGGCTACAAGTACCGCCCGCATCACCGAACAATAACCGAAGAAAACCATCCTGCATGGTGCCAGTTTTAAATATCCTAAACAAATGTAGACTGAAAGCGGGGTCATTGAAACTTTGTTTGTTAATGGATGATTCGCTGGTGGGTTCTTCACTGGCGGATGAATCATTCTCATTAAAATATTGATGGGCTCATTTTTAGAAATCGCGATGATTGTAAGTTACACAGAGTTTAAAATCCCCCCTCAATCACCCATTTTGATAACTGGGGCTGGTTATCTTAGGTACGCATTTAAAGATACTTATGATAACTTCAATAATATGTACCAAGTTTGGTTACACTGAAAAAAACTGGCTAAAAAGTTATAAAGCCACACCTTCGCATAATACAAATCTGTGTAACTTAATATGGACGCCATTTCTTTTTGGGTTAAGATAGAGACGTCTAGTTTTCAGCATTCATAAACATTTTTTAAGACCTTCAAATGAGGTGTCATTGGATTGGGCTTCCCTATGAAAATTATGGAGCTACCCCCCAATCCTCCATTTTGAACAATGCGGCAAAGTGTCAGTATGCATTAAAAGGTAATTTTGTTTCCTCTAATAAAATGTACCGATTTCTGTTGCGCTGAGAAAACTGGTTAAAAGTTATAAAGGCGTTTCTACACTTTTGCCTGACCCTGTATTTGTCTTTACAGGAACAAAATAACCTTACAAGATATTGGATGTTTTTAGCCTATTGGTTTTGAGGTATCAATAGTAAAGCTAGCGGAACATTAATGTTTACACTTATGGCAAATATACTTTATACACTTTTCCTAAAATATCCTTAAATGTTTAAAAATAATAAAATTGAACCTCATAAATAAATAATTAACCGCAGCCACAAAACAAACCTGGGAAAAAATGATCGAGTGCATAGAGTTAATTAAACCGCGCGAGTGAAGAATGCAGATAATGAAAATTTACGCACTGATCAATTATCAGAATTCAATTAAAAAACGGTCCATCACATTATTTCACCGAATAGGAATTCAATTAGGGTGTTTTAACAGGTTTGTTGAAAACTAATTATGTTAAATCAATTATCCGATAAACGAGCAAGCAGTGGAAACTGCCCGATATTAAATTGAGTGTAAACATATGCAGCAATTATGGAGTGATTATCAGCAGCAGGGCTGGACAATGTCCGGGGTATGTCTCTCTATTTGAGCTTTAATGACATTTTGCCCAGGAACGGTTATTGATTGCAACAAAGCAGTGTTTGTATGAAGTAAACAAGCCAAATTAAAGTACTGTTCAAATAATGTTGGCGATTTTTTAGGTCAGAATGTTGACTATGAATTTGCTTGCCATATAATAGCTTGGCATGGTCCTGGTCGTGGCGTGGTCATGTAATCCAGCTTCATGGAGGTCAGGTTTTGAGGTTGATATAGGTCTAAAGCGGCTCAGATAGTCTCAATGATAATATGATGATACCCGCATCAACTCCCACCATAGTTTAGACATATCAGACCATCACCTGCGTGGTTCGGAAGTCACATTATGCCATTGGTTCTTGTATTTCTATTGATCATTGGGCCATTAATTAATGACCCATTCTAAGGAAGAGTCGGCCTTAGTTCGTAACAAGACTATTCCTCATAACTCATTACTACCACTCATCCTTCACCACATATTTACCTTGAAATACCCTCATGAGAGTGGTCGGCATCTCAAATAGTGTTATAGTAATAAAAACGTTTAGACACGTTTCCTGTATACCAATGTTCCACAAGTTGAAGTCGGTGAAAATGACGATATAATATAATTAATCTACGAAGTCAATGGTGAAATAACTATTTTAAAACATCTCATCCGTAACAACATCGAGCCTCACTAACTTTTACCCTTACAGAAACGGAAACTTTCAAGTCGTTATCAAACATACACTCTTTATATACTATAAATAACCCTTATACACCACAATGTCTCAAATGCATAACCTTTATCAATTTTTTTGCATGACCATTAGACTCCCACTTACACGCAGGGAAGTAAACCTCTTACCTTGTTGCCGAGTAAAGGTACTCTGCCATTTAGCGAGCCTACTGAAACAAGCCATTCGAAAGGCTGTGAGGAATCAACGGCCACGTAGCCATTAAGTCACCAGACGGAACATGGTGGCTACTCGGGTTGCTTGAAGCACGTGCTCAAGACAATGGTATGTGTTCCATCGACCCTTTGTGATTGTGCTTGTGTGAGACAACTCTAACAAGTTTGCAGAATAAAGTGTGTTGTAATTTAGGAAATGTGTTATGGGTGGATTTAGGTAACTGTTTACAGTAGAGAATAGTTTCTTGAAAAAACAATTTGCAAATAGTGTTAGCTGTACATAAATATCTATTTTACGTAATGAAAATGGTTTTTCTATTTTGAATTGATTTTATCAAATGCAACTTGTGTTAACATCATGTCTTTCCGCATTTACCCGATCGTCGTAATCTATACTTAACAAGACTTGTAGGTTTATATAAGTAAATAATTAATTCAATTCAATTCAAAATTATTTATTGATTTTGGCCATAAGGCTATATTATTTACATGCAAGTAATACAAATAACGTATTAGTAAATTAAAGTAAAACAATTAACAATTAAATAATGTTATATAACAATTGTCAATTTCTTTACAAATAGTTTACAGAATGAAATAAATAAATAATTGACATTAATATGCAATAATTATAGATAAATAACGTGGAATCATTAAATTGGCAACCTGGTTCATGTATAAATCTAATAACAACAACTGTCAAGCAAATTTTAATAAAAAAACAAATCTATTTAAGTAATAAACTGTACAGATGCAATAAATAAATAAATAACAATAATATAATTGTGCATTAGTATGATAAATAAGAGAATGGATAGAAAATGAATACCCTATAGTAGTACATTATTTTCAGAGGAATAAGTACGTTACTTTAGCTCTACCTGGACTAAAGGCACTCATGCATTCCTGGGCTGGACCAACACAGGCGCTGCAAGTAAATAAAACAATATAAATTCATTTCAGTATTATAAGAGCAAAGTTTAGTCTGGTTAAAAGACTTGGCAGAGTCCACGTACTGTTGATAGGCTAACTTGTGTTCTAAGCAAATGGAATTGATACATTTGAACAACTAAATATAGGTAAATAGAGCTTCTTCTTAAAATAATTTAAAGAAAAAGACTTGTTAAGATCAGATTTTAAGCTTGTTTCCCTAAAACTGACATTAAGAACTGTAGAGTTGGGACAATTTTTTTACAAAGAAACAAGTCCATCGTTTAACGTTTTGAAAGCGATACTCTGTAAACATGTAATAAAAACGCAGTATATTGCAGGATGAAATAGTTACACAGCGTCTGCAAAGCTTTCTTCTATAGTACAGTCATGTGGCCGTTTAGAATGAGGACAAGTGCTTTCAGAAAGAACCAGACACATCGTTCGACGTTGTTGAAAGAGATAATCTAAAATACTTGCAACCAAAGTAGAGTACAGTGCTGAGTTGGTAACATAGGGAAAAGGTAACTTATATTCTTCGTTCATGTTCTTCAGTGTTTTCATTATTTAACCACGAAACATCAATCAATATTATTGTGTATAATAAAATGTTACAAGATTTAGAACATAGTTGTGTTGTATTCAAACTATTTTCTTAACGCACACTGTAAACAAAACAATGGTACTAATAATGTATCCATATCATAATAAATATTAAAATTATTATATTCCACAGAATCAACACATATATATAAACTGGATACAACAAATATCAAGTGTCATCATTAAAAGTTATATATCTTGGAGATGTTATTAACACTAGATAGCTTGGAAGTAATGACAAACTTTCTTATAATAAAACTAGTATAATATGAGGCCATCTAAATACACAATAGATATTCATTTAGCTATTTGAAAATGACTTGGAAAAAAGAAAAAAAGTTTTCTAACAACCTCGAAGTTTTTCAATTTCACTATTTAGTATGAATGTCCTCTTTATAAATTTGTTGCAAGTGTAAAAATGAATAGTAAAAGAGCACGTAAAACTGTATTGAAACAACGAAGTTAAATGCCAAACGTTTGTGGTTTAGCGGACCTGTGGTGGGTTGGAATCGTGCGCGATTCTGAGCTTATCACTTCGCTGGCGCGAGTTCTATCTCCGATGTCAGCACTTTATTTTTTGATCTTTGCTTTGAGACACTGACCAATCTAGTAGGGTTTAATGGGTCATGAGATGTTCTCTTTTAACAAACTAGGACCGACTATACCCAAGGTTGGGTAATTAGTTAAGATCCCAACAACCAATGAACAGGATCAACATCTCAACGTGACTTCCGAACCACAAGGAGTGGCTAATGTGAAGTTAACACTGCGAGAATCGAACCCGATTGATTTGTTGCGAAGCACGCACTATACCACGGAGCTATAACCACCTTTTAAAGTTACTATGCGGTAAGCCCAGGTAAACGATGAGGTTGAGTGGTGGAGAGGATTTTGTGATTCGCCTCGCTAGACAAACTTTACCTTTACTTCTGCAACTGTCAACATATCTCAAGTTAAGAATACTCACCAATAAGGGCATTCATATTACCACTTGTTTCTCTCACAGAAGTGTATGGCAGCTCGTGTTCCAAGGAGGGCTCAAGGCTGACTAGGGGCTGCAGAGCGGAACGAGCCAGGCTCAGCTCAGCGTGGGAGTGCAGCACGGCACATTCCTTTGTTGTAATGAGGCTACATCCTGTCTGTCTGTGCATGGACAAGCACCCTACAGTAGTCTACTCTACTCACTTCACAAAGGCTTGAGTGTCCGGAGTTGATTTGGAACTTTCTAAAATTGATCTAGAAACATGATTACGACGAAAGGTGAAACAGCAGTTCTTAAACCATTGGCCACTGGATCCCTGTTACTTTTTATGATTCTCAATTGATTTTAAGATCTTAGTATCTAAAAATAACTTAGTTCTGAGTTCAGTATCGGGAAAACATGAGAGATATGTTGACACGTTCATTGTGTTTTGCTTGAGTGTAATACTGTGAAATGTATGTTAACATCACTCAAAGTTGATTAATATCTTTATGTATATTGTATTTGTGCCTGAACATTCTATTTTGTCTCTAACGAGGTAAAAGGTGGATTTATGGTTCACTAAGCTTGTGTTGCATCGTCGGCGCAAAATTCTATGAAATAAAAAGTCTCTAGTTACGAGGTGAAGTTTGGACTTTTTGGCTCTCCCCAACAATTAGCCACATGGTATTTAAATTATGAAAAAATAATGGTGCAAAGGTATTTAAATTTTATGAAAATATGTCTTATAATTGGGTATAATAACGTGTATTAATGACAAACTACATTCGCTAATCAAAACTTGGAAACAATCGTTAACTTAAAGAAATGGGACGTGAAATGTACGTAGCCTATTATAATTATTTTTATTACAGAACGTTATACCATGATCATAAAAGAGTTCAGTTTGGTCCTTGCTAAAGCCGCTATTCTAAAGGTAGAAAATAAAATCGAAACTTATTTATAAATTTGCTTAAAGTTGTCTTTATAATTAACCATATTTTTGTCATTTTGCTATAAAACAACTGTCTTGGACACATGGTATTGACGTGCTCTAGTGTCATTTTTAAACCTGGGTAAATAAAGAATTATTTCGATGATCTTTTTTCCCTTAGGGAGAAAAATAACGTTGTGATGATCTTTTTGTGGCATAGACATCAGCTGTTTCAATGAGTTGGTTTTGATTGATATCAATTTTAACATTAACTTACCCGGCGTAACAGTTCTTTCTTGAAAACAAGATAGTTCAGACCTCTGAGGTCAAAACATTGTTTACTTAGTTTCTTTATAATATCGAAACATCTATTAATATTTATTTCTAACTATTATTTGTATCGTGACAAAAAGTTCTGGTTCATTAGTCACCCCTAAAGTGTCTTTATAAGACCTAGTAAAGAAATATACGATTAAGCAAACGACAGTGAAACAAATACCAACTTATGTATGCAGTTTGCGTTTATGTATTGTTACAACCTGATAGTTGTAATTAAACTATTTTAAAAGCAGTTTTAAAAGTTTTTCTAACTCATGGATAATAGTTAGGTACTTATTCGATCAATCTAGTTCTTCTGGATCACACCGCGTTAAAACACCGTTATAATTTGCTACCATCTTCAGTCACTGATTAGCTGAAACTGATTTGCTTATTGTATAAAGATTTTTTCGGACTCCTCGTCCCGTTGAACTGTTATTTTAGAAAAAAAACGTTATGTTTCAAGTCTTAAGGTAAAATCCCTTTACAGTTACAGTATAAACTACTAAATTAAACTTAATTTTTTCGACTATTTCACATTTATTACATAAGTTAAAACTTTGGAGGCATTGTGGCAGATAAATAACGTCCGCGAATACGGAGCTAATTACTCCGGTGATGCGGGTTTGATCCCTGCAATCATCACTAACAATTTTATGGTAACGCAAGATAAAGGCCGAGGTTGAGTGTTAGAAAGGACTTTGTAGTTAAAAATTCCCGAAGTTTAACAAGGCTCGTTTGCCTTGTACTTGTAACACACACAACAATTAATGTATTAAAAAAAATCTACTATACCTAGTACCTCAATTACCTCAGACTACCACAAATAAAACCCTAACTTGGTTAGACAACGGTGATGGGCCAAGATGTTACAAGCGCGGAAAGGTGGTGGTCATAAAGTCTGGATTATTTCCCGGGAATTGCCCATTAACTGATTAATGACCTGGTGTGCTTCCTTCCTGTGATGGCCTCCTGCAATCTTTAGGTGTTTTCCAAATCATTCTTCATCAAATTTTCATAACAGAACCATGAAGCTGGGTGAAGATAAACTCTTCATCTGAGAATTACTATTTGTGACTTTTCACTTAGCTTGCTTGAACTATAATCTTCCAACTTCGATAAGTTTAGAAATAGTTTATTTCATCACTAGTTCCTAAAGTGACGTTTATTGATTTGATGTCAAGTTAACGTTCTAGGCGCAACCTAGGACGTCACAAGAGCGACGGTCAAAAAGACGCTTTAGGGTCGTGTGACAAACGATCTTTGCAAATAATAATGAAAATAATAGTTAATAAATGTTTTAAATTTTATAAAGAGTCTTAAGATAAACAGTATTTTGAACTCCGAGTCTGTTTTTTTGTTTTGATTAAACAGATTTTACATTGATTAACTATAAGTCATTGTTAATATGCAATATCAACTCGTTGATACAGCTCGTCCATGCCCAAAAAGAGATCATAACATGTATCTTTTAAAAGTTCAACCAAATTGAGTAAAACTCATCAAAACAAACCTTTATTTTCCTGGGAACATAAGTGTAACTTTAGCACGTCGATATGTTTGTCTAAAGAAACAATTTTAGAGCAATATTATAAGAATGTCGTTGCGTTACGTTATGCTAACGAAGGTGCTCAAGTTTCTTATTTGCCCGCTCCTTTCGTCTAATTCTTCGAGAGCGTCCTCTACTTCTCAAAGAAACCGACTCCCTAGGAGATAAAATTAGTTCTTAGTATAAATTATGGTGAACAAACTGAATAATAGAAGCTTTGTTAAAAGGTAATGTTATGGTTGATTACTTTAATCTAGTTCTTCCGGTTCACACCGCGTACAAACTGCATAATTAGGTTGAAAGATTTCTGCCTCTCTATGTAGTATCTTCAGTCCCTGATTTGCTGAAATTAATCAAAAATACTCTTTTTCAGCCAATCAGCTGAATGTGAAGATGGTACTTCACAGCGAGGCCGAAATATATCAACCTAATTATGAAGTTTGGACGCGGTGTGAACCGGAAGAAGTAGATTATAACTGTGACCCCGCCCACAAAAGCTTAAGAGTTAAGTTTACGGTAGGTAGATTCCGCATAGGTGCCACATCGCTGAGGCAGGATGAGCAACATAGTTCGGCAGCCCGAGCACAGGTAGCGCTGATGTAGGTCTCCACCCTATGGGAAGGCATGATGCAATATGATCCAGTCACATGATACCGCGTGAACACGTTTTTTGTAACAGCAGCAACTGGTTCATTATACACTTCAAACCAGTTCCCAATATGACACAAGGACAGAGTTGGTAATCATATTATTATAATGATGGGGTTGATTCGTTGTGAGCTCTTCCTAGTTGGGGGAGATTGAGCGTTGATTGCTAATTAATTAGGTTTAAGCATGTAGAAGCAATCTGCGGATTCAGTAATTAATCTCTCATTTTAAGCGCACGGTAGTAAATTTAGGGTTAATGATTTCAAATAATGAAAACAGTATTGGTTCCCGATTGTGCGTATTGTTAAAATTGTCGTAATTAAATATTATTGGTTACCGTTTTCTAAAATCGTAATTAGATTGCATTCATATTGGGGCGTAATGAGGTTTCAAAATAGCTTTTATCCCTTCTCTCTCGCCAAAAAGGTCAGGTCATATATACAGATTATATGGATTAAAAGGTCTTTACTATAGCACTGCGTATTCTTTTACTTTGTTTTATTTATACCCATTGTAACAATTTTCAAAGCAATAAAGTTATACCAATATTACTGTTATAAACTTGTAGGGCTAGTTGGACCACGTTGAAGTAGAGTACGTTAACGCTTACTTGAAAAGTTGGTTTTCTTTAAGCTTAGATTTCTTAATTCTTTAGGAATATGCTGTTTTACTTTGGATTTAACCTTTTAGCCTGAAAGGGTTACGTTGTAAACTACTCGTTTAAGTATTTTAATTTTGAAAACGTCAAGAAAATATGTAATGTTTAAGTGTTTATTACATGGTAGTATGTCAATTAAACTTATATTTTGGATTAAACTACAACTGCTAATTTTTGTCAATATGTACTCGTACAAGAAAGCTATTAGTTCACCAATCTGTCGAACTAGTATTCAAAGCATTTGAAGCAACATTGTCTTTGTCTTAGTGTAAAGACGGGGTTGAAAGTTGTAGAGTAAAGTGATCAGACGATAAATCAACTGTTCCTCCTTGGATTAACCAAATTTCCGCTTTAACAAGCGAGAACCCTCTTCGACAAATGCTCGTTTTTGTCTAAGCTTTTGGGGTAGTTTCAAACACAAATAGATCGTTTTTCTGTTATGCCATCAGGTGTGATTAACCCTGGGATAAGGGTGAGGGTTTACGACCCCCTTTGACAAAAATCTAGATGACCTGCAGAACCGTAGCAGAGTTTCAGTCAATTCCATAAATTAATATTAACTTCGTGATCTACGGTAAAATATTTTGATTATCGGCTAGAGTTTAACCGAGCAGTCAGGGGAGGACATGGTGAGAATTTATCGAATTGTACCAAGGAAGACAAACTCTGGAAAGTGCTATTTTTACTAGTATTTAATTATGTATATCTAAGTAATAATTAACGAAGGAGAGTCGTTTGAAAGTAGGGCATTCTTTTGAATAACCCTGTATACTCGTATTAATACATGGACTAAGAACTAGACATGCGGTGTATTGAGGTAGTAAAATTAAAATTTATGAGATTTTTTTTTGTGACCTTGGAATAATTTCGAAACCGGTCGGTAATATAAAAATGATATAAGGGTATTTGGTTTGTATTTATTTTCTATAAAGTTTATGTACATTATACAATTTCAATTTTATTTAACTGAAATATTTTTTGTTTCAGGTGAGTTTTGGAATCGAATAACTTTGTGAGTATATACAGTTCGTAAGACGAAAACCATTTGACAGACACTTTTCTTGCATCGATCTAAAAGTGTCAAAATCGATATACTTTTAGTAAAACTAACACAAAATCCAACCAATTTATTGTAAACATATACCAAAAAAACTTCTTTAGACCACTTACACAAATATATTTCAACCGCAATCATAATCTTCAATTAACTCCCACCGAACACCTATGCATGCAGCGAACAAATGGACACTAATACTGAAAACTGATAGGTTCTTAATTAACTCGCCAATCAGATAGTGAATCAGTTAGCGACAGTTTAAGCCGATGTAGTCAAAACAAGAGCGGACAAATTAAATTAGCGAGCCGTCAATTTGGATTAGCCGGTGGAAATGCAATAACAGTGGACCGAGGCTGTAGGTATAGTCACTGACACAATAAGTAGGTACTGGTACAGTCAGTGACAGAATAAGCTGGCATACACGTAGTGAGCTGGGATCAAACAGTCTGAATCAGGACTTTAACTGTTCATTCGACGGATCAGCTATTTTATTTGTGAGATATAAAGGTGACGTTTGTTTTAACGAGGTGAGGTTAGGATTTTAAAGTCCTCTACTTCTCAAAGAAACCGACTCCTAGGAGATAAAATTAGTTCTTAGTATAAATTATGGTGAACAAACTGAATAATAGAAGCTTTGTTAAAAAAGGTAATGTTATGGTTGATTACTTTAATCTAGTTCTTCCGGTTCACACCGCGTACAAACACATAATTAGGTTGAAAGATTTCTGCCTCTCTATGTAGTATCTTCAGTCCCTGATTTGCTGAAATTAATCAAAAATACTCTTTTTCAGCCAATCAGCTGAATGTGAAGATGGTACTTCGAGGCCGAAATATATCAACCTAATTATAACGATGTAGCTTCAAACTGAATTATAACTGTGACCCCGCCCACAAAAGCTTAAGAGTTAAGTTTACGGTAGGTAGATTCCGCATAGGTGCCACAGCTGAGGCAGGATGAGCAACATAGTTCGGCAGCCCGAGCACAGGTAGCGCTGATGTAGGTCTCCACCCTATGGGAAGGCATGATGCAATATGATCCAGTCACATGATACCGCGTGAACACGTTTTTTGTAACAGCAGCAACTGGTTCATTATACACTTCAAACCAGTTCCCAATATGACACAAGGACAGAGTTGGTAATCATATTATTATAATGATGGGGTTGATTCGTTGTGAGCTCTTCCTAGTTGGGGAGATTGAGCGTTGATTGCTAATTAATTAGGTTTAACATGTAGAAGCAATCTGCGGATTCAGTAATTAATCTCTCATTTTAAGCGCGGTAGTAAATTTAGGGTTAATGATTTCAAATAATGAAAACAGTATTGGTTCCCGATTGTGCGTATTGTTAAAATTGTCGTAATTAAATATTATTGGTTACCGTTTTCTAAAATCGTAATTAGTGCATTCATATTGGGGCGTAATGAGGTTTCAAAATAGCTTTTATCCTTCTCTCTCGCCAAAAGGTCAGGTCATATATACAGATTATATGGATTAAAAGGTCTTTACTATAGCACCGTATTCTTTTACTTTGTTTTATTTATACCCATTGTAACAATTTTCAAAGCAATAAAGTTATACCAATATTACTGTTATAAATTTGGTAGGACCACGTTGGTAGAGTACGTTAACGCTTACTTGAAAAGTTGGTTTTCTTTAAGCTTAGATTTCTTAATTCTGGAATATGCTGTTTTACTTTGGATTTAACCTTTTAGCCTGAAAGGGTTACGTTGTAAACTACTCGTTTAAGTATTTTAATTTTGAAAACGTCAAGAAAATATGTAATGTTTAAGTGTTTATTACATGGTAGTATGTCAATTAAACTTATATTTTGGATTAAACTACAACTGCTAATTTTTGTCAATATGTACTCGTACTCGTAAAAGAAAGCTATTAGTTCACCAATCTGTCGAACTAGTATTCAAAGCATTTGAAGCAACATTGTCTTTGTCTTAGTGTAAAGACGGGGTTGAAAGTTGTAGAAGTAAAGTGATCAGACGATAAATCAACTGTTCCTCCTTGGATTAACCAAATTTCCGCTTTAACTTAAGCGAGCTAACCCTCTTCGACAAATGCTCGTTTTTGTCTAAGCTTTTGGGGTAGTTTCAAACACAAATAGATCGTTTTTCTGTTATGCCATCAGGTGTGATTAACCCTGGGATAAGGGTGAGGGTTTACGACCCCCTTTGACAAAAATCTAGATGACCTGCAGAACCGTAGCAGAGTTTCAGTCAATTCCATAAATTAATATTAACTTCGTGATCTACGGTAAAATATTTTGATTATCGGCTAGAGTTTAACCGAGCAGTCAGGGGAGGACATGGTGAGAATTTATCGAATTGTACCAAGGAAGACAAACTCTGGAAAGTGCTATTATTTATGTCTAAGTAATAATTAACGAAGGAGAGTCGTTTGAAAGTAGGGCATTCTTTTTAACCCTGTATGTCGTATTAATACAAGGACTAAGAACTAGACATTGCTGTATTGAGGTAGTAAAATTAAAATTTATGAGATTTTTTTTCATTGTGACCTTGGAATAATTCCGAAACCGGTCGGTAATATAAAAAATATAAAATTATTTGGTTTGTATTTATTTTCTATAAAGTTTATGTACATTATACAATTTCAATTTTATTTAACTGAAATATTTTTTGTTTCAGGTGAGTTTTGGAATCGAATAACTTTGTGAGTATATACAGTTCGTAAGACGAAAACCATTTGACAGACACTTTTCTTGCATCGATCTAAAAGTGTCAAAATCGATATACTTTTAGTAAAACTAACACAAAATCCAACCAATTTATTGTAAACATATACCAAAAAAACTTCTTTAGACCACTTACACAAATATATTTCAACCGCAATCATAATCTTCAATTAACTCCCACCGAACACCTATGCATGCAGCGAACAAATGGACACTAATACTGAAAACTGATAGGTTCTTAATTAACTCGCCAATCAGATAGTGAATCAGTTAGCGACAGTTTAAGCCGATGTAGTCAAAACAAGAGCGGACAAATTAAATTAGCGAGCCGTCAATTTGGATTAGCCGGTGGAAATGCAATAACAGTGGACCGAGGCTGTAGGTATAGTCACTGACACAATAAGTAGGTACTGGTACAGTCAGTGACAGAATAAGCTGGCATACACGTAGTGAGCTGGGATCAAACAGTCTGAATCAGGACTTTAACTGTTCATTCGACGGATCAGCTATTTTATTTGTGAGATATAAAAGGTGACGTTTGTTTTAACGAGGTGAGGTTAGGATTTTAAAGTCCTCTCTACTTCTCAACCTTGACCTTTACCTAGCGTCACTGTAGAGTCACTTTACAAATTAAAGTGGTGACTGTGGGGATCGAACCCGCGCCACCGGAGTGATAAGCTTCATTTAACCACCCGATTGTAGTTCGTAGTAAGCAGTACAACAAATTCAAATTAAAAACCTAAAAAATACCTAAAATAATACTGTAAATATAGAAAGTTCAACATAAAAATAATACAAAATATAGTTTTCTGAATAAAAGTAAAAAAAGGTAAAGTTTGTCTTCTTCAACGAGGCGAGGTTAGAACTACCAAGTGTTCTCTACCACTCAACCTCGACCTTTACCTAGCGTCACCGTATTAGTCACATTACAAAATGTAAGTGGTGACTGCGGAGATCAAACCCGCGCCACCGGAGTGATGAACTCCGGAGTTGCGTGCGATAACAATCCGCCACGGGTCCGCTAAATACATCAAAATATGAGCTTACCGTTGTAGAACCAACGTTTAACATAATTTCTCCACATTTTATTTTGACATTTCATCAAGGCTAAGTTAATGCCTATATTTATGAAACGGTCTAAAAATTTGTTCGTATTTTGCAACTCGTCTATAAGTCTTAAAATACGAGTTTTGTTGTACGAGATTTGTAGTACGGGTTTGTTAAAGGGTCGTAAATTTGCAACACAGCAAGTTAATTTACTTAATGAACAATTTCACTAAATACTGTAAAATCTATAGTTTTAGCATCTTTTATTTTTCCAGTGGATACTACATGAGTACTCGTGAAACTGCTTGATGATACATATTTGTATTCTAGGTGTGAACCATTTGTCTGATAGTTGTACAAGTGTCGAGGAATGCGAAAGCTGAGAGGATTGAATGTTCAGATTCAGTCACGCGAATCCACGGTGTCACTGCTGCACGAGATCCTTTATGTTTCCGGAAAACGTGATTGAAAACTGATAGACATGTTAATTTTATCCAAATTTAACGTAGAAATTACGTTTATTTAAACAAATTTTCTTCGTATAAAGAATTCACTGCTTAAAATATTATTGCGGACATGTTCCATCATTATTGGACAACATTACCACAACGTTTTGGGATCTGCAACTTGATCACTAAATCACTATTTGAGATGCCGACCACTCTCATGAGGGTATTTTAAGGCAAATATGGGGTGATGGATGAGTGTTATACGTGGTAGTAATGAGCTATGAGGTGTAGTCTTGTTACAAAATAGGCCGACTCTTCCTTAGAAATGGTCATTAATTAATAGCCCAATGACCAATGGAAATACAAGGACCAACGTGACTTCCAAACCAAGCAGGTGATGGTCTGATATGTCTAAACGATGGTGGAAGTTGATGCGGGTATGATCAGATAAATACTAAAACTATCTGAGCCGCTTTAGACCTATATCATCCTCAAAACCTGACCTCCAAGAAGCTGGATTACAGGACCACGCCACGAGTCCCAGTCTTCAGGTGAAAATTAACCTGACAATATGACAACACATCGTATTTACATCCAATAAGTGTCATGCTTTTAGGACCTAGTACTTAATTAATAACAAGCACTCAGCTAGTCGCACAAACACGATTAATTCATTTGTTCAAAGCTAGTCTCAACAGCAACAACAGGTGATGCATTTGCTTGATGATAACACAACTTTGATAATCAAAGCTAGAAACTAGGTTACGCAACTGTGTTTGTATGTGGCTCCCTTTGGTCAGTAAAGCACAATAATATAAACACAATTAATTTCAGAGTTTAAACTATATTTGCTGATATTTTCCATAGTAAGTGAGCAAGATGACCATGGCGTTTCGGGTTGTGCAATCTGATCTCGTCTTCAGGTAATTCTTCTGAAATTCTCCCATCGGCAACAACAAACTTTAGATAAAGAACGTATTCACTGTTTTGAGACACCGACCAATCTTAGAGGGTATTAAAAGGTGAATTTGTGCGGATGATGACTGTACTGTTTTGTGTGTGTGGTTATTTTAAACGATTAAGTGGTGGTAAAAGTAAGTAGTTGTTTGTAATCATTTAAAGGCAAGGTTTGTCTTGTACAAACGGGGTGAAGTTAGGACTACCTGCTCTTCTTTTCAACTCAACTTCAAGCGTAATTATTTATAGAAGCTTTCGGATTTACCCAACTATGCCAAGACTATATTATGTAGTCTGTAATCTAGTTCTTCCGGTTCACACCGCGTCTAAACTTCATAACTAGGTTGATATACTTCGGCCTTACTTCGGCGGTCGCGAAAGTCTAAGAATTAAGTTTATACTATGTAGTGTGGCAGGTCCCCATGATGGAATTTCAATTATGTAAATATATTTAAATATTGCTCTGAAAACATTCATTGCGTTCAATGTATTTGACGTTACAAATAATTCTGAATCAATGTTTAATCAAGCTGTAGAGGAGGTTTTCAGGTTGTTAATCGAAATCCTGAATTACATGACAAACAACACGTTCTGTTTTGCGTGGGAGCTAGCAGTGGGTTATTTTGTGTGCACAATATGTTATTGATTCATGAGTTATTAAAAGTTATCTTGATTTTATAATCATGTTTAACAAACTGTGAAACTGCCGTGTTTTGCAAGTTTAAGAAATTGCAGCTGTACGAGTATAAAGGTAGAAACACGAAAGGAACTATGTTCAACCCCAAAGACCTAGAGGGATAAATTTAATTTTATCATAAATAAACCATACATGAGGATTATCTAAATTGTGTTAATATAAGAGCTTACTTGCTAGGTGTACTAAACAAAACACTCAATAATTTATACGTTGTTTTACTTTTTAGGCAAACACATTTCTTTACAATCGGTTTCAGACGCTTAAGTTTAATTACGGTGTACAGTATTTGCAAAATGTTCGCAAGAATGGTTTAAACTCTCATCGTCAACAACATAATTTAAACACAAAAGATCAGGCATGGTATACATATACTCGTGGTCCACGAAGAACACAATAAATTATGTAGAGCCTTTAAATAACAAAACACGGAGATAAAAGTTACAAAATACACTCTTACAGTCACTTTTGACTGTCATTGATTACGGATCCATTTTATCCGGTAATTAAATGCAAAACAGCTGTCGCGGTTGGTTATTTCACAGTGTACATTGTTGTACAACGTGCTATTGGATTACCGATGAAGTATCACGAAACCAGGGATAATTAAATGTCAAACTTTGTCGTCACGCGACTGCTGGTTGCTTGAGTCAACTCTATGTATAATGTTACCCCTTTCATACCGACTTTGTAGGAAACCAAACCATCTAAACAAGTTAATAGTGTGGTGTTTGTTTTTTAGTTTGACTCTAAGATCACAAAGGTAAAGTTTGTCTCGTTTAACGAGGTGAAGTTAGGACTACAAAGTCCTCTCTAACACTCAACCTCGACCTTTAACTAGCTTTACCGTACAGTCACTTTACAAAGTGGTGACTGCGGGGATCGAACCTGTGCCAGCGGAGAGATCAGCTCACGGTTAAAACCCGCCACCGTTCCAGTTTTAGGTTATTATTTTTGCTAAGGTTTATTGGAACAGGAAATATTAAATAGATTACTTGAAGTGTAAACTGGAAGTTTGATCTTGTTGTATTCAAATCAGGTTTTAACAAGGAAAGAAGTAGTTTGTTAGAACTAGGTCAACTAAGCTTTTTTTTTTTAATAATTGACGTTTGGTTTGTTTGGACGGCTAACAGAATTAGCGAAATTAGAACCGATAATTTTATTTATTTATTTTCACAGTATTACAGTCATTGACCTGTCCAAGAAGAACTTGACGGACAGGCCGGTTTTAACTATTGACATAATTTGCACTTATGATATAATTACAAAAAATTCTCCTACCGTGGCAGAAGTGGGTTTTATCTTAATATAATATATGAATAATTATGGTTTTATATATATATATTTAGACACTTAAAATTTGTTTCTTTTTATTATTTAATTTTCTATTGGTTGATCTGAATAAATTAAATAATTACTACTAGCAAACAATAATATACATATTTTCAATATACAGTACTTGAGTAAGGACGGATGGAATTTACGCTGACGTTATCAGCTAGACTATGCCCAACTGACAACACACCTGACCTGACCTGGTATCTTGCCTGACTGATAACACACTCTAATTATGAGAAAAGGGCAGATTCCTGACATGAGTCACTCTATTGTCCCCTGGCTTGGGTTTGTATATACCTGCTCTACCTGTCTTGTGGAGAAGGAGTGTTGTGTAGATATTGTGTGTGACCAGTTTCGGTGTATTCCTTGTGGTGCGTGTACTGTCTGTGGTTGTGCTTTAAAATATTTTGGTGAGAACGGAGAAGGAAGTGTAGTGATGGGTTGGGAGTGTGAAAAATGGTGTGAAAGGGAGGGTGTGAAAATTCCCAGCTTGTTTCCGTTTGGATTATCCTATCTTGAGGTATTCAATTTTATTTCGGTATTGAATTTAAAATTCAGGTAACTGTTTCCTTCTCTATAAGCCACTTTAAAAGTTTTCTCTTAAATACAGAAGGACTGCGTGTGTTTTCTATTTCCGTTGGTAAAGTGTTGTACAGGGTCGGAACTTCGTACTCTGGAATTCTTTTTCCAAACAGAGTGTTTATGGGTGGGACCATATATTTTAAAATTGTTCTTGTGTTGACAGATTTTTCGTGTTTTACTCTTAGAAGCGAATTTTCTTTGTACCTTGTAATTTTCTTCAGGGTATATAATCCGGTTGGCGTTAAGATGTTTAGATCTTTAAAAGAAAATGTAACATTGTTTAAGTCGTGTCCTTGGTTTATAAGTCCTAGTGCCTTTAGACATTTAAATTGCGCTTTTTTTACCTTGTCAATGTTTGTTTTAGCGGCTGCTCCCCATACCTCTATCCCGTACCGTAGTACTGATTCTACCAGCGCCTTATATACCGACATCTTTACATCCTTACTGATCTTAAAACATCCTACATCCAATTTTGTAAAATGCGCCCATACAAATATATAATTTTCTTTGAACCTCAATACATTGGTCTTTCCATGAGAACTTACTGTCTACAATTATGCCTAGGTATTTCGTCTTCTCCACAATCCTAATGAGTTTACAATCACATCTATCTGTCTGGTGTGTATTCTTATGTATGCACTGGCAGTTGTGTATTTTCACTATTGGATCTCTTTCTATTCTCATATTCCTTGTGTGTACGTGCATAAGAAAAGTCTTGTCTTGATTCACAATTAGCCCTTTGTCATGAGCAAGTGTGCAAAATTTTACAAAATCATTCTGTATTATTCTCTCTGCAGATAATAAATCTTTATGTCCACTGACGATGGCCAGGTCATCCGCAAAAGCAAAGACTGTCGTTAATACTTTTAATAATACTATCCATGTAGATAATAAATAAGACAGGTCCTAACTGGCTTCCTTGGGGTACTCCGTAGTAAACACTTTTCTGTTTACTAAAATTGTTTTCCAGCTTAACTATGAACTGCCGGTTTTTTAGATAGCTCCTAAACCAATTTAGGGGTGGCCCATTTATTCCTATACGTGACAATGATGCGGCTATTTCTTCATGCTCAATAGTATCAAAAGCTTTCGACAGGTCAATGTAAAGAATAAGAACGTGTTTTTTATTGTCAAGGAATGTATTGACTTTGCTAGAAAATAGTTCCAAAGCATCTTCCGTACTTTTATTTTTCTGGAATCCAAACTGTTTAGGGCTCAATATTTTGTGTTCTTCCAAGTATTTGTTTAGATGGTTTAAAACATATTTCTCCAGTATCTTCTCTATTGATGGTAATATGGCTATAGGGCGGTAGTTCTCGAAAAGTTGTCTGTTTTTATTTTTATAAATTGGCCTTATTATTGATGTTTTTAAGCAGTCAGGAAAACAGCCCTCCTTCAGACTGGCATTTATGAGTTCAGTAATCTTCACCAAGCCTGTCCCGCTACCAAATACTTCCTTTACATCTGTCATTCTAATCCCATCATTACCCGGCGCCTTGTTGCTTTTCATTGATTCCACAACACTTTTTATAGCATCAGTATTTGCCTTAGGGATGTGTAGGCTTTGCACGCATTGAAACTGGTCTTGGTTTGGATTTGAGTCTGTTTTGTTTCTTAAATTCTCTTGAAATGGACATGTATGCTTTATGTTTTTAACCCCTTCGACGAAAAACTGTGCAAACCCTTCTAGTATTTCATAAATAGTTTTCTTCTTGCCCATTCCATTAATTATAAATTCATCAATATTACTTTTTCTTTTTCTTCCCATAAGCCAATTTAAATTGCTCCAAGTTTCTTTGAAATTTCCTTTATTTTCTTCAAAAATAGTTCTGTAATAACTGTCTTTCTTATTTTTGATGTTTCTAGTTACCATATTTCGGTATGTGTTGTATTCATGTCTATAATTTCCATTATTCGGAGAACGTTTCCATTTTCTAAATAGCCTGTCTCTTTCTTTAACCATTTCTACCAAATAATAATCCATCCAACCTTTAATAGGGCAATTTTTCTGTCTTCTGCGATTCTGGTAATTATTCGAAGTATCTTGTTTACTGGATCTTTCTTCTGTACATGCTTTGTAGATATTTTGAATTTGCTCAGTCAAGTTGTTGAACGCATCATTTGTACTTCTTAAATCAATACTATTCCAATTAAATTCACAGAGTTTGCTTCTCAGGAGGTTTTTGTTTATCCTTTTACAAACGTCTGAACCAATAGTTTTGCTGAGGTGTTTAGGCTTCCAAGCTAGTTTCCCAGCTATCAAATAATGATCTGATATTTTAATCTTAACAACCCCTGTTTTAATAGTGTCCGCAGTACTTCTGAGATAAATATGGTCAATACAAGTTTGGCTCAGCTTACCAGCTTTAATCTCTTCTCTTGTGCTACTCCAGATTCCTCTTTCCAGACCCCAGTTGGCAAGTGTAAGGATACTATAATCTAGTTCTTCCGGTTCACACCACGTTCAAACTTCATAATTAGGTAGAGATATTTCGGCCTCGCTGTGGAGTACCATCTTCAGTCACTGATTGGCTGAAACTGAGCTACTTGCTGACTGCTGCCCTATTGGAGGTGGGTTGGTCATCGGAACAGGGATGTAAACTGTCGATGTTCTCATTGGCTGTGACACTATTGAAAAGACTTCTTCAGGACTAGTTGCCAGCTATTTCAAAGTTTAATGTTGTCTTCGTTGTTGAAATTATTACCGTTTTTAATTATTTCAATGGTTTCTTGGATGGCTCACAGATAGTGACGTGAAATTTGTGCCAATACTTTGGTTTTGTCAAATTATACTGCATAGTGCACTGGCCGCGAAAGTCTAAAAGTTACAATAAGGAAACGTTTGTCTATTTTCTAAAACGTGCTTCTTACAATACTTAAATTATACCTAATTGTAAGATATATAATATCAATTCAAAAGCTACGTACTGTTGCTTTCAATAAATTACCTTCGTAGTTAGGTGCATAATTCTTTTAAAAGAAGCTGATCACTTCGTTTATTGTGCTTTGTAACCCCTTAAACAATCTTAACTGGAATAAATCGAACAATTTAACATTACTTTAAGTTTTTCTGTTGTTAAAAACAAAGTTTTATGCATTGGAAAAAATTGATGATATCAAATTTTGCTCCTGTTATAGTAAAGAAACTAGTTTTCTAAAAGAAGTTATTAACATTAGTTTACTGTTTTTATTATTTTGCACTATGGTTCGGAAAAACAGTAACAAGTAGGATACAATTCGAGATATGACATTGTTGTTATGTCATAAGATCTTTGTAACACGGTAATTCGTCTAGACAGTAAAGTAGGATACAATACTAAAAAGGATTTCAAAAATAATAAGCACTAGTTTAAAGAAATATTCGATAATTATGTATCATGAATACTGCATAAAAGCTCATAAGGAACTGACAATATCTCCCTCACACAAAATTAACTTATAGCTACAAAAAAACAAAACCAACACCGATAAACCCCTTCTAACAATGTCCACTACCCCTCAAAGGTTTGACCCATGACACAACACAACGTCCTGTAGGCTGTATCCCGGTGATGGACACTGTGCCGGTATACGCTGTAGTGGTCGGACCACACACTGGACAGGGTTTGTCGGTTTTCTGGTTTAGACCGGATGTGTGGTCAGGAGAGGCTAGTGGCTCAGTTTCGTCTGATCCTCTTAGAAATCCCTAACCGCCCCAGTGTGCACATTGTAAGCATGTGCGCTTCCTGTAAATATTGTGGAGAATCAATAAACACGTAAAAAGCCATTCGTTAACGTCAATCGACAGTAACTGTGGTATTTAAAAAGTTTAATAGATTTCTCTAAGAAACCTTTGAACTTTGAACTATGCCACCAAAAATGGTTTAGATACAGTTATATCCTAAGGTAATACAGTTTAGATGTTGTAAAAATTTTACGTGTGAAAATGTTTCGTGATAATGGTGTAGTCGATTTTTGTGTTTATAACGATATTTTAAATGTTGCTCCTCCAAGCAAGGAACATTTAATTAAATCACATGTTATAACATTTTGAATGGTTTATTGAATATCTCAAGAACTTGAAAAAGTTTATAACATAAAAATTAAATTTGAAAATTTCAAAACCATTATAGATATATTAACTTTTTTGACGATATGTGTTTTACATGTATGAAAAGTTACCAGCTTCTCATGTAATTGTTTGTTCATAAAAATAGTCTACGGTTTTGAAAGACAAACTTGAAGTCATTATTAAGATAATTCTAATTAAATTCATGTACTATTTCTCTCCAAGCTGTAAGAACTAATTGTAATTTAGATTTTTACCAATTTAATCGAATTCAAATGTTCAGTGTTCATCAAAATTAAGTAGTTGATTTCTAATACTGTTTACTCATAGTAACTTTTACATTAAGTTGACATTTACGAAGAACTTCTTTGATTCAATTAGTTTAATTAAATAAATTTTCGTGGAAAGGAACGTAAAGAAATGTAGTGTTATAGAAAGGAGAGAAGCCTTGTAAATTACAGCACTAGACCTGAACAATCGAATAGTTTGGTAGATAAATGGTTGTTCGATTGTACCGAGGAAAGTTCTTGATTAAATAACTTAAACGTTTGTACTGTCTTCACCATCACTTGCTCTTCTTACAAGCATCTGGTTGTCGTTTTTGTACTTCAAGATATTGATGATAATTATTAAAGATAATATGTTAATAAATTCTATGTAAATAAGTCCTTTTAAGAGCTATGAAGAGTTATTTTTGTAACCTTTGTCCATCTTCATTGTGACCACATATCAATTATGAGCTTTCTAGAGAATTTCCTTAGGAAAAATAGAGATATGTATGCCGTCAACATGATGAAAGCCATGTTCCTGACCATCGATCTTGACCCTCAGAACACGTTTTAAGCACTGGAAGAAAGGCTCAGCCTGAAGACCCAAGCCTCACAAGTTTAAGTTATTTAGCATTTGCTATATCCATGGTCCATAAAGAAACCCTAATCAAATATAAAAAACATAAGGTCAGGTAATATACGTAAATAAACATTCATACAAAAAGAGTAAATTGGATGAAATAGATCAACTCCAAATGCAAGGAAAACCCACCTTATGATAACAGTGATTCTTCTTTGTGTAGAAAGTAAACTTAAGGGGGATATATTTTCAAAAGTAGCAAAAAAGGAATTGAGACAAGAGCACAAAACAGGTTGAAATTGAGTGTTACAAGGCAGAGCATTGCACCTTGGCAACTGACTGGGCAGAATGGGCCGCACGATGCCAAGAACTGCGACAAGGTTGGCACTACTGGAGCTATACTCGGAATCCACTCACTGCTCTTACACATTAATTGAACTATTCGTCACTTGAGCACTTGGAGCTGTTTGCTAGAGTAGTCACTTGAACCTGATATCACAATACCTAGGCTCAAGGTTGGCACTACTGGAGCTATACTCGGAATCCTCACTTCTCTTACACAGTTTACATTGAACTATTCGTCACTTGAGAGCACTTGAAGCTGTTTGCTAGAGTAGTCACTTGAACCTGATATCACAATACTTAGGCTCAAGGTTGGCACTACTGGATATACTCGGAATCCACTCACTGCTCTTACAGTTAACATTGAACTATTCGTCACTTGAGCACTTGACTGTTTGCTGAGTAGTCACTTGAACCTGATATCACAATACCTAGGCTCAAGGTTGGCACTACTGGAGCTATACTCGGAATCTACTCACTGCTCTTACACAGTTTACATTGAACTATTCGTCACTTGAGCACTTTGAGCTGTTTGCTAGAGTAGTCACTTGAACCTGATATCACAATACCTAGGCTCAAGGTTGGCACTACTGAGCTATACTCGGAATCCATTCACAGTTTACATTGAACTATTCGTCACTTGAGCACTTGGAGCTGTTTTAGAGTAGTCACTTGAACCTGATATCACAATACCTAGGCTCAAGGTTGGCACTACTGGAGCTATACTCGGAATCCACTCATTACATTGAACTATTCGTCACTTGAGCACTTGAGCTGTTTGCTAGAGTAGTCACTTGAACCTGATATCACAATACCTAGGCTCAAGGTTGGCACTACTGGAGCTATACTCGGAATCCACCACAGTTTACATTGAACTATTCGTCACTTGAGCACTTGGAGCTGTTTGCTAGAGTAGTCACTTGAACCTGATATCACAATACCTAGGCTCAAGGTTGGCACTACTGGAGCTATACTCGGAATCCACTCACTGCTCTTACACAGTTTACATTGAACTATTCGTCACTTGAGCACTTGAAGCTGTTTGCTAGAGTAGTCACTTGAACCTGATATCACAATACCTAGGCTCAAGGTTGGCACTACTGGAGCTATACTGAATCCACTCACTTCTCTTACACAGTTTACATTGAACTATTCGTCACTTGAGCACTTGGAGCTGTTTGCTAGAGTAGTCACTTGAACCTGATATCACAATACCTAGGCTCAAGGTTGGCACTACTGGAGCTATACTCGGAATCCACTCACTTACACAGTTTACATTGAACTATTCGTCACTTGAGCACTTGAGCTGTTTGCTAGAGTAGTCACTTGAACCTGATATCACAATACCTAGGCTCAAGGTTGGCACTACTGAGCTATACTCGGAATCCACACTCACAGTTTACATTGAACTATTCGTCACTTGAGCACTTGGAGCTGTTTGCTAGAGTAGTCACTTGAACCTGATATCACAATACCTAGGCTCAAGGTTGGCACTACTGAGCTATACTCGGAACCACTCTTCACAGTTTACATTGAACTATTCGTCACTTGAGCACTTGGAGCTGTTTGCTAGAGTAGTCACTTGAACCTGATATCACAATACCTAGGCTCAAGGTTGGCACTACTGGAGCTATACTCGGAATCCACTCACTTCTCTTACACAGTTTACATTGAACTATTCGTCACTTGAGCACTTGGAGCTGTTTGCTAGAGTAGTCACTTGAACCTGATATCACAATACCTAGGCTCAAGGTTGGCACTACTGGAGCTATACTCGGAATCCACTCACTTCTTACACAGTTTACATTGAACTATTCGTCACTTGAGCACTTGAAGCTGTTTGCTAGAGTAGTCACTTGAACCTGATATCACAATACCTGGCTCAAGGTTGGCACTACTGAGCTATACTGAATCCACTCACTGCTCTTACACAGTTTACATTGAACTATTCGTCACTTGAGCACTTGGAGCTGTTTGCTAGAGTAGTCACTTGAACCTGATATCACAATACCTAGGCTCAAGGTTGGCACTACTGGAGCTATACTCGGAATCCACTCACTTCTCTTACACAGTTTACATTGAACTATTCGTCACTTGAGCACTTGAGCTGTTTGCTAGAGTAGTCACTTGAACCTGATATCACAATACCTAGGCTCAAGGTTGGCACTACTGGAGCTACTCGGAATCCACTCACTCTCTTACACAGTTTACATTGAACTATTCGTCACTTGAGCACTTGGAGCTGTTTGCTAGAGTAGTCACTTGAACCTGATATCACAATACCTAGGCTCAAGGTTGGCACTACTGGAGCTATACTCGGAATCCACTCACTGCTCTTACACAGTTTACATTGAACTATTCGTCACTTGAGCACTTGGAGCTGTTTGCTAGAGTAGTCACTTGAACCTGATATCACAATACCTAGGCTCAAGGTTGGCACTACTGGAGCTATACTCGGAATCCACTCACTGCTCTTACACAGTTTACATTGAACTATTCGTCACTTGAGCACTTGGAGCTGTTTGCTAGAGTAGTCACTTGAACCTGATATCACAATACCTAGGCTCAAGGTTGGCACTACTGGAGCTATACTCGGAATCCACTCACTGCTCTACACAGTTTACATTGAACTATTCGTCACTTGAGCACTTGGAGCTGTTTGCTAGAGTAGTCACTTGAACCTGATATCACAATACCTAGGCTCAAGGTTGGCACTACTGAGCTATACTCGAATCCACTCACTGCTCTTACACAGTTACATTGAACTATTCGTCACTTGAGCACTTGAGCTGTTTGCTAGAGTAGTCACTTGAACCTGATATCACAATACCTAGGCTCAAGGTTGGCACTACTGGAGCTATACTGAATCCACTCACTGCTCTTACACAGTTTACATTGAACTATTCGTCACTTGAGCACTTGAGCTGTTTGCTAGAGTAGTCACTTGAACCTGATATCAATACCTAGGCTCAAGGTTGGCTACTGGAGCTATACTCGGAATCCACTCACTGCTCTTACACAGTTTACATTGAACTATTCGTCACTTGAGCACTTGAGCTGTTTTAGAGTAGTCACTTGAACCTGATATCACAATACCTAGGCTCAAGGTTGGCACTACTGAGCTATACTCGGAATCCACTCACTGCTCTTACACAGTTTACATTGAACTATTCGTCACTTGAGCACTTGAGCTGTTTGCTAGAGTAGTCACTTGAACCTGATATCACAATACCTAGGCTCAAGGTTGGCAGTACTGGAGCTATACTCGGAATCCACTCACTGCTCTTACACAGTTTACATTGAACTATTCGTCACTTGAGCACTTTGAGCTGTTTGCTAGAGTAGTCACTTGAACCTGATATCACAATACCTAGGCTCAAGGTTGGCACTACTGAGCTATACTCGGAATCCACCACTGCTCTTACACAGTTTACATTGAACTATTCGTCACTTGAGCACTTTGAGCTGTTTGCTAGAGTAGTCACTTGAACCTGATATCACAATACCTAGGCTCAAGGTTGGCACTACTGGAGCTATACTCGGAATCCACTCACTTCTCTTACACAGTTTACATTGAACTATTCGTCACTTGAGCACTTGGAGCTGTTTGCTAGAGTAGTCACTTGAACCTGATATCACAATACCTAGGCTCAAGGTTGGCACTACTGATACTCGGAATCCACTCACTGCTCTTACACAGTTTACATTGAACTATTCGTCACTTGAGCACTTGAGCTGTTTGCTAGAGTAGTCACTTGAACCTGATATCACAATACCTAGGCTCAAGGTTGGCACTACTGGAGCTATACTCGGAATCCACTCACTGCTCTTACACAGTTTACATTGAACTATTCGTCACTTGAGCACTTTGAGCTGTTTGCTAGAGTAGTCACTTGAACCTGATATCACAATACCTAGGCTCAAGGTTGGCACTACTGGAGCTATACTCGGAATCCACTCACAGTTTACATTGAACTATTCGTCACTTGAGCACTTGGAGCTGTTTGCTAGAGTAGTCACTTGAACCTGATATCACAATACCTAGGCTCAAGGTTGGCACTACTGAGCTATACTCGGAATCCACTCACTCTCTTACACAGTTTACATTGAACTATTCGTCACTTGAGCACTTTGAGCTGTTTGCTAGAGTAGTCACTTGAACCTGATATCACAATACCTAGGCTCAAGGTTGGCACTACTGGAGCTATACTCGGAATCCACTCACAGTTTACATTGAACTATTCGTCACTTGAGCACTTTGAGCTGTTTGCTAGAGTAGTCACTTGAACCTGATATCACAATACCTAGGCTCAAGGTTGGCACTACTGGAGCTATACTCGGAATCCACTCACTTCTCTTACACAGTTTACATTGAACTATTCGTCACTTGAGCACTTTGAGCTGTTTGCTAGAGTAGTCACTTGAACCTGATATCACAATACCTAGGCTCAAGGTTGGCACTACTGAGCTATACTCGGAATCCACTCACAGTTTACATTGAACTATTCGTCACTTGAGCACTTTGAGCTGTTTGCTAGAGTAGTCAACCTGATATCACAAAACCTAGGCTCAAGGTTGGCACTACTGAGCTATACTGAATCCACTCACTTCTCTTACACAGTTTACATTGAACTATTCGTCACTTGAGCACTTGAGCTGTTTGCTAGAGTAGTCACTTGAACCTGATATCACAATACCTAGGCTCAAGGTTGGTACTACTGGAGCTATACTCGGAATCCACTCACTGCTCTTACACAGTTTACATTGAACTATTCGTCACTTGAGCACTTCGAGCTGTTTGCTAGAGTAGTCACTTGAACCTGATATCACAATCTCTAAAATACTTGATCTTTAAGGGCCCGCCTCAGTTAAATGGCTTGTTTCCATCTTTCAAAATAGTGTTTATATAAAAACATGATACATTTGAAACCCACAGAAGTTTTTCGACACGCCTATATAGCGTTTTTTTTCGAATTTAGGCGTTTTAACCTCACCCAATGCAGTTGAAGAGCAGTACAACTTGCTCCATTTCGAAGTTTCTTTGTGAAATAATGGCACAACTTATGATGGGTTAGACTCCATACGGTTGCCAGAAAGTAGAATGTTTGTCTTTTTTCTATAAATATCATGTTTATGAATGTAAACATATTTTTTAATTCGAAAACTGGGCAGTCATAAACTTTTGCGAAGGTTTGGATTAACAGTTAGGTAACATCAGTTGAGGAATGGATGAATTCAGGGTTTTCTGAGGTCACCACTGAGGTGGACCTTCAAACAACAAAACCATCTGAAAATTACTAAGTAATAAAAGATGAAATAATGTTTTAAAGAAAATACAGGTAGAAGTCACGAAACAAGGTTGAATCTTATTCTTTAAAGATTTGTGCAAAGTTCGGCCTTTGTCAACTAAGCTTAAAGTTTCTAATAAAATAATCCCAAAGTTTTCCAGACCCGTCACCAGTTTCGAAACTCAGTTTTGTCTGGATGTTTGACCTTTGTAATATTATTAGGAAGGTAAAGGTGAAAGTATTCCTTGTTTGACTCTTTTTTTGTTTGATAAAGATGTGTTCAATATGATGTTTTATGTGAACCTAAAATTGGGCATTAGATCTGTTTTATATTCATTATTGTTAGGGCCAATGTTTAGGTTTGTAAAGAAAAAAACCAATGTCTATAGCTCGGTGGATGAATCATTAGTTAACTCTAAAGAAATGTACTATTTATCATTAACTACCAAATACATGCAAATTATACAATATCCGTTTCAATTTCGTGACAAAACTAGCTTTCAAAAGTCGCATTATAACACTGTGTTAAACGTGAAGAACAAAAAAGTTGCTTTAATAAACAAACTAAAAGTATGAAATGAAATAGTTGAGCAAGCTTTGTTTAGACACCTCACTCTCCTGCTTAAGCTGTCGACTTCAATTGTGTTGGCTTGAGTATAATCCACTTGTACTTTACTATGATTTTCTGAACAAATAAATTATACATTGTTCTGTTACAGTGTTTCATTTCGTTGTTTGTGGATGTTTTATCATTCGTAATTATAGATATGGACAAACCATTTTATTTAATTTCTTTTTAATTTTGATCAACAAATATTGTGTTTTTATTGGTTGGATGTTGATTAAAATTCAATTACCAGTGAATTCTGTTTCACTACGACTCTAGGGCTTTCCACTTAACATTTTCCAGAAGCCAGAGCAAGTTAGCAAACTCGTTTTACTTTATTAATCTAATCCAATTTTATGCTTAATAATTAAAAATAATTTTACGGTTAAGTAAGAGCCATGTTGCTATCTCTCCGTTGGTACACGAAACCAGTTTTGTAAACTTGTCGATCCCTCCCTAACCGTATATTGTGCATTGTTTACTTTGCAGTTAACTTTTAACCCTTAAAGACCCCACTTCCCATCTGTTTTTATGCTTGAGATAAAAATAACCCCACTTTTAACTGGTGATTTTATCCCGGGCCAAAGATAATTTCAAAATAAAAATTTAATGGCGACAAGCTGCTTAATTAAATTAAATGTTTTGCAAAAGCAAATATAGAGAAAGTTTTAAGCATCATTGGAAAACAGTTGAATAAAGACCTCACTACCTTAACCTGACCATTCTTGTGTGCTTAATGGAAGTGTTATATGTTTAAGTTTGATACTTCAAGAAACATAACTATAATAAAAATAGAAAAATTGGCAAAAAGTGTCAAAATTTATTCGATAGCCTGATGTAACTATCGTGGTAACATGACGTAGTTAATTAACGAAACGTGAATTTTGTGTGAAATTATTTTCTCCGTTTTCCTCGTAGTTAAACTAAGGGTTTCCTTCTTCTTTCTATCTTTGAAACAGAATACTAAGTTTCCATTCGTGGAGTTTCTTGAAATTTCAAGAGAAAACATTTAAACCTTTGACATTTTGTCATTTACAAGAACTTAAAACTGTTTAATCTAGAAATTAAGTGTTTTAAGCATTATTGTAGACACTTTCTATAGTTGTTGAGCAAATGATCACGACGTTTCGGGATCTACAATCTGATCCTGTCTTCAGGTGAAAAGTATCCTAAAACATAACACGGAACACTTAAAGACGAGCTAGTCTACAGTTATCAGCATAAGCTGACCAGTCAAACACAACTAAACAATACGTAGCTGTTGAAATCAAAATACTAACACTATGGAAAATTTCCGCAAAAATAGTATAAACTCTGAAATTCCCCCAGTCAATAACAAACTTCAAACTAGACATTCAGTTTAGAATCTTCCTAAACCATAGTTAAAATCGAATTCACCCTAAAAACTTCATTAGTCCAAGGGCTATTCTTTAGAAAAAAAAAACAAAGCGACCTAACGTTATTATGACGATTAAAGCAAGGGTCTACATACACAGCACACAAGAGTATAAACCACACAGAAAACCCTCCATTGTTTCCAGTGTGTAGCCTCTTATAAATCTAGATTAGTATCGCAGGATTACATTTATGTGCTGAGCATTACTTTCATACTATCAGATAATGCACACTTGTGCTGTCCACATATAAGCGAATGTATTGTTCAACAGTGACCTTTTATATCACTGTTTATGTGTACTAAGCTACCAGCACGACAAATGTTTAATATTCTATTGTACAAGATAAAAGTATTGTGGAAATCATCGTAGTTGATGTGACTATATGTTGACGCTATGTAAAGGTCATGGTTGAGTGGTAGAGAGAACTTTGTAGTCCTAACTTCGCCTCTTTAAACAAGACACACTTTTTGTTTTTTACTCTATAGCAGTTTATTATTATACTATTTGTTTACAGGACTTCCTGTGAATACTTTATTTTATTCATTAAACGCGTGTTATTAATATTAACGATAACAACTATATGCTTACTCTTTATTACTGTGTTGTCCGTGGAAGTTTTGATCTAATCGATTTTCCAGATCACAAATTATGCCCCTATATAACAGTTTTATAACAGTTTTTTGATGGCATCTCATCTTCATTTTGAGTATTTTCAATAATCCTTTTTCGATTTATAGTATTGTTTTTGCTTTTCGTGTTACAATTATTTTCATTAATGTTTATAATTTGTAGTAAAGTACGGAACATTTTCGAAAAAAAAAAATTTATTACTTTTGAAAACTGAGTGTTTCAACATAAGATGTGATGCTATTAAAATACAACAGAACACCTCTGTTCTTTTTTTGATAAAGTAAAACGTGTTATAAAATGAATTTAAGTTTGCAGAAAAGAATTAACACAAAACTGTACTGAGTAACGTAAAATTCATACCATTATTTGGACATAATTTAAACTTCTAAGATAACTCGTATTCAGGATAAGGAAGTGCTTGACGAAATTTTATGTAATAAATTTAGTAATAACGTATGTGGCAAGTCTAATACTAGAGACACACACTGTCATATTGTTTGGGCTTTCTTTGAAATATTTGAACAAATCCAACTCCTTCTTTAGGCAAAAACTACCACATCCAATCTTCTACTTCTGGTCAGATGTCGAATCTTCTTTCCAGTCTATTTTCATATTAGATCCGCACAATCGTTATCGACCGTGGTTTTTTCCTTATCAAATTGCTCACAAATTACCTCCACACTTTGTTGGATATGCTTCAACAGCTGTTTGCCAGGGAAGTAATAACAAAAGAACATTTTGTATTGTCTTAACTTGAATAATATAATATTTTATTACTACGTCATAAAGTGAAGCGTTCTGAAATAAGCTTAAGGTCAACGTCTACACTCGAAAATTAATACGAATTAACCACTTTTTAATGAGAGTGACTGGGTTTCAACACCCAAAAGAGCGAAATTTCACTCTTTCTGAGTGGCCTTTACTCCTTCATTTTTAGTGTGTGAGGCCAGGGCTAAAGACATAAAATGAGTGAAAATTAGAAAGACACTTTTGGACCTAGTGATGAACCATACTGTTCGTTATGATGCAGGTGTAATATAGATTAATGCATTCTTAATTCAAAATATATTAAATATATTAATTTTAATGATATAAATAAGTTAAGTGTATCTACTTATTTAAGCCTTTTATTCTGAGTTGTAACGTTTTTCTATTGAATCGAATGTTGTTATTCTACTTCATCCTGACCGATTATCAGTTACCGCTACGTATAGACTTGTAATCAATATTATGACTCACATAATAAACTTAACTCTATTTTGATCAATAACTAGAGTAATTATTTTAATAACAGTAATTTTTTTTAACTTATAAATGGTGTACTTATGGTGGTGGGTATATTATGAATGGTGGTTAAGTGGAAGAGAGGACTTTATAATCCTAACTTCGCCACGTAATAAAGACTGGTTTCATATTTTCATTATTTACTATGGATCAACATAACTCTTAGGCTTCCGAGGACGGTGTCACAACTATAACCTAATACTTCCGGTTCACACCGTGTCCAAACTTCATAATTAGGTTGAGATATTTTGGCCTCGCTTTTGAGTATCGTCCTCAGCCAATCGGTAACTGAAGACGGTACTCCACAGCGGGGCTGAAATATCTCAATCTAATTATGAGGTTTGGACGCGGTGAACCGAAAAAAAACTAGATTATAATAGATCAACAATTCCAATCAAACAAAACCATTAGAACGCTGATGACCTTCCCAACTAAGGGCTATTAAAACATCACTAGGAAGAAATATAAAATCAAAACATACTTTTGTTCGTCAAAGCATGTGTTAAAAGCAGCTGATTTGGAACAAAATTAAAAAAGACATTTCAGTTCTTGAACATGATTTTAATAATCACATCCAAATTCTGCCACTTAAGATATTGCTTTTCTCGTAAGGCACTTGATAAAATAATTATTACTTTGTTTACATTAAAAGGCAATCAGGCTGAATGACGCCGAGAGCAAAGGGTTATGTAAGATCACATCCTCAAGGATTACATGTCTTTGTGTGCTCTAATAACCAATCTCAGTTCCCATAACACAATATCTCCGGTAATCTTTCATCTGCTTCATCTCTAGAAGAGTAACGTCCCTCTATATTCTACAAAAGAAAATTCGTTCGTAAGGTTCAATAAAGATAAGTGTGGTTTTTCGTATTAGTTCGGTTCGGTACGAATTTTTGGATAATTAAAAGAAAAATATTTTATACTTAACTCTTAGGCGTTTGTGGCCGGTAGATAACTATAATCTAGTTCGTCCCGTTCACACCGCATCGAAACTTCATAATTACGTTGAGGTATTTCGGCCTAGCTGTGGGGTACCATCTTCAGTCACTGGTTGGTGGATTAGTTTCAGTCTGATTTTTTTTTCAGTGACTAAAGACGGTACTCCACAGCGAGGCTGATATATCTCAACTGAATTATGACGCGGTGTGAACCGGAAAAACTAGATTTGTAGAATGTAGTATGTTAAATGACATAAGGTCATTCAGGTATTATTATTGCCGCGTGTACGTTGTAACAGTCCATAGGTGTAGGTGTTATTTGTTTAACTGTGATTGAATTGGTTTGCTAATAACTTTTTGTTTCTTTACCAATATAACCTTGGATATTTTTCTCTTTGTTTTGTGCAGTTTTGTTGTTCTCTCACCTGTTCTAATAATTACATCAATTAGTTTATAGTTTCTACATTTCTATCAAAGTTAATACGGTATTTCTATTTTTGCAAACATTCAAACATATGATTTCCTTACAATTTCATATGAATAAAGACATACTACAATTAATTCGTCCAAAATATTTTTGACTATATTTGACAAAAATGATTTTTAAATTTGCATTTCATAAAAGCCGATTCGAAAAACGTTCTTTTAATATTTTTTTTTAGTTTCAAGACGAATAACTTCGGTATTTTGAGAATTCATTCTGTGGTTGATGTTAATTTTGTGCTGTAAAAGATTGCTCTATTCTCTTTGGAATTTGAAATTAATTTTGTGTTGTTTTATGCTATCGTCAATAAAACAGCTAGTTTGCCAAATATAAACCTGACTGCAGTCTACACAATGAATGTTCTAGACTAATACTTTGCTGTATTTATAGTCATGGCTTTGCTATACAAATAGCATCAACAATCTTTTTTATCCCTAGCAATCAAATAGCAAGTTCAGCTCGTCTTTACATATATCAAAATACTGTTTATAATACAAATTGAACAGTCTAACCACTGATTAGAGTGGTTCAACCTAAACGGTGACTGAAGAGGGTACTCCACAGCGAGGCTGAAATATCTCAACCTAATTATGCAGTTTGGACGTGGTGTGAACAGGAAGAATTAGATTATAGTTGTTCTTTACAATATAACACTTGAACAAACCCACACACACACTCTAAATAATCACAAATCAGCTGATAATCACATTCAAGATATCACTCCCTCCCCGTGTTATTCAGCCGCGGTACAGAGTAATGTCACTATAGGCGAGCATTGATTGCTCATTAGGCCTACCATCAGCGACAACCAGGGTTTGCTTCATCAGCGCAGATCGGTTCGTCAGACACTGATTTTAATTTTCAATCATCGTCATTGTTGGTTTACGTTGGCGCCGAGGCAGCCATTGGAAATCTCTCCTCTCGGTTTGTCTGCTATTGAACTGTTTTCAATAAATTGTCGAGTGCCTGGGTTTTAATTAGGCTGGGTGAAGGTGTGAAGAATGGACGGTTGAAGGGTTTGGTGTGATTGGAATTAGCGCAGCGGTGTGGTATTGGTAGTAGTGCATTGAAGAATATATTGGTTTTGACAATTATTTCGAAATAACTGTACAAAGTTGCAGATATGTATTTTTCAGTAATTTAACACAATGAAGGAGTCGTATTGATTTAAGCATAATTTTGAGATTATTTCAATAAACGACGGTTCTTCCTCGCTAGACATAAAAGCCCCATAAAGTGCTAAACTTTAGGAAATGGTGCAATGAAACACAATTCAAATCTAGAACATAATTTTTTTTAACTCTTTGTTTACCTGAAAGCCGTCATAAAAATTGTCAATATTTTAATTAACCTAAATAAGTTTTCGTGACAAATTTCCTTTAATTTCACAATATTCTCGCTATTTTAGAAAACAAAACTTCAAACTTTGTAGACGTTGTGCCTACGGTTCTCACCGTAAGATTCTTACAAAATATAAAAACTTAGCTTGTGTGAAGAAATTTAATACAAAGCATGGAGGATGAAAATTGTTTATGTGAAAAACCAGTGACCAATGAAGTTAATAATCTAAACCTAACTGGCCAATACTCTGATGATGCAAATAATACTAATTTAACTCAACGCTATTACTTATTATTTGGCTTTTTTAAACTCGTATGTAAATGAATTTTTTAAGAGGAGATTATTGGCAAACGGTATTGGTGAAATATAATTTACTCGTTAAAACAGCTTGGCAACTGGCAAGTAAGAAAACCAGTTTTTAATCCTAAATTTCCACAACGAATTCACGTTACAACTCGGAATATCATCACAATTAGCACAACACAAAGCTATACGCAGATGATATATCTACATGAGCAAGCAATGTGAACATCTCGTTAACCAAACAGGCCCGGGAATGTAACCAAGCCATCTAAGTGAAGAGAGTGTATGAAGCCCAGATTGAGTTGAAAGTGGCTCTTTTGTGCTCGCCTAATAACCTGTCTAGTTCCCTATAACATGATCCCAAGTCTGCCTGCGAGAGCTGCTTATCTACCTTATCAATATCTTGCCAGCTGAGTGATATATGGGTGTGCAGGTGGGAAAATTGATATGAATTTGTTGTGGAACTATCTTTGACGTACTAAAGTCCTAGTTACGTCTTTACGTAGACTAAATTGGTTTAATCACTCCAAATTCAATGTACCAAAAGGTAGGAAATTCAATGTACCTTTGTATATATAGGAAACTTATAGGGGTGGCCAAAGTTTAGCAATACTGTGCGTGCTTCGCACCAAATCGGTCAAGGTTCGATTCCCGGCGCTGCCGTAACACATTTTCACGATCACCTCTCCTCATGGTTTGGAAGTCACGTCAAGCCGTTAGTCCATTTTAATTGGCTTTTGAACTATTAATTAGTTAAAAATCTGAGGAAAAGTCGGTCCTAAATTGTAGTGAGCCAGCTCATCGTCTTAAAAACACCCATCATTCATCGCATTTTCACCTCAAAATAACGTTTAAAACTAGTCAGTGTCTCAAGTAAAAGTAATAGCTTTAGGCAGTCATATTATGCATAAACCATTTAAAAAAAGAAAGTAAGGATAAATAATGTTAATGCGTAAACAGCTACGAATACAGGAGCACAAAATATGCAGGATGTTTGAAAAGTCACTACCCAAATTGTTACCTATTTAATAATAATAAATAATAATATAATAATAATAAATACGTTTATTTTTCAATAGGCACATATTTTTACATTTATGCATAATTTCATTCAAGGTATATACATTAGAATTAAACTAGAAAAAAACATACATAGGAGAGTAATAAATCAAAAGAAAATTCATTATACATGTAACAAATAAAACTACCTAATGAAAAATAATAGGGGACCCGTAGACCAGAGTCCGAGTTGGGCCTTCCTTCACAAAAAAATTAACATAACACGAGAGAGAGAGAGAGATTTTATTTGAAAGGGTTTTAAAAAAGCTTACATAAAAACATACCAACGCCAGGAACTTTAAAAAAACAACAAAATTTACCCTACAAAAATATTAACACAAATATGTACAGCTTAACAAGTAAAAAATGACAAAATAATACAATAGTATAGCACATCAAACATGGCACAATTGATTTTATGCTTTAACATAAATTTAGTGAATAAAAACACACAAAAAAACCTCTTCCATTACTAAATTGTGAATACAAAAAATGGAACTTAAATAAAACAACCAAATTTACCCTACAAAAATACAAACACAAATATGTACAGCTTAACAAGTAAAAAAGACAAAATAATACAATATTTACCTCCTTATGACGGACTTAAAAGACTCCTTGTATACATTTGAAATACTTTTATGAACATAATTTCAACAAACAACATATTCCAACACAAGTAGTAAAAATTGCAATTTGTTTTTTTTCCACTCCAATTCATCCTTGGACCAATTTAGGGCGTGAAGTTTAAATGACATTCACATAGATATCAGTAAACGAGGATGAATCTAACAATACAGTGGAAACAATATTGATTGCTCATTAGACAGTATAACAATGACAAATCTACATTCATGAACTGAAATCAGTTCAACCATCCCTGGGTTTTAATTCCTCATAACTAGCAACAGCGGGCGATAATTACAGTTTAGTTTCTGATGATGCTGTCCACTTTCTATTCATAAACTGTTACGTTTTCTTTTCTTCTTTACTTTTTATATTCGTCGTTAATAAACAATATTTATAGTGTTGTTAGAGGTGCCAAGATTCATAGGTTTTGAATCAAGTGAAGATGATTTTATGTAGACTCAACGAAAAATAAAGGTCAAACTTAACTTTTTGGCCTTTTGCGGTTGGTGTTACAACTATAATCTAGTTCTTACGGTTCACAATGCGTTCAAACTTCATTATTAGGTAGAGATATTTCGGCCTCACATTGAAGTAACATATTTTGTATTGGACTGTATCCAAACAGTCGTACCTATTCAGTCACTGATAAGTCTCAGCCAATCAGTGACTGAAGATAGTATTCCACAGTGAGGCCAAAATATCTCAAACTAATTATAAAATTTGGACGCTGTGTGAACCGGAAAAACTAGATTATAGTTGAAACACCAGCCGCGGAAGGCAACGAGTTAAGTTTGACCTTTAATTTTTTCGTTGAGTCTACATGAAATTGCCTACACGTGATCCAAAACCTGTGAATCTGTACCTTCAACAACAAGAACTAGATTACAAAATTAAAGGTCATCCAAATGACAAATAGAACTTCAAGATTAACAATTTCAGATAATACAGCCTACACTCTCAGGCCACTGTTAACATAGTCTCATTAAATTAGCCCGGGTCCGCATTTAGAAAGGGCAGTGAACAGTCTTTGTTCTGCAGTAGGTGCTGTAGCTGTGGCACGATAGCAGGTCGTGGAAACACTGCTGTTTTGTTAACCTGCTGAATGGATCCACTTAATCTTGCTTCTATTGTCCTCTCTGTCACTAACATTCATTTCATCTAACGTGTTTTATCGCCGCTTTTACAATGTTAGTTGGTACACAATGCTAGTTATAAACCTGAATGTGGTTGAATTAGAGGTATTTTAATTTGTTGTGATATTGAATTTGTTAAAATTCTAATAAAATTAACCTTTTTTCATAACTTACAACGAGGTTTTCTCATAAATCCTCGTTTTGCAGTCATCTTAATTATGTTTGTCTGGGGGCCTTACTGTCCAATTGAGCAGCCATGTTCATAAAAGATAATATGTTAAATTGTTTTATTTGATTGGTATTTTTGCCTTATAAAATTAAGTCGATCCTACTCAAGATCAAATAGCATAGGTCTCGGCAGTTTCTTGTCCTAAAACGACTAAACCCTACTTACCAAATCCTTAACCTTCCTAAAACTCTCATTATAATCAAATCTACAAATTTTACTACTACTAAACTAGAAGACACAGGATGGTAGCTCATGAACGTTTCCCTTCTAATGCAGGGTTTCAACTCGTCAACAAGTTGCAAAATTCGATTAAAAGTGCCCCAATACTAAAAACTGACCTAAAAAAGCGCACGACTAGGAAAACGCTTTAGAAGACGACTGAATGGCCTTGGGGCTAAAGTGGAAAAAATATAATCGATGAATCGTGTGATTGAAAAAGTGTATATCTGAAAATATCTATATGTAGATGAGTCAAACATTTAAGCCACTAACGGTTGTGATGCATATTAAATGTAGTTATACAATACATAACTATAATCTAATTATTCCTGTTCACACCGCGTCCAAACTTCATAATTAGGTTGAGATATTTCGGCCTCGCTGTGGAGTACCATCTTCAGTCAATCAGTGACTGAAGATGGTACTCCACAGCAAGGCCGAAATATCGCAACCTAGTTTTGAAGTTTGGACTCAGTGTGAACCAAAAGAACTATATTATAGTCGTGACACTGGCCGTGAAAGCCTTAGCTAAGTTTACTTATTTTTCCAAATCCACATGATTTGTTGATCTCACGTCGACTCAAGACCAAAAATGATTTCTGTTCTGGCAACGCCAGCCGCAGAAGGGTGGATATCCTAGACGGAGCTCCGGTATTGGCAACTAGACAGGTTATTACTCTCCCACAATGCTCGACTCATCTCGATCTCACATCTCGACATTTCCCGCATTCTTGGCGTGTCAGTCGCATCTCACGTCTGGCAAATATTATTCCACATCACTTCTAATATGCCTGACTAGACTGTAGGTATGAAGTAATCAACGGCTGTTTATGGCTTTCGAGAGGTTTTGTAAACAGGTTTCGGATTGTAAATGTGTTTTTTCTAGTATTGAAGAAAGGTTTTTATTTTAAAAAAGAACTAGTTAAATCACCAAATAGCTGATAATAGATAAGCAAATCACTATTTGAGATTCCAACCACTCTCATGAGGGTATTTTAAAACAAATATGCGGTGAAGGATGAGTAGGATGAGTGGTAGTAATGAGTTATGAGGTGTAGTCTTGTTACAAACTAAGGCCGACTCTTCCTTAGAATGGGTCAATAATTAATAGCTTAATGACCAATGGAAATACAAGGACCAACGGTCTAACGTGACTTCCGAACCACGCAGGTGATGGTCTGATATGTCTAAACGATGGTGGGAGTTGATGCGGGTATCATCAGATGATCACTGAGATTATCTGAGCCGCTTTAGACCTATATTATCCTCAAAACCTGACCTCCATGAAGCTGGATTACAGGACTACGCCTCGAGTCCCAGTTAATAAAAGATAAAAATTTCTATTAAGAAGACAACTTTAAACAAGAAGCTGGTAATCAAGCATTTTCGTCAGTGTCACAGCCAATGAGAACGACGACAGTTGGCTTTCCTGCCCCAATGGACGGTTGGCAGCCCTGTGACCAATAGTGTAGCAGGCCGCAAGTAGCTTAGTTTCAGCCAATCAGTGACTGAATATGGTACTCCATAGCGAGGCCGAAATATCTCGAGCCAATTATTATGATGTTTTTACGCGTTGTGAATCGAAAGAACTATATACAATATGCTTAAATAATACTTAATAACACCAAATATAAAATTAATCAGGTTTCAGATAATTTTAAGAACGCCTTTTGATTTCATAAGCTTTTTCTCTTAGATAGTCGATTTTCGAGTTTGTAAAACCATTTTCATTCATTTTAACCAGTACGAAGACAGGTATTACGTTTACTAGTTATTACAGATTTACGAACAGCGAATATTACGTTTGGTAGAAGTAACACCTTCAAATATATCGGTTCATACTTTAAATTCTTGTAGTATCCTATAAGTAGTTATCCCTACTAACAAAGTCGACTTTTAAACATGCATTAGAATTCATACGCAATTTCACCACATCCATTATCCGAACGCATTTCCATATTAACAATCTATTTTACAATTATAAAGGTTTATTTTCCCAAACAGATTCACAGCCTATCTCACCCTTATGAATATAAATGATCTTTTGATTTGCATCCAATTCGTTATCAAATTTCAGGTCTCTATATTTGAATCATTCTGGCAGCTGGGTTTTAATGACCACAAACACATTTTGTTTGCGGATAATTTTGAAAAACAATACTTTTAATGTTGAAATCGTAAGATTTAAGTCGTCCTTTAAGCCTCCTAATATTTTACTTTATAATTCCTGGTTTCCTAATCTGAAACAAATTATATGATACTTTCATGAAAACCTCCATGAATCACAATCACACGAACAGGAATGTACATATGAAAGAATGATTTACTAATTGAATTGATATTCACTATATTAAAGAGGATCTATGGATTGGTTTTTAACGGTCTGGACCTTTTGATGAATACGGTACAAAGTATTGAAAGGTATATTTAGAACTGTTGAAACCCCTTGATTAACATTATTCTTTCAGAATTTATGATTCTTACTCCAAATATACAACTTTACTGGTCCTTATCTGTTTGACAATAATAAAATATCAAATATACTAGCTACTTTATTTTGCATTTGGGTTTTATCACTCTAAAAATGAAGGCCACTCAGAAAAAGTACTAATTCGCTCTTTTGGGTGTTGAAATCCAGCCATTCACATTAAAGAGTGGCTCGATGTTCACTTATTCGGAAGTGGTTTTCATATTTAGAGTGATAGGTGAAAGGTAAAGGTAACGTTTGTCTTGTTTAACGGAGGCGAAGCTAGGACTATAAATTCCTCTCTACCACTCAACCTCGACCTTTACCTTGCGTTGCCGTATCGTCACATTACAAATTAGTGGTGACCGCGGGGATCGAACTCGCCCCAGCGGAGTGATCAGCTCCGGAGTCATGCAATATTCCAAATCGCCACTTGTCCGCTAAATTGGAAGTTCCTTTATAAGATTTAAATTAGTTAGCTTTTCATAAATCAAAATAAAAATTGGAGGAATAGTCAAATATTATTTTATTGCCTCCCGAATTATCCTTTACATATTTGTAAAATTGGGCGTATTAAATCAACCAGCAGGCTTGTGCAAGTTGATTATTGTGTTTATATTATTGTGCTTTACTGACCGAAGGGAGCCACATACAAACACAGTTGCGTAACCTAGTTTCTAGCTTTGATTATCAAAGTTATGTTATCATCAAGCAAATGCATCACCTGTTGTTGCTGTTGAGACTAGCTTTGAACAAATGAATTAATCGTGTTTGTGCGACTAGCTGAGTGCTTGTTATTAATTAAGTACTTGGTCCTAGAAGCATGATACTTACTGGATGTAAATATAATTGATTGTCATGTAGATAAGTTTATGGGTTTAGAGTTTTCGATTATTTTGAATGAAATGCGTGTTGAGTTGCTTTTGTGAAGGCTCATTAGGAGTCCCTATACAAACGTTAAAAAAGTAACAGCTGTCCAAAAAGTCCGAGTCTCTCCCCCCTGACTTTTGGATGAATGAAAATCTTTGGTCATGAATGAACTCCGTTGGTAAACTGAATTTGAGGGTAAACTTGAAGTACCTTTTCGCATTACTGGGGGGTTGCTCCTCACGCCAAAAAAGTGGTAGTGGGGGTGAATATGAAATATTTATTTTACCCCATTATGTGACCCCTAATTTGAAAGGGTATAAAAGCACAAAGGCCATTTGATGGTTTTCTTGTTCAAAATGTCCCAAAACGTATTTCCATGCTTGAGTAAATAAACGGACGTGGTCGTTTCATTTTAAACTTTGGGAAACAATAACGGATTCTTTTGTTGATCAAATCTTGAAAATGATATGCTACAAAACATTTTTTCAAACATTTGAAAATTTACAATTTTATAAAAAGTTAAGGGGTTTGTACTTTTTAAATAACCAGTATATTATGACTATGAAAACTAATCAAACTATACAGGTAATTTTAAAGATTAACAAAAACAATAGTTTCTTGTTGTTTGTAAACCACCGCGAACACACTTGAAAGGATTTCTGTTCGTCTCATAGGTGTATATTTGATCAAAACTATTGCTGTAAACGATTCGCTTACAAAGCAATAAAAACTTATACTTTGTGATGATATGGAACTGTTACTTTTTATCAGTTGTATTTTCCTCGCAGTTGTTTATAAGGAGTATATCCGTTGGCAAAGAAGTATCTGTCTGTAACCAAAAGTATAATTCTTCCATTGAGAAGAAGACTTCTTGATTTTCCCTTCGTATTCCTTGCTCGTCCACAATACGTTTGATTCTTATTCATTCTATTTATTTTAAACATTGCAAACGCTTCAACATAACAGTGAAAGAATTCTAAAACAAACAGGGCAGAACTTCCAGGTATACGATTTTCAAACAAAAAAAGGTTTACTTTTAAAACAATGGACGCTATATTGAATTCTAAGGCTTTCACAGCCAGCTTCACAACTACAGGGTGTTTTTTTACCATTGGTTTTTTCACTTCAATATATATCAGATGAAATGTATTTTTGCAGTAATTTAGTGGTTTTGATGTGCTAATTTGATGTTATTGTAAAATACACGCAATCACGGTTTTTAGCAAAGATCAAACAGTGCTTATTGTAGAAGAACTCTTGAGAAGAAGATAATTTCTTTTGTCAAGAGGAATTTGGGGTCAAGTTTACAGGTGTGAATATTCCAAAAAATCTAAAATTCACAGATTTGTAAAATGGTTTGACAAAATAGGTTATGTAGGGAACGGAAATCAAAACTTCTATATTACTGCAACAATACATACCATCTGATATATATTGAAGTAAACAAACCAATGACACTAATTACGACCTTATAGCGCCCGTAAAGAATGACTTACTAATGTTTGAAAGTTGGGTTGCGTTTTAAAAATAACACCCTCTATAATCTAGTTCTTCCGGTTCACACTACGTCAAAACATCATTATAATTTGCTTGAAGCGTTTTTGTCTTGCTGTGAAGTACCACCTTCAGTCACTGATTGGCTTGAACTGAGCTACTTGGCAGCCCTGTGACCAATGGGATAGCAGACAGCAAGTATCTCAGTTTCAGCAAATCAGTGACTAAAGATGGTACTCTACAGCGATGCCAAAATATTTCAAGCAAATTATAATTATATTATCGTACCTTTACCTGTTCAGTAACAAAACAGCTTAATAGATAGGCTTAGTTGTTTGAAATTATTTTAGTATGCTACAGTGTTAAGGTTTAACATTGAAGGCTCTTTAGTGAACTAACCATAAATAAAGTTTGAATTTGGCACCAAATGTAATACGGAGTCTTTTAAGTCAATAGGGTCACTTTATGAAGAAAGGCTTTGCGATTCCCACAAAAGTAGAGGCAGGAAACTTTCTCTCTGAAACTTTAATCCTCGCAACTTTTATAATATCCAACTTAAGGAACTTACTTCAAAAACATCAAGGTAGACTATTATATTTTCATATTCGATATGCAAATATTATATTACAGAAAGTATTTGCTAGCGGACCCGTGGCAGGTTGGACTCCGGAGCTCATCACTCTACTGGCGCGGGTTTGATCCCGCAGTCACCACTTACATTTGTAAAGTGACTACACGGTAACGCTAGGAAAAGGTCGAGGTTTAGTGGTGGAGAGGACTTTGTAATTCTAACTTCACCTCGTTTAATGAGACAAACTTTACCTTTTTACCTTTACATTGTTTTAAGAGACTAGTACCTGTTCTTAATGTTCAAAGTTTACAAACTTTACTACAAGCTAGTACAAGTACAAGTACAAAGATTAAAACTTATCATTTATCTTTTTTACTGATGACCGTGGTTGTCCGTACAGTATTTTACCCACTCCCATTTTTGCTTGTAAAGAAACTAAATCCACAACACGACCGAATGGATTTACCCAATTTCTTACGCAAAAGGGTTAGCAATCAGTTTTAAATTAATTTGAAACCCCCATTGTAGTGTCTGGGTGGATCTAGGACTTTAGAAGTTATTTGTTAAAATAATCTAAAAATGTCCTATAAACTTAACTCTCAGGTTTTCTCGGGGGAAGTCATAACTATAATCTAGTTTTTCAGGTTCACACCACGTCAAAACATCATAATTAACTTGAGATATTTTGGTCCTGCTGGGAGTACCACCTTCAGCCACTGATTGGTTGAAACTGAGCTACGTGCTGACTGCTATCCTATCGGTCTGTTTATTGGAGCAAGGATGTCATTTGTCGATGTTCTCATGTTCAGACTTTACTGAAGATACTCCACAGCGAAACCGAAATATCTCAAGCTAGTTATTATGATGTTTTGACAAGGTGTGAACCGGAAGAACTCCGTTACACTTTAATACACAAATCCAGTTGTGTCCATAATGTTCAATGTTTATAAAGTATACATGGATGGAAAGTTATTGTATGTAAACTTTTTAATGTGCCAAAGTTTTGGCATGAGTACCAAAGTCAACGTAATGCCTAA